>JAGFBZ010001909.1:0-37043 GCA_018398805.1 Hirundichthys speculiger
CCACGATCTCACCTGCGAAAACGATGTCATCATACATTATGCATGGGAGTGGTCAGGGCGTGCCATCTGTTCAACCAATCAGTGCATCAGCCATGCCTTAAAGAGCAAGTCGCGGTACCCCAAACCATCCACAAACCATTTCCAAACCGCCATGGACGGACGGGCGCAGCGCTTCACCACGGATGAAAAAAGCAGCTCGTGCATGAGGTGAAAACGAGACAGGGGAGGAATTTGGCACCCCCGCAGGCCCTCCCAGGAGGGATGACGCCGGCAAGCGTGGACCGAGGTAGCGGAGGCAGTGTCGCATTCTCTGGCATCAGGAGATCTACCATGCAAAAGCGCTTCGATGCCACAAAGAGAAGGGGTAAACGTAAGGTAGGTATGGCGATAATCTGATGGAACTCCACAATCACACATAGGCCACGCTATACTTCGAGACGTCAATAAAATATACATCCCAATCTAGGCTGCCGCCAACCAGCGACAACGGCTATCCACGGGAGGAGGGCAGGCTTCAGAGCAGATCCTCACTCCAGCAGAGGACCTCGCCACCTCCACGCTCTTCCCTGAGAGCATTACGGAATCGGGGGGCCTGCGGAGGTTGGCGCGGGCGAAGGAGGAATCAACAAATTTGCCAATACACTGGTTCCATCGTGGATGATGGATGATCCGACAATGCGCCACAGGCCACCGTCGTCATTACGCACAGCCATGCGTTGGACAATGGCCAAATGAGCAATCTAGCAGTCGTGTCGACACACAATCCCAACAAATCAAATAGCTAAGGCATGACATCTGTAATCCAAACGGAAAAATGTCAGAATTGTACAAAATGACCGCCCACACACAAACGTGTGTAATGGTCAAAGTTGCCAGCATGTACTACCGAAATTGAATTACACATTGACAGTCTAATTAGTACATGATACCACTCAATAGTTAAGTGTGATGATGTGCAGATCAATGCAAAATGACCAAATCAACGACACCAAGCAAAAAGGTGGCGTAGGTATTCCAAATGTGTGAGCGAGTGGCAAGTAACCTATATGGCCTGCAAATGTGAAATGATGAAGCACACATGTACCAAATAAATTATTTATTCACAAATGAAAAATACATTTGATGAATGGTAATATCTCTTCCCACAGATGAACCGCTTGTAGCCTGCCCTCTGGTGCTGCCTGCAGACGAGGAGGCAGACAATCAGGAGGAAAACGAGGAAGAGCAACGTGGTGTGGAGGGGGAGAGGATCCGATGGAAGGGGGGTCGGGGGGTGTGACAGGTGCACCAGCAATGCAGAGACCCCGCCGATCCACAAATATCGTTCGACCTGAGGACCACCCAATCCTCGAGACCAGCAGGCAGGCTTCCGCATGCTGGAACGGGAATTGGGTGGTCTTCGGCGGGGTCTCTGCAGTCACAACCTGCAGATGCGGCGACTCCTCCGTCAAGGCGTGTCTGCGCTACGGAGGAGTGCAGCAGCACTTGAGCGCCTGAGTCGCTTGGGGCCGCCGCCTGCAGCTCCGGTGGCTCAGGCTGAAGTGGCCACCAGGAACCCATCATCACGCCTACCCCTCCCTTTCCTCCCACTAGCACCAGCCAGGTCAACACATCTCCTCGTCGTAGCCGTCGCACCACCCGTGGACAGCTGCGCCGTGGCCCACGCCTGCGAGGGGGAGAGGAGGAAGAAGAGGAAGAGGAGCAAGAGGACAGTTATGACCACCTTGAGTCTCAACCTCATGCACGAGCTGCCCATCCTTTTTGTTATTCTTGACAGTGACAATATATTCATTTACATATAAAAAAATTATTATTGCAATCAAGCATACCCGTGTTCTGTGGAATGCAAATATTTTCTCCATAAAGCGTACGTAGGATGTTATTAGAAGCCCTGCAACTGATGCACATAATACTTACCAGGCAGGCTGCAGATGATATGACTAGCGGCGTCTCCGTTGTTGGAACTGTGCCGCCAGCTGATCACGCATTGCCCCCGCGTCTGCCGGCACTACGTCGGCGTTTGGAGTTGGCACCTGCAGCTCAGCTTGTCGCCTTCTGTACTCCGCCAGGAGCTCTTCATCCCACTCCATCTCCACCCTATGACGCAGGGCAAGGTTGTGCAGAACACAACATGCCACCACGAAACGGGCAACTTTCTGGGGACCATATTGTAGCACCCCACCTGACCTGTCTAAGCAGCGGAACCGCATCTTAAGCATGCCAAATGTGCGCTCAATGACGACTCGTGCACGTGAGTGCCTCCTTGAAGGCGGTCTGACGCACACGAGTGGCCCCCATGTATGGCACCATGCACCACGTTGTCAATGGATAGCCATTGTCACCCAACAGCCACCCATCCAGAGGGGGGTCCCTCTGAAAGACTGCCGGGATGACAGACTGTTCCATTATGAAGGCGTCGTGGCTACCTCCAGGATGATTTGCATATACATTCATGATTTTACTCCATGCATCACAAATCACCTGGACGTTGATGAATGGGTTCCCTTGCGGTTCACATAGGCACCACTGTTCCTAGCCGGAGCCCGGATGAGGACATGTGTGCAATCAACTGCACCAAGAACCCTAGGGAACCCATATCTTGCCAAGAAATCTCTCTTTACCCTGCTCTGACCCTCGGGCGACACAGGGATGCCAGTGATGTACGTACTGGCATGGCGGACAATGCCGGCAGTGACTGCATTTATTGCTGTGCTTACGGCAGATTGGGTGATGCCTCCAATAGAGCCAAGGGACTGCTGGAACGATCCACCGGCGTAGAAATAAAGGGCCACTGTTACCTTGACGGCGACGGGCAATGCGTGTGGACAGGTGGCCGTGGTGTGTCCAGATCATCTGCTAGCAGGTGACACAATTCTGTCACTGCTTGACGGGGGAGGCGCAGTTTTCCCATGCATTCTCGCTCTGTGGGAAACAACATGTAGCCCATTGTCATGGATTTGTGCAGCCGAATACAGCCCAGGACCTCTCCCTCTGCCACAGCTCCGAGATGGGCTACAATTGGATTAAATATTATTTCAGTTGACGATGTTTGCTTGGTCATGCTCTCGGTCTCTGTAAAGCAGCCACGGACAATTGACATTGTAACAGACGCTGTACGAGCGGCACTGAATTGGATTGGATTGAATGTGGCCCATGATATTATAGCCTGTAATTCAGCATGATCTATTAGTGGGCCAGCCTATTGCTGGCCAAATGTGGAAACCGTTCCGTGCCGGTGAACATTTTACAGTCTCCAAACATTCTTCCACATCCTGTTCGAGGAGTATATCCCAATCAGACAGTGGGCTGCAGATGTTTTGTGCGTTTACAGACGGGGACATCAAACCAATGCATTCGAACCAGCGTTTAACTATGTTCAGCCGGCCACTTCCGTGTTTCCAGCTCACCCGATGTAAGTTTCTGTTGTAACTTGATTTCAGGTTTGATCGGTGTGATCTTCCTGCCCGTGAACGCTCCAGACATATGTCCCTTCTGTTCGACACATTTAGCCAACTTTACAGAAAGGATGTGTGAAGTGCGTAAAACGGATTGGATTACCTTACGTGGATATGTATAACGCTGATCGGCATGGATTTGCGTCTCGGAGGGGGGGGTCCTAGCCTACACACACACATGTACACTAGGGCTGCAGCTATCGATTCTTTTTGTAATCGATTAATCTAGCACCTTATCGATCGATTAATCGATGAATCGGATTTTTTTCCCCCGTATTTTAAACAACCAAACAACAAAAATTATGTGGCTTTGAATGATCCACATTTGACTTTTTATTGGCTTCAAAAAGCGTGTTTGTGCAAGTGCCAACAAGTACAACACAGTTAACTCACTGCAAGTTTGAACATAAAATATTACAAAAAGAGAGGATCTCTGGGGCAGTGTTTCCGCTAGAAAAAATTGGCACCGGACAATGTGACCAGCAGGTTTTCAATTTACCGGACAAATGTTTGAAATTCCGGTCACATAGGCTATATGAATTTATTGAGGTTAAAAATAAATCATATGCAGTAGTACGATATCAATGCAAGTCATTTAATAGTGTTTTTTTCTGAAAAACAGGCTATTTAAAAAAAAATAAGTCCCGTCAATTGACTCACGAGCATAACTTAAAAAAATAAAAAAAATAATTGCAGAAGCTTGCGCTCTTCTGACTCCGCTGCGCTGTTTTAATGCGGTTCTGCAGAGAGAAACCTCTCTCTGCTGGCACACTGGAGACAGGGATCAGCAGGCTATCTGGGCCAGTTGAGCCCACTCGGGGTAGATTTCACTGAAATCCCTGATGAGAACTTCACAGGCCGTTGAGAAGTTCAAGCCTCCATAACCGCGGAGCGCTGTCATTACGGAGATGCGTCTCTGCGCGCACCTGTGGCATCAATGAGTGGAGCTGTGGCTGGAGCCGACTCGTTCTCACACACTACTCATTCGTCAAAAAAAGTATATGTTTTTTCATAAAATGATGTGGAAATTACCCATTTCATTACAACTGAAATTGTGCTTGGGAGGAGTATTTTCACCGGACATTTTGACCGGAGAGATTATAAAATACCGGACTTCGGCATATTTTACCGGACAACGGAAACTCTGTCTGGGGTATGCCTGTCGTGTGAGGGAGATGAGATGAAGGTGCATACGTGTGTGTGTAAAGCAGCAGTTTTTGGGGGCTATGCTCTCTTTCAGTTGAACGTGAATACGTTTACTACTTAAAAACATCAAGCTAAACATCATATTTTGTTAAACCACAACACGACATCGCTACAAATACAGTAGGGCGGCTATGTAACGTTAACTTACCTGTTTCAGCGACTCTTGGTGAAGCAGCATGGAGCGGATGTTTTTCGGCTTAGATACTGATTCACTGACGTCGTACTGTTGTGGTTGCAAGTTCAACTTTGCAGTAAATACACTGCACCTTGTGCTCTTCCTTTTTTAGGATGTAATGATCCCAAACTTTCGACAATCTCTGCCGTTTACGGCCACCCTGACTCTCCGCCATCGCGCCGCCGCTGAGTAAATACGCGCCCGTGGTGTGTTTCCTTGACAACGGCCCGTGTGGAACAATATCCTCGCGTGAGATCCCAGCGCGCCATAAAAACGCGGAATAAAACGACGCTTCGAGGCAGAGTTTTTTGCCTCGATGCATTTTTGTAATCGAATTAATCGAGTAGCTCGATGAATCGTTTCAGCCCTAATGTACACCATGGTATATGAATATTTTTACACAAACAATTCCTGTACGCTACCTGTAAGTCCCAGATAGTTGGTACGCTGCCGGTAAACACGCTCCGGTCGTCTGTGGTTTACCTGACGGGCAAGCCGATTCATGATGTACTCTGCCATTTTCTCAGGGGTCCAATTGGTGCCACATAAGGAGCCAGGCTTTTTATGCAGGACTTGATTAGCAGGTGGTCCGTTTGTGCAGCCCACATGTGACTGGGTGGATGCGCAATGACAGGATTTGGACGCGCTCTTTTACGCGCCGACATGCCAGTTGCGCTTTCCACAAATTCGGTATCTTGCGGTACTGGCATCTCGCAGATTTTGGGTATTGGGTAATGGGTGGTCACACCACCCATTACCCAATACCCAAAATCTGCGAAGTACAGGTACCGCAAGATACCAAATTCGTGGAAAGCGCTAGTGACACGCCCATTGCCGCACCCACAATGTGCTTAAGGGAGACGGCAAAATGGGTTTTGGGTATTGGGAGGTGGAAGATTGCATTTCGGCTCCTAAATCTGTGATTTGCAGGTAATGGGTTTTGGGTATTGGGTAATGGGAGGTGCAAGATCGGGCCCATAGTCTCCACAAGCTGTCTTAAAGGAGCCGTTTGTAAGATTATGGCCAAAACTGGTACTGCAGTCACTTTCAAAATACTGTTGAGCGGCGTGTACCCTCCCCCTCCTCCCCGACCAGAGGTTGCCAGGTCAGCTGCAGAATGCAGCAGGAACGTAGGCTGCATGGCAAGCGACGAGTCCTACACAGTAAGTTTATTTTCTGTTAATTATATTTAATGCTTTATGAAAAATCTTTTCTTTCTTTGATCTTTCGTAACTAGAGGAAATATTTTCCCGTTGAGGCGTTTCGTAACCTGAAAGTTTCGTATGTAGAGGCGTTCGTAAGTAGAGGTACCACTGTTACCTTGTCCAAGTAAATTAGCGTTAGCCAAACATTTAGCTATGAATCTTACCTGTCCAGGAGAAAATCAGCAACGTTGGCGTCTGTCTTCAAATTCTTCTCCGCTTTCAGCCGTCTCCATCTATCAAAAGCATCTCCTATACAAATCCTTGTTTTATTTCGGACCTTGTCACGACGTAACTCGGATTCATAACGAGGTCTTTTAGGTTTTGGAAAGCTAGACATTTTTTCATCCAACACGTTCGTAGCGGCTGCTGCGATAATTAGAGCCGAGCTGGCAACCCGGATGTAGAAACACTACTGACTTCGTGATTGGGAGATAGGTGGAGGGTGGCGCTTCAGGCCAAAACAAAAAATGACAACATCAACATCAGTTGAGGGCTGCAACTCCTCTTTTTAAACGGGAATATCCTGGCTTGAGTGCTGTTGTCAGTGACATAAGTATTTGAAATGAACATGATTTTTAAATGTCTGTTGACATATCAGGGTCATTTTATGATTCGTTTTATTAGATCTCTTACATACGGCTCCTTTAACATTACACTTCCTGCAAAATTCCTTCTTATCAAAATGTTTGAGAATTTGTCTATTTTAATTTGATAACTATGAAAGAAAGTGAATAACTTATGTTTTTTTAATGAAAATATCTGTAAATTTTCAACTTTCTTATTCTGTGTAGCACGCTAAGGAGACATTTATATAACTTCTAACTTTAATTAGAAGCCCTTAACATGCGGATGCAAATGGTCATTAAGTATGTCAATTGCACGAGAAGTGATTATTTGTATTTGAAGATGGTGGATATTAATGAAGAGTTGGTACAAATTTGATGAAGATGTAAGTGAAAGCTAATTTCCATTGATAGTCTTCCAATAGACCACAGTTATTAGAGTTAATAAAAAATAAGACTAAACTCATACTAACGGTTAAAAAATAAAATAAACTGAAGTAAGGGAAGATATTCATCCCAAAATTGCCCCAGTAGCATCAGATTTAGTCAGTGCTCCTGTTGATTCCTGTTGTCATCTGGTCTGAAGATTTAGGAGACAACTTATCTTGAGTAAGATTTTTTTTTCCTTTGAAATTGATCACATGCTTAACTGAAGATCTGTGGAGAGAGTGGTAAAGGTGAATTTTCTGTTTCTATGTTCGATCTCCTCTCAACTCCTATTTAATTTTGACTTTATTATTAACGATTGGTCTTTAAACATGCTACCGCTTCAAGGAAACTGATAAAAAGAAATGTTTTGGGCCTTTTTTTTTTTTGTGCATTGTAGCATTCTGGTTATCAACACCTTTTGACCTTTGACACCACATTTTCCTAATTGCTTTTCTAACACCTATGAATGAGACAAAAATAAATCATTATCAAGAGTAAAACTACAGATGGATGTTTAATCTAAAACTAAATTAAAATCAAACAGAAAAACAAAAATCTAAAATTCTAAACTGGAACACTGCAACAGACACTAACATTTGTTTTGATGATACAGATCAGAGCATGAGGATGAGCCAGAGAAAGGTGCAATTTCTTGGGGAAGAACAAGGAAAAATGACAGACAAAGCACAGGGTAAGTCATTTCATTGGAAAAGTGTAATGAGGGGTAATCACAACTGCTTTGAGAGTATCAGCCTGTGGAAATGTAGTGCAGTGTAAAAGTGTTGATCAATCCTTCATCTTTATTTTCTGCTTCAATTTTGCTTTACTCTATCTAAGGAGTATCTATTATTTTTTTAAATAGCCAAATCTACCCCTGAGTTGCTACTACAAGATATGGCAAAAGTCAGTTCTACAGATAGAAAATAGTATTTTTGCAAAAACAAGGTGATTCCTAAAGATCTATTGGTAACTGCAAGGGTTAAAGGCTACTGCAGTGTCAGAAATTTAGATTTGTTTTTCTTGAATACATAACTCAGCTATGTAATTCAAGATTGGTTATGTAACTCAAACATAACATTTTAACTACGTAAGGAATATAAATGATTTATGTTTTAAGCCTACATAACCTTTATTATATTTGTCATTTATAGAAACAAGAAGACTGGTTAAATGGCCGTGGACTGAAGATGAAAAGAAGGCTGTACACAAGCACTTGGGAAGATTTTTGGCTGAGCGTAGAGTCCCAGGCAAAGAGCATTGTATGCAATGCAAAGAAAAAGAGCGCGCTCTTGATGACAGATCATGGAGGGATGTCAAAAACTTTGTGATCAATACAATTGTGACATTGAATAGAACGGCTGCTTCTAAAAAGTTGTTTTAAAAATGTAATGACATTGTTACATTACCCAAAGTTACCCAAAATAGTTGTTCCACTTATTGTTAGAAAAAGAAACTGAAAAATGGCTGTCACAGCTTTTTTTTTTAGTTTATAATATTTTGTACATTTTTGTTTTAAATTTGAAATAAATATATTTCAAATAAATATGCTGGCCACTGAAATCACTTGTTAAAACAATTATCTAATATTTTAGTTTCTGTGACATATGGCTGAGTATTGCTGCACTCAGTCTTTCAAACTAAACAACCTTTTCCAATAACCCAACCAGTAATAATTTTTTTTCACTTTCATTTTATTTGAGTTGAACTTTTAATGATCATTAACAAAACCACTCTGAGAAAGTACTTCATACTTTATAACTCATTCTCTGTCTCAAAATACCTTGAAAAGAGGAAAAAAAAAACTAAAATGCATCAAATAATACTAGCCATGCCCACTCGAAGATGGGAGGGGAAAACCATAACGAAAGGGATTGGCTAAGGTCTGGCAAGGGGTGTGGCTAAGCTGGACCAATGGGTGTCGAGAAGGCGTGGCGAGTGGGAGTGGTGAAAACCTAAACGAATGGTATTGGTTAAGCTCTGATGAGGGGGCCTGGTTAAGGCGTGGTCTGAAAGGAAAGCGTGTTTCTCATCACTAAGCATTATTCCAATCCTGACAGCCGTGGAAGAGGGAGGTGATTTTTTCAGAAAACTCCATCTTTTTTCACACCAGGCTACCATAGGAATAGCGAGCAGAGTACGAAAAGATCCAAGACACAAAGTACTTCGCAGAAGTAAGGTATCTATCACAGAAAAACTATTGGTTTGTGCCTGAGGTAATTAGTATTGTTTGTGTTATAAAAGTGGAGATTTAATTTTGAATTTGGGATCTAACAAACAAAAAACTTGATCAGAGAAATTATGAAAAGCTGTTTCACAGTCCAAGTTTACAACTGAGTCAAGTAGTGCAATTTTACTTTAACCTGTCTGAAGAGGCTGTGGCGTTTTTCACACTGCAGATAGACTCCACAAGAGTTCATTGATAGCAGTACTGAGACAGCGTGAGTGAACGACAACAGTGATTTAAAAACATGAGATTAAAAACTAACAGCAGTGTTTAAAAAAAAACATGAGACAAGTAGGCATGTTAAGAAAAACAGGTTTCAGAAAAAACATTGGTCTGTTGCTGAGGTACTTAGTATTGTCTTATAAGAGTGAAGATTTAATTTTGATGAAAAAGATTATCATTTGCCGGTAATCTATACAGAAAAATTGTTCAGAATCTTAACAAATTCATTAAAAGTCAAATATAAAAACATACACTGAAGTTTGTATCAAAATGTACACAGCACATCAGAATAAAAAAACCATGTGAACTCTCCTCCATGTGAAGCTCTTAATGATATCACAGATTTGTTTTGCACAGCAGTGCAGTGGTTAGCCAGAAGGTTCAGTTGGAACTGTAAAGTGACAAAGTTTTGGGTAAGAGGCGTGGGGTAGGTTTAACACACTAAAACAGATGTGGGGGCAAGATAAGCAATAAAACTGCCCGGAAACAATAAAAGTGTCCGGAAACAGATCTGGTGAGGGTCATAAAGTCATAAAATCATTAAAGGGTCATTAAAGGGTCATAAAGGTCATAAAGGTCATGAAAGGTCAAAAAGGGGTAATAAAACTGTCAGCCTGACGAGAAGTGCCTGGTTAATTCTTCTGACTATGATTTAACGGCCTCTGCATATACACATGTTAAAGAGGAGACGAGTCCAGACCTGATGGATTGTTCAGTTCCTTCTGAAAGTTTTCAGCTCCTTGAACTTTCAACCTTTTGCGCATTTCAGGCTTCAAACAAAGATATATAATTTCAATTTTTTTGTCAAGAATCAACACCAAGTGGGACACAATCATGAAGTGGAATGAAATTTATTGGATATTTAAATCTTTTTTAACAATAAAAACAAAAGAAAAGTGGCGCGTGCAATATTATTTGGCCCCTTTAGTTTCAGAGCAGCAAACTGAGTCCAGAAGTTCAGTGAGGATCTCTGAATGATCCAATGTTGTCCTGAATGACTGATGATGATCAATAGAATCCACCTGTGTGGAATCAAGTCTCCGTATAAATGCACCTGCTCTGTGATCGTCTCAGGGTTCTAAGTTAAAGCTCAGAGAGCATCATGGGAACACACCAGGCAGGTCCCAGATACTGTTGTGGAGAAGTTTAAAGCTGGATGTGGATACAAAAAGATTTTTCAAGCTTTAAACATCTCAAGGAGCACTGAGCAAGCAGTCATACTGAAATGGAAGATGTGTTAGAACGACCAAGTATAAGTCCAGACCTGAATCCAGTCCAGAATCTGTGGAAAGAGCTGAAGACTGTTGTTCACAAACGCTCTCCATCCAACCTCACTGAGCTCCAGTTGTTTTACAGGAAGAATTTAGTCTCTGGATGAGTTAAACTGATAGAGACAAACCCCAAGAGACCTGCAGCTGGAACTGCAGCAGAAGGTGGCGCTACAGAGTATTAACGCAAGTAGAATGAATAATATTACACGCCCCACTTTACAGTTTATTTATTTGTTTAAAAAGTTTAAAATATCAAATGAATTTTGTTCCACTTCACAATTGTGTCCCACTTGTTGATTCTTGACAAAAAATCTTTGTTTGAAGCATGAAATGTGGCAAAAAGTTAAAAAGTTTAAGGGGGCCAAATACTTTTGCAACGCACTGTATTTCCTATAAATTAATTTGCTGTTGTTTTGAACAAAAATGATGGAGAAGTTGCAATTTGTTTTTTTTTTTCTTCTTGTACAAATTGCCCTTTACTGAATTAAGTAGTTGCTAAATTAATCAGATTAATGGGCTTGACTGAGTTTACATGTTATAACTTAACCTTTACTTTCGAAAATTCACATTTAAATTGTTGGTAATCTTGCATATTACTAAGCACAATGCCAAAATGTTGCCAATAGTGAGTATGCGTTGGATCCACTAGTGTCCACTAATATCAAGGACGTAAACCAAGCAAACATGGAGTTATAAAATAACTAGTTTATTTTCATTTGATTTGTTATTAAATACATGTATCACACTTTGCTCTTTCAAACTTGCAATTACTTTCTTTACTCTTGTTTAACAAAAGACATGCAACGTTATGGCTAGGGTTATTTTAATTTTAAAAAAAAAAAAGGTATCTGAACATCCCATTTTGCGTCTCAAAATGCTGGAAAACACGTCTCCGAGAGTCTAGAATTTCAAAATTTCCTGGGGGAGCATGCCCCAAGGCCCCCCTAGGGGGGGTTTTCAGGCCTTGCAACTCCTACTTCACTCAACGCAACTTCTACTTTCAAAAGTTGTGAAAACACTGTTGCGGGGGGTGGGGGGTGTTGTGTTATAGCGGAGCGGAGAGCCATCAACTGGATTTTGCACCCATGCTCAGTATTAGTATAGTGTGTATAGGCAAACAAACAAACAACAACAACCACGACCATTATTCATTGCGTTATTACATTTATGGGAAGTTATTACAATCTTGAAAGTTGAAGATTTTCACTTCCCCACAAACGTAATAAATCCCTGCAAACGTAATAGTTATTACATTTGTGGGAAATCGCATGTTACGTTTGTAGTAGGCAGCGGTTATTACGTTTGTGGAAAATGTATTACGTTTGTGGGATTATTACATTAAAAGCTGCAGATTTTTATTACGTTTGTGGTTTATTACGTTTGCGGACATTATTACATTGGCGGGCGTTACAAGCATGAAGGATGTTTCAGCCAGCACACAGAGGACAAAAGCTCTTTTCCTTTTTCCACCATATTTTATTTATTTGGTCTGAACAAACTGTAAATGATAAAGAGTAAAACAATTCATAGAACAGTAGCAGGTACCTGTGTCAACTAGGGCTGGGACGACGCGTCGACGTCATCGATTACGTCGACGCAAAAAATACGTCGACGCAAAAATTGCACGTCGATGCGTCGTCACTCAGAATCAAAAAATGGCGGCGGCCGCGGTATTGAGTAGCAGCGAGTCGGGGGAGAAGAAGCTATTTCGTAATAGGATGTCACGATTCGGTGGTCTGTGACCTGTGCAAAATAGAGATGGCAAATTATAAAAGCACTACCGCGATGCACCAGCACCTTAAGAAGAGGCACGCGGGAGCTGCTTGTGTGGAGGAGAAGACGCCGTAAGTTTTCAACTTTTTTTTCTTTCCTTGTTTGCGGTGATTAACCCCGTCATTCATCCAAACCGAACCACGTAACTTGTGCTCCAGCCTCGCACACTAAAGATGCGCGGATGACGTATATTTTAACCCGCAACCGCTTCTTAAAATCTCTATCCGCCCGCTATCCATTTGCAGGAACGTTTTTTCACCAATTTTCAAAACCGAACCGACGCGCCATCCTTTTTAATAAAATGTAAAATATTTTTTCTTATTATTATTATTATTTGAGTGCTTCAACCGCAACCCGCCCGAATTTAATTAAAGTATTATTTTTTGACGAGTCATCCGCCGGATTATCCGCTCCGCCCGCTCTATCTCACACACAGAACATGTGCCCACTTAAACACGCACACGCCCCTCACACACTCGCCTCTTGCCGACGCACTTTTTTTTTTTAACTGACACAGACCTGTGCACTGTGCACTGTGTTTGTGATTTATGTTTTCTGGGACAGGGATAAGCAGAAAAGTTTGTACTATCAGATGAAAAAAAAAACACACCCACTGCACCCCCCAGGAGGCTGCTGCACTTACTGAGAGCATCCTAACTACTAAAAGTTAAACTACTGTTCACTTAACTGTAATAGGCCTAATACTTGAATTTATTTGTTATTTATTTCACAGATTTAAATGATTAGGCTAAGTTGCTGCTGCCACACATTGTGTTGTTTTGTAAATTGCAGCTGTCACCGCTGCTGTTATTTTTTATTTATTTTATGTTGATAAGATTTTGGTTCAGATTGTGTTTTTTGCAGTTTTATTTATTGAAGGAAAGTTTTATTTTATTATAGGATTCCATTGCACTACAACTGTGTGCACTTTATTGTTGTATTGTTCAATACAATTCATTTTTGAACTTGAAAGAAGAAATTTGTGTTTTATTCATGGAGATAAATTTGCATTAATTGCTATATAGGTCAAATTATGGGGAGATAATCGATAATCGAATCGAAATCGAATCGAATCGGATTTAAAAATGAATCGTTAGATTAATCGATGCATCGAAAAACTATTTTCTAGATTAATCGATTACAAAAATAATCGTTTAACCCAGCCCTAGTGTCAACTGAACTGGGACAAACACTTCTGTTGAAAAAAAGCACCCAGGAGAAACCATCACTAAACCAATCCTTCCAGTTACCTCATTCTGCCCAGTTGAAGAAGCTGAAAGTTGTGAGGTTACAAGCAGTGGTTCCCACTGTTGCTGGACATCAGGACACTCAGCTCCAGTCTCCCTGGATTCTCTCTCCTAAATGCTGATTGTCTCAACGCTCAGCTGATCCTGTTTAGAAGTCCTTCACATTTTGATTCACTCATGTTCTAATTGTTGTAATTATCTCTTATTAGGCATAAATCATGAAAACACCCACAAATTAAATCATGCTAGATTACTACATTCTGTAATAATGAGGTATATGAAGAATTATGAGGTACATATGAGGAACTATGAGGTAAATATCACCCATCTTAGTCCATCTAATCCCAACAGAGGCCTCAGTTGTCAGACTGCAGTCTTGTTAGTGGTTCCCAGACATTCCCAAATACAATTATGACATGGTTTTATTTAATATAATTGCATTATTATTGGAGTGAACTGAACTGTTTTTATTCATCCGTGCTGAATTTGTCTGTTATCTGTAAAGTGTCCTAAAAGTAAGAAGACATTTGATTTCTCCCCTTTTTAATATTTTAACCCTGAACACCACTTTATAAAAGCTGATTAAAATAAAGTGATTTTCAATTAAATCCCAATAATCAGTCTAATATCTGATTAAAACACCTGATTATACCTGCATGTTAGAATGAAAGTAGATTTGGTTTAAATCAAATATAACCCACACACATCCCTTCACCAAGTTCCAACTACAACAGAGAAAAGATCATCAGATCTGTCAGATGACAGCTTGGTCCTGTCCTCACTGTTCTACCACTCAACTAGCTTCTTATTCCAACTGTATGAGGAAACTAAACTTCATCACAGCAGCTGGATCTGAGCTCATCCTTTCACACGTCCAGGATCAGGACCAGACACAAGTCAGGGATCATTATGGAGGTCAGCAGCCTGTCAGTCAGTCCACATCACCAGGAACCACCTGAGAAGACAGTCAGATAAAACTGTGACTGATGTCTCTTCTACAGTCCCTCCTGTCTTCATCACATCTCTCTGGCTGCTGTTCAGTCACTCAGCTCTCACTTCTACCTCTTCTTTAACACGTATGCTTTTATTTCATTTTACAGCTGAAGGTTCCTCAAAGTTCTATCAGTCTGGTCTTCATGAACCACACAAACACAACTGAAAGTTACCAGACAAACCAGCATCCATACGAGTAGCAGAATGGATGTCACTGACAGCAGAGCCTCACCTATTTAATCCATGCCATGCTGATGAAGGCTGGAGCTCCACCTCTGAGCATCGATCTGATCCGTCCAGATCCAGACCTGGCAGATCTACGCTTTCTGAGTCCAGGGACTGAACCAGAACAACCCTGGAAGTTAAACATGGAGAGACTTTAGAAGACCAACATTGATCCTTTCTTCTGGACTGAAGCTGCTGAGGGCAAATATCTGGACATTTGTTTGATCCTGTATTTTATTCCAACTCCAAGTTCTAATTAAAGAAGAAGAACCAGAGATATTTAGCTGGTAGATGTTATCACACACTCCCTGCTGCCACCAGGGGGCTCCATAGTTCAAGAACAGCCTCAGCACACAGTATTTGGGGAGAATAAAAATTGTCTGCTATGAAGGTGAACACAATAAAGTACTTCAAAGTTAAATGTAGGATGTAAACAGAACAGAACTGTTTTGATCTGAAGCTGAGAATTACGGTACACTAAGATGATTAGTTAATCTGATACAAAAAGGGTTTTTATCTTTTTTTTGTGGGATGGAAAATCTTGCTCGTTTTATTCAGGCAGAACAGACTCATATCACCATAGATCATCTTAAAGGGTTTTAGCTCCTCCATCCTACTCTAGTAATAAAAAACAGGAGCCCCAAACAGCTCCAGATGGGCCTGACAGGGACAGACGACAGAAATCAGATGATGTAACTGGATGATGATGGACTGTTTTCAGACACAGTCTGGTTCAGTCTCTGATTTAACCAGGATTAAACAGGTCATGTTTAATAAAACCTTACAGAGGCGTACCGGCACACAGTTGTTGTCCTTCTTGAGGCACAGATGGAGTTGGCAGTGCAGGTAGACATCAGCAGAGCTGCCCGTGAACTCAAACATGTTGAAGGAGAAGTAGTTGGAAGTTCCTTCTCCGTTTCTCTCCACCTGCACCGTCGGGTCATCTGCGTTTGCACAGCTGCCCACAAACAAGGAATCACAGTTTTCTCATCAGTGGACAACAGAGAGCAGAGAGCTCATTGGTGAATCAGTCCCAGAAAGTCAGTGTTCCTCACCTGTCCTGGATCAGGTCGTATCTCAGACTGCCGCTGGACGTTTCCTGGTTGGTGGCCCAGCAGGAGTCGGTCACCACGGCGATCACGTCTGCATCCAGCCCGTCGGTCGTCAGCTCCACCCAGATCTTCTGGTCCAGCAGCACCTCGGTGTTTGAGTCCACAGCTTGGGTGCGGCCAGCGTCCGTGTAGGCCCTCATCATCACTCTGTAATTCTGAACCTCAGATGTGACCACCTGGACCACCGAGCTGCAGACACACAAACACACTTCAGCCTCACAGAGCAGCTGACAACAAATTTAACATCCTCATTAAAGCTAAACCCAGCAGCCAGGACACACCTGTCCTGGATCCTGAAGCCCATAGTCCTGATTTCTGGCTTAGTGTGGATGCAGGAGAATTCAATCTGGAACTGGTTCTGGCGAGTGATGACGTCAGAGGAGCTGCTCTGGGATCTGATGGTGTTCTTGTACAAAACTTGGCTGTTGTTGACCTGCAGGATCAAATTCAGCTGTTTAAGTGAAGGAGCTCATTTTGTTTCAGTATGTGGACGATGCAGATTCATCTACCACCTGTAGCCACTAGGGGGCCCCCAAGACACAGTATCCTTTCATCATTTTAGACAAATAAAATGACCTGTCTTCATTTGCTGCCACCTAAATATACACAATTAATTACATCACTGTGAAGCACCTAAATCATTCCTTAGATATGGGTTTTCTCAAATATTTGTGTTCATTAATTCTTAATTTGTGTTTTCTTTAAAAATGGTTTGCAAGATTATAAATGAGAAGTTTTTATGATATCATACGTTCATATTTTCTTTTTGTGAGATTTTACCTTCTTTATGAGTTGTTTTCTTTTTTATTTTTATCCTAAAACATCCCCGGTATGATATTGTGTGAACTCAGGACATTTATTTATCTTTGCCTACTGCTTTGTTTGACTGGATCAAGTTTAATTTTAACTTTAGCTTCTCTAATGTGCAACATTTCTTTTTAAAGTGTAACAGATTAATAAATGGCAGCAGACCATCTTAAAGGTTTAGATCCCCGTCATGCTGTGGTTTTAATAAATAGAGACCCCCAAACAGACTCTTCCCTGGAACCCTGAACGTATCCACCAGAAGACCAACATGACTAGAAACAGCTAGAGATCCTCAGCTAGAGAGAAGCAGGAGAAGAAGCTTAGTCTTGGCTGGAGGAGACTGTGGACAGTCAAGACTTGGAGGAGATAACCCACCGTGACCACCGCCCCACAGTCGTTGCTCGGGCCAAAGCTGAAGGTCACCATGTGGCTCTCCTCGTCCATCTCAACCTTGCAGGACTGGTTGTTGAGGTGGAGGGTGGAGTAGTCGATGCCCTTTTCCTCCAGGAGACAACCCACCAGACTGACTGAAGCAGAGTCACCTGTGCAGACTGTCGGATCACCTGAACAGGAGAATATTGGTTTTTCATTTCA
Organism: Hirundichthys speculiger; assembly: GCA_018398805.1. Classification (NCBI taxonomy): domain Eukaryota; kingdom Metazoa; phylum Chordata; class Actinopteri; order Beloniformes; family Exocoetidae; genus Hirundichthys; species Hirundichthys speculiger. The sequence goes on from JAGFBZ010001909.1 coordinate 17,502, forward strand.
ATGTTGTCCTCTGATCACTCAGTCCTGTTATGTAGCTGTTAAAGCTGTGTTACCCAGAGCGCCTGAACTCCTGTAACTGGAGGCAAAAATGGCCCTGCAGAGGCAGGAAGGGCCACCGCTGACCAGTCCACAGAACTCATGATCACTGCAGGTCCTGTTCTGGCAAAAGACCTGAGACGGGGCTGCAGAGGACAGGGAACATTATTCTGAGAACAGGAGCACTACTAAAAAGACTAAAACAACAGAAGAAACAGATGTGTTCTGATGAAGATGGCTGGGTCTTACAGCACTGGGCGTCCGACCTCCATTCCTCCAGTGTGGCGTTGCTCCTCAGGCTGCAGGCTCTGGCGTAGGCCTCCAAGAACTGACACCTGAGACCGTCCACAGCAGGATAGTTGCACAAAGTTTTACTACAGGCGGTTATGTAGGGGTCTGGGGTGACGTCAGCGTGACAGGAGGAGAAGGGTGCCTCGGTCAGGATGCTGCAGCTGTCCAACACAACAGAGACCACGAGAGATAATCTGAGGTTCATCTTCTGTCTGATGTCACAGGACACAGCACATGATGAACAGGAAATTTAGAGCAGAGCTGAACCCAGACAGATGTTCCTGCTCTCACCGTTCAGACATCATGGTGCAGTTGATGGTACTGTCAGCGGGGTCGTCGTACTGAGTCTCACAGCTAGGGGGCGACAAACACCACAAAATCAGAACTGTTGTTCTGTTCTGGCTGTTTCACACCACAAACACTGTATTTCTGAACATCAGTGATCAGACAGCATCAGAGCTGCAGTCAGAGGGATGCTGAGTCTGTGATGAGATGTTACCTGGTGGAATTGATCCTGGTACTTGAAGAACTACTGGAGTTTGAACACAAACCGTCCAGTGGTCCAGGATCAGATCCTGAAATGGTTCAGGACAGAATGTGAGTCAGAAGAGTTTGAACATTTAAACTGGATGAAAACACAGCAGCTCACTAAAGTAAAACATGTAGTTTCAGCTCTCCATCCTGGATGGAGCTTTAGTTCTTTTAAATACCTTCAATCTGCAACTGTGCCGTGTTTCCATCAAAGAACACAGTCAGGAGTCCAGTCGTCAGCTCCACCTTGGCAGTGACTCCAGTTTGGCTCTTTGAGAGTCCAACACCATCAAAGTCCTGGACTGAGCTGTTGAGGTTCACCAGTGAGCCGCTCACCTGCATCACAGCAGAGACATCAGGTGAAGAAAACACAGATGAGTTCACAGATGTGTTTCCAATGTGACTGTGTGGAAAGATGAGAGCAGAGGAGGTGGAGGGTTTCTGATCAAACCTCAGTCTGACTCAAGGACTGTGCCTGGATGCAGCTTACCTGGACTCTCCCGCCTTGTTCCAGGTGGATTTCCACATTATTCTGTACCAGTGTTACACTGTCCAGAAAGCTCACATCTCTGCGACGCCGTTCCTGGTAGTTGGCCCTCACTTCAGTTTGTGGCCCCCCTTGAAATGACAGCAGAGAGTACGTACAGCGATCCTCCACAGAGCTGACCTGGTCGTGGAAGTCAATCACAGTGGGACCGGTCAAAGTGCAGATGTTGTTGATGTTGTTCATGAGGCATCTGATGGAGAACATCACAAACATCATGAGCTGCTGCTGAGGGCTGTGGCCACCAGAGGGCTCTGTCTCCCTGAAAACCAAATCTACTTGGTGACGAAGGAGGAGACACCTGATTAACCTGTTAACGTTCCGACGGCCCGCCCGCCGGCCGTCAGTCCGAATTTCTGTAGTTTCCAAAATTAACTGTAATTTACACAGCTCATATGTTACGTGAGGCACTCATGCGACATATCTTTGGAAAGCTAAGATTCTTGTGATTCAATCAATGTAAAGCATTTCAGGATATAATCATAACAGCAGCTACAATCAACGCCTTTGTCACACCACAAACAAACAAACAAGGAGTTACGAAATCGACGCAACTCACCTTATGAGCGTTATAAAAGTCGTCCGATCAAAAATATTCCCACAAAAATGGTCTGGTTGAACTCACAAAGTTCCAGTCGATCCAATTCAGTAAAGTATTTAGTCCAAAATGCATTATTATACCAGGAAATATCCACAAAAAAGCCACAGGAAGCTGGACGGTATTCAGTAACTTCCGCGTATTCTACATCATAAAACGCTTTATTCTGTGTTGACATACGTGTGTCTGGTCTCAAAATGGAGGGGGTCATCTGAACTTTCGATTGACACCTCATACAGCCATACAGCAGCTTCCCTGTCCTGTCCACAGCCTAGAATAGCCAATAAGGGCCAACGTTGAAATGAAGCCATGTCCTAATTTGCTTCAGGAAAAAAACAGCCAGTTAGAATAAATCGTGCTGATGACTGACGCATTGAATAGCCAATGAAATTCTGAAAACATATTTATTGTAGAAAATGGTGAAAAGGACCGTCCAAGAAGGAAGAGGAGGAATTTGCTCGTCGTGAAAGTGACATGTCAGGAGAGGGGATCTGATAAGATCAGATAACAGAGCGCACGCCTGCGCAGAAGACATTTCCTCCGTCGGAGAAGATTTTGCTCTGCATACGTAAGTATTTGACTAAATTGTGACTTATATTACAGCTTATATTATATTATTACGTATATATTGTATCATAATTGGTAGTATTATTCATATTACGTATTACTGTATATTTCGACATAAACAAGTTTTACTTTGAATAAATACAAAAGCCTTTGTTTGTGTGTGTGTGGGGGGAGGGGGGGTTCATTGTGTAAAGTAGTACAATACAGAAAAGATGGAAAGTTTTGTAAATGACTTATTTCTCACATTATGGGCAGTCATCTGAGGATTCAGATATGGATTGGGAGCCAGTCAGAAAGTGGTCACATAGAGGGTCAAAAGTGCAGATGGACATTGGCAGATGAAGGACATCTCAGTTCCACCAGCTGTGAAGGAGTACAGCTGGTATGTGCTGTATATTCAACTGTGTATTCATTTTGAAATGAAACAATTTTTTATGTTGCACATATTTATGTTTTTGTATATATTTTTTTCATTGTTGTTCCAGGTGTATGGGTGGAGAGGAGCGATCCCTCTGCACCAAAGGCATTCTGGGAGACCCTCACCGAGCAGCTGGCAGAAGCAGGGTCTTCCTCCACAGCCAGACCTGTCCCACCTCCTGCTCCGCGTGGAGCACATCACATACTGGTTTTTATCAGTGGGCAGAGGACTACTGGTAGGCTGAAGTGCAGGCACTGTCATGCTAAAACACAGTTGAAATGCTCCTCATGTGATGTGCCTTTGTGCTTGATACCGACTAGAGATTGCTACAGTGACTGGCATGCTGCCAACCTGTAAATGGTTATAATTGTAAATATGTTCAAATATGTGAATAGTTTGCTGTGTTGTAAAAGATAGTCATTTTTTTTATATAAATTACATTTTCCACAACAACACTTGTTTTGACTCTTTTTATATGCAAAATTGAGCTTTATGTTTCAGTAACTTTTTTTCAGCAATATTGATAGTGAATCTGGATACCTGGATACCTCTAAGTGTCACCTTTCATTAGAGGCCAAGATTATGACTGTACGATGAAGCGTTCAAGAGTTATGTCCTTTTATCCGAGGTATGTGGCCATGTTTATCCAAGTGCCATTTTGGAGTCTCCAAATGGCCATTTTTGGAAACGCCTAGACAAACTCTTACAAAAACGTGTGTAAAATACTCATTTTTAGTGGTATTGTTATCAAATTTGAACTTGCACTAGGTAAGGCTTCATGCTGTGGTCCCATTGTGTTTTCTAGCTAATAAGTCACAGCTGCACTCATCTGCAGACATCTGTTTACAAAAAAAATTCAGGCGGAAATAAAAAAACTTATTTTTCAGTGTGTTCAAACTTAGATTACTCAATGCTAGTAGCACTTACAGTGATTCTGACAGTTGGGGGAAAAACTTCAGAGTGTTACCTTTCAAAAGAGACCAAAACCATCCATGTGCTACAAACGGTTCAAGAACAGCTTTCAATTTACTTTGGGTATGTCCTGGATAGGCGTTTCATGCAAATTATACAGGAATGGTAAGGGGTTAATGAGCTGAAGGACGTCATTTTGTTGGGATGATCTGCAGCTTCATATAAGCAGTTAATATTTTATTAGTAACTAATTCATATAGGTGTTTGTGTGAACCCTTAATCCTCTCTGTTTACCTGTCTTGTTCTTTTATTTCTTTCCAGTGATCATACTTACTGGCCACTGCCATCACAACGTTCATGTTCACCACAGCGTTCAATTGTGATGTTTCTGTCCAGACTGCAGTAGTGAACTTCACAGGTTTCACTGAAGGATCTTGAACTATTCGGGTAAACAACATAACCTGAGGAGTAACGGAATGTTTCTATTAGTTTAAAGAAGCTCAGGTCACTTTCCAACTCACAGGATGAAAACACAAACTGACCAACATTGTTAAATTTCTCTGATTCAGACAACTTCAGATGCTGTTTTCATTCAGTGATTCACCAACCTGAAGATCTGCATCCACTGATGTCTGCGTAAGATGTATTCCTTTTAACAGAAATGCTGGTGACAGATTCTCCATTGACCAGAGCAGAAGCGTACTGTACAGGAACAAACACAATCAATTAATCACATAAACAGAGTCAAATCATCTGATTTGAGACACATGACGATGAGAGATGAGATTTACTGTTTGTACTCAAATGATCTTTTTCATGTTGTCATGTTAACTGCAGAGGAACAAATCACTAAATACATTTAAGGATCTGGTTTATAAAGTCAACTTAACTTTCACTGTGTCATCCTGAAAGACATGTCACTGTAAAGTATTTAATTCATCTAAGTACTCACAACAGTATTTGATCCAGATGCGTAAAAATAGAGAGCTGCTTGTGTCCCGAAACTGAGAGGATTAACTTGAACCTGTAATGAGTGAAGAGGAAGTTTGATCTCAGAAGTTTCAGAAAGCAGGTTACAAATTCTCTTGTTTTGTTTGTTTGTTTTATGAATGTTAAAGAGTTATCACTAAAGTATTTAAAGTGCTTTGTTAAAATTATGACATTCAGCAAAACTTACCACTGTAGACTTGTATGTGATCTGTACAAACACAAAGCATTCCATCTGTTCTGTAATAGTCGGTACGTTAGATTTGATCAGTCTTTCAAGACCAGAACTATATGGTTGTATGGTGAAGTAAACTTTTGTTCCAGAGTCGGGTAAAGGAGCCTCGATGCAGTCGTCATTGGTTTGTGAGTCATAGTAGCCGTTGAAACAGATCATTGTGTTGCTGTCTGTGACGCTCGCCTGTCAAGAATCAAAGAACAAAATGAGATCAGATGACATGAAGAACGTTTCTCTTCCAGTTTCCTGCACAGACACATCTGCAGCAGCAAACTATTCAAAGTCCAGAAAGCCAGAAGTGACTTTTAAATATGTTGATAATTCAGCCAGACACCTCCAGCTGGGCTTTAGAAAGTGTTCCAGTATGTCTGTGAGGAGATTTCACTGGAGTTTGTGGAGCTGAATATGTGTGATGTGCATCATAGCAGGACCCTGATGAACGGTACCACAGAAGTGCTCACCAGCCAGTTTGAGCATCTTCCATTTCTAAAGAGACGTCCTTCTCATAAAACTGAATCATCTCTGAATCCAGGATGTTTGAAAGGAGCAGAAGACTATTTTCATGATTCTGCTGTTACTTGAATTAGTCTACTTAGTAACAGTTAAACTGAGCTTTAAATCCACTCTGACGTCTGCAGGTTAAACCCAGAGACCAAATGTAGACGCTGACAGAGACTGAGATCATCTCAGTCACCAGACTTCCTCCTACTCACGTAGACTTGGGTGTAGACCTTTCCAAAGTAGTTGATGGGACACGAGCTGAAGTTGTACGTATGTGGCAGAAAAACATGTTCAGTAGCACCTCCTGAGATGGAGACAAACAAGAAGATCTGAGTCTGAGGAAAAGAAGCAAAGCTGCACGTTCAAGACAATGAATCTGTGGAAATGCAGATGAAAGCAGTTAGATTTGTAAAAATAAAGTTCAAGTTCAGGCTGAGATAGCAGGATAAAGCAGGTTATGTAACATATGTTCTGTTGAGGCTGGCTGAGCTGGACCTGTGGGGAGGAGAGGAAAAATCCTCCAAAGAAACAGACTCAAGAAATTTAAAGCACAAACTCAGAGTTTCAGGGAAAAATAACCAATAAACTGAAAACATTTAAGGGAAAAAATAAAACCGTTTCTGACTTTATGAACTCATTAATTTGCAGTTTAAAAAAGAAAATGACTTTATAAACCTGGAAATTTGAATGAAAATAAACTGCAAATAAACATTTGAAAGAGACTTTAAAAAATCAGTTTACAATTTAATCCAGTGAAACTTTAAAATTTGAAAGAAAAAATGACATTTTCTGACTGTAAACTTGTAAATATTTGAGGCAAAACTCTGAATTTGTGAAATTCCAAACGTTTTCAGGAAAAGTGTTTTGGATCTGAACCCAGCTGGTGCTTCTCTGAGGCAGAACTGAAGTTCTTCACAGTCAGGTAGTTAAATGTGTTGATCTAAATCTCTGGAAGTGAACTGATCCTCTCTGAATGCTGCAGATTGAGGCTGAACTCTGCTTTGGGGCCTCCTAGTGGCTACAGTGGCTCATTGCATCTGTTTCCAGCCAGAAAAGCTTCTGCTACAACAGTCACATCCTGCTCTTTGAGGAACTCATGACTAATGACATATGATTGATTAAATAGCTACATTTACTCTCAGACGCTCACAAACTTTCACAAAGTAAACATTCTCCACGCAGGAATTTAATCTTTACTTTAGAGGAGTAAAATGATTGAACATCCTTCTCCGCTGACAGACGTGTGTCAGACTTACTCGTCAGCGCCACCAGAGCGCTCAGGTAGAACAGGAGGCGGAGCATTGTGGGGAGGGGGCGTGGTCTTATAGAGAGAGGGCGGATCAGCTGACAGCTGGAAGAAAAAACACATTCACAACATTTTTGTTTCAGGTGGAGACTGAAGCTCAGGACATGCAGGTGATGCAGCGTCTACAGTCACAGCTCAGCTCTGATCAGGAATCAGATCACGTCATTCTCAGACATCTTTAATCTGCTTTAAATCATTTGTCATTGGTAAACAATTATAGTGGTGAAGACCCAGTAAACATCTGGGTGAACCAGTAACAGTACTCTAATCTCATTCCAGTCCAGAACTACACAGCCTCTGTTCTGTTGCTACGTTTGACCAAACACATCTCAGAGTAGAGAGAATCAAAGCATCTGGAAGAGCTCCGGTGTATGAACACCAGAGTCTGGTAGGGATCAGCGTGGACCTGCAGCTCTGCTCAAAAGTGCTACAGTGAGCTGTCTTCCTCCAACTTTTCTGCCTTAGTTCACCGTCAGCTCTTCTGTGGTATATTTGGTAACATGCGCTCTGTAAGTGCTAATAAAAAACATAAAATCTGAATCTTCCCTCTACGATTTGGTGGATTCCCTGTTTTGATGGGAAGGAAACACCAGATGACAGCTGATTTCATGTTTAGAAGCTCTGAGCTTCCCAGAAGAAAATGTGTAAATTTATCCTGAATCTGCTGATTTAAACTGTAACAGAAAGGCTTCGTGTAACAAGCGTGATGATGGTGGTGAATCAGTGAGAAACAAACCTGTGTCACTGATGAAGGAGGTCACCTGGTGTCTCTGCTGGAAACATGAGCACAAGCATCAGTTTCTGTGGGTTTATGGACACGTGCAGAGATCTTACTCATAAAATCAGCTTTGTGTTTAAAAAGAAGGAAAAACAGCAACATGCATGATTCTGTCAGGCACCATTATTATATTTAAAGAGAAATAAAAACAAAAAGATAAAAACAAGATGTGGGAAAAACTAAAACCCCCCTTCACTGCCCAGAGGGAAAGACATCAGTGATGGTCTCAGACTCTAAATCACTGCTCCGCCTCAATCTGAAGGGCTATAAAACCGTTTCTAGAAAATCTGCAGTTCAGTGTTCATCAGTGGTGAAAGATCCATTCAGGACAGCCAGCAGTGTCCACAGGAGTGGACATCTCAGCATGTTTAACCCAAGGTGAGAGCATGATGCTACAGACATACAGACAGCTACATTTCAGGTCCGACAGGCGTCAAATGTTAAACGTTTGGTCAGAGCAACCAGAAGACTAACGTCTGGTTTGTTTGAAAGAGTTTCCAGTAGAAAGTGTCCAACACTGACCATGTTCACTCTCTCACTGTCTCGTCTGTTCACACTGAAATGGTGGTCCAGCTGTCTTACCGTCCACAGTTGAAGGATGAAGATGATGAAGACTCTGAGGGTCTTGCAGTTGCTGCTGGTCTGCTGGTACCTCTGAGGAGGACGCTGCTCTGTCTCCTGATCTCTGCCTGTCTCTCTTTATGACGGTCCTCGCTCCTGTCCACACCCAGAAGCATTCACTGGCTGGTATGTAGGTACAGTTGACTGTGGAGCTACCTGATGGGATCCTCCCTCCACCGTGATGCCTTCGGCATGTTGTTACACAACCAGGAGGATGGAAGAGGTTTTTATTTTAATAAAAGTGTTGTTTTTGTGTCTTAAGGGGAGAAACAATTCAAACTGATATTCAGCTCCATTCCTGATTTCATTTATTTTTTTTTTTTATTATAAAATATCTTTTTAAATATGTAATTGGTGAGATTATAAAACACAAACACCTGTTCACCTGCTGAACCCCTTTCACAGTATGTAGCACACAATGTTCTGAGTAAAGGGTGGAATTAACAGCAATTTTCTACATTCCTGTCAAGAGTTTTGAACACGTATGCACCTCAACCCTGCAGAAATGACGGTTCTTTTCGTTTAAACTGCCTGAAGCCAGTGAACAGTCATGAGAAATGTCCTCACGTCTCCACGTTCACAGAAGCTGACCGGCAGCATTGTTTGTGCTGCAGGTGTCTTGTGAAGAGGTCAATGTCAACAGAACTGAATCCTGACATTAAACTCAGGCCTCATTTATCCACATTCGTATTTTTTCATGCTTTGTCACATGAGATCGTTACAATCTCTGCCTGATTTTAGCTGTTTGCACTTTGAGGGCAAATATACATAAACGTCCACTTCAGCTGCTCTCCTGTTCAGCAGAACGATCTTCATGATTGGTTTGGCAGAAGCGTTACACCGGATGAACTTCCTGACACAACTGGGATTTAAACCTGGACCCTCCCTCATGGCAGACACCAGCGCTCCCACTAAGCTACTGGGAAGGCATCCTGTTGGAGACAAGAGTTGCTTATGTGGTCTCATTCAGACAATCGATGCAACCTGTTGTTTGATTTACTTACAGTGGAAATGACTAAGGAATGTTTTTAATTCCTTTAATTCACACTAAATGTTTGCTGATAATGTTTATCTGTACTTTAAATGTCTTGAAACACATCCACCAGGTTTTCTCAGCAGCGTGGCCATGATTACTGCAGGGTTTGATATGACCGCTGGGTCAGGAGACAGCTGCCTCTATAAAAACATGTTTAGTTTTAGTCTGCAAAAAATAATATGTAAGGGTGACAGGAATATCACAGTATATCAGATATTAAATGTTATTTTTCACCTTTTAAAAAGCAGTTGAGTTACATTCCACCACAGACACAAGTAGTGCATAACTCCCTCAGGCACAGTGGTGCCTGCAGAAAATATTTTCTGGGGGGGGCCAAGTGGGGCCAGTTAAAATGGGTGGGGTGGTATGGAGGCACCCTAAAAAACCTAACAACATAGACAAGACACTACAGTATGTAAATAAGACAATATCTACACCTAGCCCTGGCATTACATAACTGTTTGGTTCCCTTATGAAAAGTTGGTTGCCAAACCACCTGCAAAGCAGCAAAGTGTTTCAAAAGGTCAAATGTTTTAGACTTATTAGGCAAATAAGCAGGGGATCCCTGAAGAGTAACTTTTATTTAGGTTAAAGAGTAACCTGGGACTTCTTCCATATTGTGACAAATTGTGTTTTTCACTGATTAACAGGGATTTAACCCTGGCAAGAGGAGAACAATGATCTGTTTTACACAGGGAATCCAACAATTTCCACACACTTCTGCTAAAAGAACTCACAGGATGCTCGTTGGACACATACAGACTAAACTCAGGGTGACACAAATTTACATGTTAAAGTAAGAAGTTAGAACAACAGGGGGTCAAACCGACAACAGCTTTCACATGGCAGCATTGAATCAAATTTCTAACAGATAAACACCTCAATAACCAGTGCTGCAAAGGATGCTGGGAAACAACCCAGAAAAACCTGCCAAATGACTCTAATATCAGTACCAAATTTCCCCGCCGTTACATTGATGCCCACTAAAAATGCTGCAGTGGCGATTGTCATTAAATCTTGTAATTTTGCCTCGAACAGACGGCTTCTCGTGACTGTTTAAATATTGTTCTGAAGGCTGAATCTGCTCTGCTGCCACACTGGAGACTGGATAACAAGAACCAGCAGATGATCCTCAGATTTGTCTGTTAGTTCTTAAAAAAAATCCGTCAATGACGGAGAATTCTCATTTAACGCAACCCCTGGTCTGAGTCCACATTAGAGACTCCGCTGTACAGGGAGCAGCAGGACCACCAGCATCTTCTGCAGCAGATATCAGATATTAAATGTTATTTTTCACCTTTTAAAAAGCAGTTGAGTTACATTCCACCACAGACACAGGTAGTGCATAACTCCCTCAGGCATCATACATTTCTATAGATATCCATATTGTCACTGGAACATTGTGTCAGTAAGTTATTTAGGTCAGATATTTAGGTTGAAGCTAAAAAACTGGTCATTACATAACACAATAATGGAGGTTTAATTCAAAGAGAATTCGACGTGTCAGATTTGTATTCAAGGTCTTCAGATGAATGTGAGGCCTTCTGCAAATGTCCAAGCAGCAGGAGGATTAAAAGTGTCCTCATGGTCATTCTGGACATTAGTGGACATGATAGGAGGAAAATAGTGAATAAAACATGACACGTGATGGACCCTCAGAGAACCAGACAGTCAACAGGAGACGTAACATCGCCCCTGTTGTCCAAATGACTGTCTGGTTTAGAAAAGCACACATTCGAGGGTTATAGATATCTTTGATTTTCCTCAGCCATCAGGTCATGGAGGTCAGGACTCTACTTTTGATGTAGCCAGTCTCTCTTAAAGCTGTATCCCACATACTAACAACGACCCCCTGACCAGTACGCAGTACATACTGGACACTACGTAGTATGCACAGTAGACGATGTGGTTCTGAACCAGCTCTTTAACATAAACTTTTCTCCACATTAGATTATTTCATAAACATGATCAGATTCATCAGGTGACGGTTGATGGTTTACTAAAACCAGCTGATCTCAGGACAGGTCTGAAGAAGGATCTTCAGTTTTTGGATCAGGTAGCTGCTAAGATGGCATTTGTTTTAATGTTTGGTTGCATCATTGATAAACACAGTTGGAATAAGTTTATATGCTGCTTTGTGTTTCATGTGTTGCTGGAACATTGCTCCACAGACATGCGACAAGGTGCCTCCGGCAGCTGCCGTTCTCATCGTCAGTGCAAAGCTTTCTATAGAATCAGCAGTGAAACATTGTGTGAGGTATTTGGGACATAGTTACCTGCAGGCTACTACAGGCTACCTGCAGGAGGAGCCATGTGAGTGGGCTGCTATGTTGGGAGGGCATGTGGCTGAAGACATGAGCCTCGTCGTCACTCAGTCATCGGAGCACTGGACCAGCTCCATCATCACATATAATAGAGCTGGTCCAGTGTTCCAGTGGTTGTTTGTCTCCATGCCCACCGAGGGCACCTGTAGATAAACAACCACATGAACTGCCTACAGGCATTTTAGAGTCACCAATTCACCTGACATACCTTTATGGACTGTGGAAGCCAGAGTACCCTGAGAAAACCCACGCAAGCACGGGGAGAACAAACTCCACACAGAAAGGCCTGGAGGGGGCATGGAGGGGGCACGGAGGTTGCACAGACAGACAGACCAGTTCACATGTGCTAAATCTTATGTTTCATCTTTTAAAAAGCAGCTGAGTTACATTCCAACACAGACACAGGTAGTGCATAACTCCCTCAGGCATCACACCTTTCTGTAGATTTGCACATTGTCACTGGTACATTGGGTCAGTAAGTTATTTAGGTCACATGTTTAGGTTGAAGCTAAAAGGTAATTCATTATGGGCCCACCACCTACAGGAGGGGCCACATGAGTTGGGTGTTATGTGTGTAGGCTGATGACCAAAGGGATGGACCTCGATGTCCCTTAGTTATTCCCTCACCAGGGTCCTGGAGGGAGCGTGGGAGTTATTTTTCACCTTTTAATCACCAGTTGAGTTCCATTCCATCAGAGACACAGGCAGTGGATAAGTGGATCAAGGAGCAGAGGGTCTCTGTTTTGGGGACATCTGGATTCTTCTGATTTTTCACAGATGATTTGGTCACACTCACTGTAAAAAAAAAAAAAAGTCTAAAAAAAACCCGCTAATTTTCCAGCAGCTGGAGCACCAGAAAAATACCATGAAATTACAGAAAATTACTTTCTCATAAAAATACATTTTTTTTCCATTATTAAAATACAGTTTGTAGTTGTGCTATTTTACAGATTATAAACTAAATTATTACCATTTAAGATCTTCAATAAACCTAAAATACTGCCTTTATAAAACGGTCAAATGACTGGCAGCAATGGCTGCCAAACAAAAACTGTAATACAAATGAAAAAAATATCCTAATTAAACTGAAAATTGAAAACATACATAAATTCAGAATGTATTTATTCAAGACTTTTATTTGTCATTGAACAGTAGCTTATACAACATAATTTTGCCAGTAAGGCCACAAAGGCTAAAAGACACAAGTACAAATAATGGGTGGGTGGGGTGGGGGTGGGGGGGGGTACAAGGGAGATCCAAAGATTTTCAGTTAAACTGGATAGGGAAAGTTGTTTACAAATTAAAGCTGCAAGCAGCGTTTATCGGGCCCTCGCACCCATTGCCACTGCCCCCCCACGTGTCCACCACATTCCCAAGCCAGTTGGGAATCAAGAGAATACAGTGAAAATCCAATTTGGTTTTAAAAATGGAAAGGTTGCTGCCCAGCTTGAGACTTTTTTGTAGGTCTGAGGATGATACATCAGTCACACAAAGTTCATGTCTGTAGGTGGAAGCATATCGAGGGGCTCGTCGTTTTAAAAAAATAAGGTGGCGCTATTGAGCCACTTTTGTGTGCCCATGCACAGCACCCATAAAATATGTAAATTTCGCAGACAATAAATGCATGTGCAAAATCTCGTGAGTTTTCGAGTATGTTAAGGCCCCCAAAAAGGCGATTCATTTCGGAGAATAATAATAATAATAATAATAATTAAAGCTACAAGCAGCATTTATTGGGCCCTCGCACCCATTGCCACCGCCCCCCCATGTGTCCACCACCTTCCCAAGCCAGTCGGGAATAAAGACAATACAGTGAAAATCCAATTTGGTTATAAAAATGGAAAGGTTGCTGCTCAGCTTGAATCCAGAGGTATGAAAACAAAAAGAGTTCTAAGTTTGCAAAACAAAGCTGTAACTGTCACAGCTGTCTATAATCTTAAGCAAATGTAGTCATTTGGACTTACCTGAAGTTGGCTAAATGTAAAATAACAGTATTCTGTATCTGTTTATTTTTTAATGTTATTATTTTTATAATGGTATTTTAATAAGCAATAATTGTTAAAGGTGGGGTAGGTGTTCTTTGAAAAAACGGTTCCAGCAATCCAATTCCAGTGAGATTTTGAAAATATACACTCCCTCCCTCCTCCCAAAGGCTCTGCCTCCTCCTCTTCAGCTCACCCCTCGAAACCACGCCTTCACATGATTCATGACTACATGAACCGCAGGGAGGGAGGGAGGGGTGGGTGGGAGTGCATTGATATTTGATGGACATATTAGGCAGCCAATGAAAGTAATGATGATCACTATTTTGATTGGTCAGAGTTTTTCTCTGATTATACCCTCTAGATCGGACCAAAACGTTTCCTTTATTTTGCAAACATTTTATTTCAGTGGGTGCAAAGGGAATGTGAAAAGGTTTTCAGGCAATATTGTAAAAAGTGCTGCAAAAAAAGAACACCTACCCCACCTTTAACTGAAATAATGAGATTTAAGATGTTAACATTGTCCTCCTGGTCTGCAGGCAATCCCTGGTGGGGTCAGCAATAAAAAAACAAAAAACAGATACAGCGTTTTTTCAAAACCCAAGCAATCTAAGTATCATGTTGTCTATTAACTTTCCCCGATGTGCCATATTCACTGAGACAGACTTGACAAACTGGACAGAAAAGATACTGCCCAGCAATATGTTCAGGTAAATAAAAAGGAGAAATGTTTTTGGGACAGAGTGAGTCTGCTTATAGACAGTAAATTTGTTTGGCCGCAGAGGGATTTTCTTTTTCTGATCAATTTTGTTTATTGGAAAAAATACCTTTTATTTTTATTGTGTTAATCTGTTGTTCAAGTGTTTATATATATGTTTTCCTACATATTGTAATGTTTCTAATAATTTATATGAAGGCACAAGTGTGAATCATTTAAATTTTAATTTGTTATACATTTTTGGACATTCCCTTTCTGTTAGAAGTTACAATTAAAGTTTCTGTAATGAGATTCTTTATCCTGCTGAGATCAGCAAATGTTTAAATAAAACATGCAGAAGACATTAAGTTTGATTAACTCACCAGACAAATAACAAGTTGATCATGTAAGGCGAGCGTTACCTAGATAGGCCTTTGTTTACCAATATTAATTCAGTTAGAAAACTCACAATTCTACTGACAACTCAGCCCCCTCAGTTTAAAAATGCTATCTGCGCCCCTGTTATAAGACGACTGCTATATTTCAAATATTTTTTGGAAATAAAAATATGATGAAGACAATAAGGTTATTCATAAAAAACACGTTATTTTACAATTACTTGCCAAAACAACTCATGTGTAACTACAATAGAATTTTAATTTGAGAATTACCTTCTGCCGCCACAAGATGGAGACAAAGACCGTTCTTTAGAAGTGAATTTCTCAAGCTCTAATAATTCTTTCAACAACACATTTTTTAAGCAGTACTCATAAAAGTAGCTCGATCGGCCAACTTGATTAAACTCTATATTATATACATTTCTGCATAAACACCACTGCTAATATGAGCAGATTCTTCTTGGAATGATCCTTTCAAGCTTTTCTTCCCAGAACATGCTGCCAAGAGGTCATAAAGTCAGGGCAATGTCCCCCTCCCCCCGCTCTCTTTCACACTGCCATTTCACACCTATCTGTCCCTGAGAGTCAGAGGCCAGAGGGAGCAGAGTTCTTTTACCAAAATATTCATGTAAAATCAGAAAATTGTCTTAAAAATCTAGAAAAAATACAGAACAATTCTTGTATCTTAAGCTACCTGCACTCATCATATTTTTGGCATTTAATGAATATTTTCAATGGAAAAAAAAAACTTTTTATACAGTTGCTCTAGCACAAATATACATTCAAATATTTGCAGAAATTCAGTACATGCCTCTAAAATTCTCAAATAAATCAGGAGTTATGCTGGCATATCCAGCTACATTACTGTTAAATTTGGTGACTCCATTTGAAAAATTAGGTGCCATAAAAAATTAGTTACACTGCCAGAATTATACCAATTGGTTACATTTGACATTTTAAAAAAATATAGAGTGGTGGACATCTGAATTGACCATATGTTGCAGTGTATGAAATGTTTGGTTGAGTGAAAGGAACATGATCCTTCAGTCTTAGCTTCTTATGACCAACATCTGATTTTTTATGAATTTATTTCATTTGCGTGCGACAAAACCATCCACTTCCTGTTCTATGATGAATAGCGCTGGCACCGTTGGACGTGCATAGATGAAATTGTACATCATGAATTAGCACCCTTCTGACTTCAGTCTGACCGCTTCTCACGCTGATACGATGAAGAAGGAGGTAGATATAGACATAATAAGACAAAAATCATATTCCTATGACCAGATGGTGGTGCTATGGAGTTCATCCAAGATTGTCATATACACTTTTTCAGGGTAGAAGAATCATCAGAAATATAGATTTTGGTGCAGATTGGACAATGCATGTGCAAGTTATAACAACTTTTCCATTTGTGGCGAGACATCAAACTTCGCCATACTCTCACAGCCACGCCCTTTGATAAAAAGTTACAGTTTTCACTGTCAATCATCTTCAATGGCTTTACTACTGAATTGAACTGCTTTGAGGTCTGTCAGCTCATCACACTCGAAGCAGGGATGCCTAATGCAAAATTTGACATTTCCTGTTGCCAATAGGTGGCGCTACAACAATTCCTCTATCTGAAAGCTGCTATGTGTTAAGGATGGGATTAAGATCATACTGATCCGTTTTGGACCAGATTAAACACTGTATGGCCGAGTTACAGCCCATTTCTCTTTCATGGCGAGTCTTCGAAATGACATCAAACTTCGCCTCGTCAGTGCAGCCACGCCCTCTGGTAAAAAGTTATATGCTTCGCAAACTTTCTTCGGCCATGTGTCTAGATTAGAACAAAACAAGTTTGGAGTCAATCGGACCAAATCTCTGGGAGGAGTTAGTTAAAGTACGAGGCCTGGAAATGACCAAAACATCGGAAAAGCTGCATGTTCCATTAAAAATATCGGACTTCCTGTGGGAATTAGAGCAGGGGTCCATGAGACTTTTTTGTAGGTCTGAGGATGATACATCAGTCACACAAAGTTCATGTCTGTAGGTCAGGGGTCTCAGACTGCCGGCCCGCGGGCCGTTTGCGGCCCCCGCTGCCCCTCCCTCCGGCCCGCACCTGATGTAAAAAATGTAATGTAATCTGGCCCGTAAAATTATTTTTTCATTTACATATTTTTTATAGTTGTTTCATACCAATTTAAATTACTCTATTCATATACAATTGAAATAAAAACAAAAAAAAATAAAATAAAAGCATTTTAAAAAAATGTACAGTATTTCCGTCGGGTCAAAGGTAATGTCAGAGGTGGGGCCGCAGTTGAATGAGCGAGCGGGATTTTTGTATGCTAACAACAAAGATGTCTCTTTCCAAATCCAAAAGGAAAGTGGATGATGAACACAGACAGTTTCAAGACAGATGGACATTGCAATATTTTTTTGTGGAGTTCAGTGGAAATGCTACCTGTCTGATATGCAAAGAAAAAGTCGCTGTTCTAAAGGAATATAATCTCAAGCGCCACTACTGGACTAGACACGGAGAACAGTATGAGAAGTACCAGGGAGGTGAAAGGAAACAACGAGCTACACAGCTACAGAGAGGGCTATCATCTCAGCAAAATCTTTTCCACAAAGCCAAGAAGCAGGCTAATACTGCTGTTGAAGCCAGTTATGTTGTGAGTGAGTTAATCGCCAAAGCAGGGAAGCCTTTCACCGAAGGACCGTTTTTGAAGGACTGCATGTTGCAAGTTGCTAATATTCTGTGTCCAGAAAAGACAAACTTGTTTAACAATATTTCTCTGTCGGCAAACACTGTTTCAGAGCGGATTAGCGAGTTGTCAAGTGACATTTATGAGCAGTTATGTGCCAAAGCCCGCACTTTCACTGCATACTCTGTGGCGCTTGATGAAAGCACAGATAAAAGCGACACTGCTCAGCTAGCCATTTTCATCAGGGGAATTAATGAACAATTTGAAGTGACAGAAGAGTTACTAAGTTTGTCTCCAATGCACGGACGGAGTACAGCCAAGGACATCTTTCAGCAGCTGTGTGATGCGATTGAACGCGCTGGTTTGCCATGGACGCGACTGGTCGGCATTACCACTGATGGAGCCCCTTCAATGACAGGTAAAAAAAACGGACTGGTAGCGCTGTTGCAGAGAAAGTTAGAGGAGGAAAATGCAGATCCAGCTATTGTTCTGCACTGCATCATTCACCAACAGGCGCTGTGCAGCAAATGCCTCAAATATGAACATGTCATGTCCGTTGTCCTGAAATGTATTAATTACATCAGGTCCAGGAGTTTACAGCACCGCCAGTTTCGGGCCTTTTTAGAGGAAATTGAGGCAGCATATGGTGATGTGCTTTATTTTACTGAGGTGCGCTGGCTGAGCAGAGGAAATGTCCTCAAGAGATTTTTTGAGTTAAGATCAGAGGTGAAGAGATTCATGGAGGATGGCAGAATGCATGTGACTGAATTAGAGGATCCAAAATGGGTCATGGACCTTGCATTCCTAGTGGACATCACACAGGAGCTGAACATCCTTAACCTGAAGCTGCAGGGTCCTGGTCAGCTCATCACAGTAGCTTATGACAGTGTAAAAGCCTTCACCACAAAGCTGAAACTGTGGAAAGCTTCCTGCAAAAAATCTCAGTCATTTCAACACATGCAGATCTCTTGTGGAGGAGGGTGCAGCATTCAGTGGTGATGGATATGCTTCTGCTATTGAAAGCCTTCCTGCAGGAATTTGACCAGCGTTTTGCGGACTTTAAGGCACACCGTGACACTTTCCAGCTGTTTGCAGACCCCTTCTCAGCTGAGGTGGAGAGTGTCCCCAGTGTGTTGCAAATGGAACTTATTGACTTACAGTGCAACAGTGAACTGAAAAATAAATTCAGAGATGCACAGGGAAAAGCAGACAAGACTGGACAATTTCTGAAAGATTTAGCTCCATCCTTCCCAGAGCTGTCCAAAGTATTCAGTCGGGTAGTGTGTCTTTTTGGGAGCACATATCTTTGTGAGAAACTTTTCTCTACTATGAACTTTAATAAGTGCAAGTACAGGTCCAGGCTTAGTGATGCCCATCTTGAAGATGTACTCAGGGTTTCAACTGTGACCTCCATCAGGGCAAATGTAACTCATCTGTGTGAGCAGAAGCGCTGCATAGTGTCTGGCAAGAAATAGAACAGAGGCACAAATGTGTTCAAGGACTGTATTTCTTAGTTGTTTGCAAGGTTTCAGTAATTTATGCAAGATAATTCAAAGTAAGGAAAAAATGATGTTGCTGTGTTTAAAAGCTGTTAAAACTGTTCAAAATTTATAT
This sequence comes from Hirundichthys speculiger, assembly GCA_018398805.1. Taxonomy (NCBI): domain Eukaryota; kingdom Metazoa; phylum Chordata; class Actinopteri; order Beloniformes; family Exocoetidae; genus Hirundichthys; species Hirundichthys speculiger. The sequence goes on from JAGFBZ010001909.1 coordinate 36,571, forward strand.
AATTGTATTTTTTCAGTTCAGTATGTCATGTTGTATGTTGCTCATCTGTGTGAGCAGATGCATAGTGTCTGGCAAGAAATAGAACAGAGATACAAATGTGTTCAAGGACTGCATTTCTTAGTTGATTGCAAGGTTTTAGTAATTTATGCAAGATAATTCAAAGTAAGGGAAAATGATTTTGCTGTTAAAAAAAAAACGTTAAAAATTGATATATCAGTTCAGTATGTTGTCATGTTGTATGGGATTGAAAAAGAAGTAAAATTTTAGATACATTGCAATTTCTTGTCGTACTTGAATGCTGAAGTGGCCCTCTTATGAGATGACAATATCTGGAGTGGCCCCAAGACAATTTGAGTTTGAGACCCCTGCTGTAGGTGGAAGCATATCGAGGGGCTCGTCGTTTTAAAAAAACAAGGTGGCGCTATTGAGCCACTTTTGTGTGCCTATGCACAGCACCCATAAAATATGTTAAT
>JAGFBZ010001910.1:0-155277 GCA_018398805.1 Hirundichthys speculiger
GAATCTGTGGGAGAAGTTACCTCTCTATTAGTTCACTATACATCTCAGACAGATGAGGAGGAGCAAAGCGTCGAGGAGAGGGAAGCACATCTACTTCGCTCTCCCTGCGCTTACAGCCATTACCACTGATTTGGGTTCAGTCATGGACAGATTGAAACCCTGGAAACTGATTTAGAGACTCAATCAATAGCACTTTGAATCGTAAGATGGCATCAGGACGTATGTTGATGGCAAGGGGAGGTGCTTGAACAGCGCATGGTGTCATGCTAAAAACATTTGAGGAACAACTGGTGGAGTGTTTAAAGAGGCGGGATGATAGAGGAAGGCAGAAACCATCGGCTGAAGCGCGCCAGCCTGATGTCTTACCCCAGACTATTACCAGCACCGGGCCTTCCTTACATCCGCTCATATCCGCTCCACTCACACTCAAGCTGGCGTTTCTTTGCACAGCACTCTTCCAGCGCTTTCACACAAACCCCTCCATCTTTTAGCATGGAAATACATAACAAGCGCTCACCTACTGGTTGGCAGTGTTCCTCTCCATGTCTCCAACCCCGCCTCTCTGCAATGGCACAGACATCTTCCAGTGTGTGCAAACTCCTTTACTCATGCCCCAGAGCAACCATTCCAACACCCAGCTCATAGTGTAGTCGAGGCCCAGCTTAGTCACCCTGCGCTGGTGCAGTCCTCACCCCCCACACAGCCCTATAGCATGAACACCAGCCTCAACACTCCTTTAAGTACATCTACAGCCAAACCAACGCCCGATCACCCGTGGTTTACTCCAAACCGGCCATCAGATGGATTTTCCCTTCGTTTTGTGGGTCCCGAGAGGTGGCGGATGTTCTAAATGTTGACCGTGTGAACCTTCTTTCGTTCGGCCAGTAACAGATGCAGAGCTCATAGGTGCCTTATCCACCGTTCGTAAAGGGCCGGCTCATAGTTGGTGGACAGTGGCAAAGGCCGTGTACACAACTGGCCTGAATTTAAGGACGCTTTTCAGGCTGCATTCCTTCCTCCAGATTATCTCACGGAAGTCGAAGAAAAGCTCCGGGACATGGTGCAGTTAAGGTCAGTGTCTGAGGGATTTTGCCTATGACTACCGTGCTTTGTGTCTCCGTTGGAAGCCTGACATCACTGAGACAGAATTAGTGCGCAAGAGCCTGAATAACTGCAATCCTCGAGTGGCTGGCTGTCTGAGGGGCACCGTTGCGCTGTGGATCAGCTGGTACAGATTGGCACCCTGGTGGAGAAGGATTGCACGTCTGCGAAAGACTACTGGGGAAAGGTGGATCAGCAAAAGGCCAAGGAAAAGGGACAAAGAGGACTCAGATAGGGGGCCGTCTAAAGATGGGAGGAGTTTTGCTGAGGCGGTTGTGATGGTACACCCAGGAAAAACAACACCAATGACCCTCCTGTATGTTCCGATTGAGGTGAGAGGCAAGCAATGCCAGCTGTGTTTGACACGGGGTGCACCTATTCACTCATGCGGCACAGTCTTTGGTTGGAGCTTGCTCAGGAGGGGGAACAACTGAAGCTCTGTGACAGCCAAAGCTTTGCCCTGGCAGATGGAAAGTCATGTGGTGCTCTGGGGAAAATACTCTTATGTACACCTGGCATGAGATGTTATGGTCTCTGGAGACCTACATCATGGCGGATGAAAAACCTGGCCTTCCCCATCATCTTGGGCCTTGATTTTCTCACCAAAACGTCTACCCTCCTCAATATGGGGGAACAAACATATGGAGTGAAGGGACCGGCGGGGTACACTTTCCATCCTTTTTTACGTCCCCCACAGGAAAGGCTGGGAGCCTTGGACCAGCCAAACCGTTACCCTACCAGTCTGTATGTAGCCGTTCCTTCTGCTGGTGCTATGTTAACATCCTCCTCCTTCATGCCGCCTTCTGTTCCTGAGCATCCCCCAGAGCTCATGGAGCTGTTTCAGGCCTGGCCCAAGGTGTGCTCTGGAACTTTAGGCAAGACCACAGTGGAGGAACACAGGATCTTTACATCTGACGAGGTACCGGTCCGCTGTAAGGCGTACAGGGTGTCACCCTTCAGGCATCAGATTATTGCAGACCAGGTGGAGCAGATGATCAGGGATGGTATCCTGGAGCCATCACAATCAGCTTGGGGGGCTCCGGTGGTCTTGGTCAAGAAACCAGATGGCTCTCTTCGGTTCTGCGTGGACTTTCGACGTCTTAACGCCAAGACGCACCCCGATGCCTATCCCATGCCTCTTATTCATGAAATCCTTGAGTCCATGCATGGTGCAGCGGCCTTTAGCACCCTTGACATGAAGTCGGGCTATTGGCAGGTAGCCATGTCCACAGACAGTAAGGCTAAGACCGCAGTCATAACACCCGTAGGGCTCTATCAATTTAGGTGCATGCCATTTGGCCTCAAGAATGCGGGAGCCACTTTCCAGCGGCTGATGGAGAAGGTCCTTGGTGAGCTGCGAGGGAAAACATGTTGTGTGTACATCGATGACGTCATAGTCTTCTCTCCCACACCAGAACAACATCTCAGGGATCTCCATGCAGTCATGCAAAAGCTCCATTTAGCCGGGTTGACCCTCAACCTCAAAAAGTGTGCCTTTTTCCAGCAGGAGCTGAAGTTCTTGGGCCATATCGTTTCTGACCAGGGTGTTAAGGTGGACCCCGAGAAGAGCTTGGCAGTGACGTCGTACCCCACCCCTACAAATATCAAAACCCTTCAGCGGTTCCTAGGTCTTGTGGGGTGGTACCACAAGTTCATAGACCACTTTGCGGACCTAGCGGCTCCTTTGAACCGTCTGAAGAGGAAGGATGTGGAGTGGGTCTGGTCAGAGGACTGTCAACGGAGCTTTGACCAGCTGAAGCAGGCCCTTGTGAACGCCCCTATCCTGATCCAGCCAGACACCTCCTTGCCCTTTGAAATTCACACTGATGCCAGTGATGTGGGGTTGGGTGCAGTCCTGGTGCAGAAACATGACAAGGATGAAAAGGTGATCGCTTATGCATCCAGGGGCTTGAATGGGGCGGAGTGCAATTACTCTACCTGCGAAAAGGAGTGCCTTGCAGTAGTATGGGCTGTAGAGAAATGGAGGCACTACCTTGAAGGGGTGGAGTTTATAGTGTTCACCGACCATGCCGCCTTGACTTGGGCCTTCAACTGCCCAAAGACATCTTCTCGTCTGACCCGCTGGATCCTGCGTCTCCAACAGTTTCAGTTTAAAGTTCAATACCGGAAGGGTCTCCATAATATTGTGCCTGATGCCCTGTCTCGCACTGTTGTGCCTCCATTTTCAGCTGCCGCCTATATGGCCATGACCACTTCTTGTTCCACTGATCCGCCGTCTTCTTTGGCTGAGATAAGAGAGGCACAGGATAATGATCCGGAGGTTACGGACCTGGCCAAAGAAGCGGATGGTATCAGTAGACCAAACAGGATTTCATTCAGTAGGCTGCAGGGTCTCCTGTACCGATGCTCTCCCGTGAAGGAAGGGGGGGAAAAATTCCAACTAGTTGTCCCCCAATCTCTTGTGCCAGTTTTTCTCTCCTACTTTCATTGCCATCCTCTAAGTGGCCATCTGGGTAGGCTGAAGACCCTCCTCAGGGTCCTGGAGGTGGCTTGGTGGCCGACAGTCCGCAGGGATGTGTGGACTTACATAAAGAATTGCACCATCTGCCAGGTCTACAAGGCTACCAACCAAAAGCCAGCTGGTTTCATGCAGCCTACGCCTGCTGAGGAGCCTGGGGAGAAGTTGGGGATGGATATCATGGGACCGTTTCCCCGTAGCAAAAAGGGTAACACCTACCTTCTGGTGATTGTGGATTATTTTACCAAGTGGGTGGAGATGTTTCCCTTAAAAGACGCCAAGGCCCATCGCATTGTCTCCATTCTGAAGGAGGAGATTTTCACCCGTTTTGGTGTGCCACACGAGGTAATCTCTGACCGGGGACCGCAGTTTACCGGCAAGGAGATGGCTACCTTTTGTAAGACCTGGGGCGTGACGCAGAAATTTACCACCAGCTATCACCCCCAAGCCAACCTCACTGAGCGGTCCAACCGCACAATCAAAACTATGATTGCGTCATACGTGGGGAACCAACACAAGAACTGGGACCAGTACATCAGGGAGTTCCGCTTTGCCATCAATGCTGCCTATCATGAAACCACGGGCCGAACACCTGCAGAACTGGCACTCGGACGATCCCTGAAGGGTCCACTGGAAAGACTCGTAGGTTCTTCACCTAATCCACATCAACCCCCATACACACTTTTGGAAAGACAGAGACTTCTCATAAATCAGGTCAAGAAGAGAGTGGAGGGGTGTCAGTCCAGACAAGCCAGGTATTACAATACCCACAGGAGAGGTGCACAACTCCTGCCGGGAGACCTGGTCTGGGTCCGCACACATCCGCTCTCCAAAGCCTCAGAGAATTTCTCATCAAAGCTTGCGCCCAAATGGTCGGGACCAGCTACGGTGATGAGAAAATTAGGCCCCATCAACTACCTAATTCAGTGGAATGACCATCACGGAAAGACTGACACTGTCAATGTGGTCAACTTGAAGCCCTACTTTGGGGTTCAGCCTCCGATACCTCCAGCTGGGGGGGGGGATCTGTGACACTGTCACATTGATTAAGTGTACATGGAAAAAATGTATGTATGCACGTATGGATGTACGTATATATGTAGATATCTGTAAATAGGTGCGCAGTTCTTGAGCAACCTGACATAATGTATGTCAAATTTAACTGTCAAACAGGACTGTGAAAATGAATGAGTAGGCTCCACTGAGGTCATGAGGTAGGGAGGGGTATGACAGAGCCGGGATTTTTCCGTGACTTACATGACGCACCGGATTTGATAAAGGTGTGCAACAGGTAGGAGGGACGGCCCCCCCAGACAGAGACGCCGGAAACCTGTGAGAAGCGTGACGTGGCGTCAGCGGGTCAGCTGCAGCCACCGCTAAGAAATCGTGTTGGACATATCACCGCAACGACCGAAAAAAGGAATAAAAGAAAAAAAAACGAAGATCGGGTCCTTGGATTTGGGCACACGGACAGGCGTGCTGGAGTGTACTGGGGATGAGCTACGCACGCAGGAGGATGAGTGCTTGCTCCCCCATCGGACTGGGTGACCACACCACGCATCAGAACTGGTGAGACCGTTCCAGTTTATTGAACTTTTTTGGCGTGATACAACAGAGCAATCGCATTTTGATTTTTTTCCCTCCTTTTTTTTTGTTGGATTATTTTGGGGATTATACTTCCTTTTGGCCTCCGACGGACCCGCAATCTCAAGCGTGGATGGACGGTGTTATTTGATTGACTTATACTTGTGACTTTTTGTTCGCTTGATGAAGCCGTTTGGTTCTGGGGGGTGTGTCCGGGTTTCGTTGTTATTCGACTGTGACGGATGGCAGTGACAGGGGGCCGTCAGATCACCTTGGTCTTGTGTGATAATAAATTATATTTTGATTATACTTCTAAGGACCCTCTTGACGTGTGGTAACTCAGTCCCTTTAGAAGAGAATCTTTGTTTTGTTTAGGGCTGATTGTTACAACCGTTTGTTGCACATGGATGGTTTTGGTGTCTTTTGAAAGGTAACACTCTGAAGTTTTTTTCCCCAACTGTCAGAATCACTGTAAGTGCTACTAGCATTGAGTAATCTAAGTTTGAACACACTGAAATATAAGTTTTTTATTTCCGCCTGAATTTTTTTTGTAAACAGATGTCTGCAGATGAGTGCAGCTGTGACTTATTAGCTGGAAAACACAATGGGACCACAGCATGAAGCCTTACCTAGTGCAAGTTCAAATTTGATAACAATAACACTAAAAATGAGTATTTTACACACGTTTTTGTAAGAGTATGTCTAGGCGTTTCCAAAAATGGCCATTTGGAGACTCCAAAATGGCACTTGGATAAACATGGCCACATACCTCGGATAAAAGGACATAACTCTTGAACGCTTCATCGTACAGTCATAATCTTGGCCTCTAATGAAAGGTGACACTTAGAGGTATCCTATCCCACATCCAGATTCACTATCAATATTGCTGAAAAAAAGTTACTGAAACATAAAGCTAAATTTTGCATATAAAAAGAGTCAAAACAAGTGTTGTTGTGGAAAATGTAATTTATATAAAAAAAAATGACTATCTTTTACAACACAGCAAACTATTCACATATTTGAACATATTTACAATTATAACCATTTACAGGTTGGCAGCATGCCAGTCACTGTAGCAATCTCTAGTCGGTATCAAGCACAAAGGCACATCACACGAGGAGCATTTCAACTGTGTTTTAGCATGACAGTGCCTGCACTTCAGCCTACCAGTAGTCCTCTGCCCACTGATAAAAACCAGTATGTGATGTGCTCCACGCGAAGCAGGAGGTGGGACAGGTCTGGCTGTGGAGGAAGACCCTGCTTCTGCCAGCTGCTCGGTGAGGGTCTCCCAGAATGCCTTCTGGTGCAGAGGGATCTCTCCTCTCCACCCATACACCTGGAACAACAATGAAAAAAATATATACAAAAACATAAATATGTGCAACACAAAAATTGTTTCATTTCAAAATGAATACACAGTTGAATATACAGCACATACCAGCTGTACTCCTTCACAGCTGGTGGAACTGAGATGTCCTTCATCTGCCAATGTCCATCTGCACCTTTGACCCTCTATGTGACCACTTGCTGACTGGCTCCCAATCCACATCTGAATCCTCAGATGAATGCCCATTATGTGAAAATAAAGAAATAAGTCATTTACAAAACTTTCCATCTTTTCTGTATTGTACTACTTTACACAATGAACCCCCCCCCACACACACACACACACACCCCAACAAACAACTCACACACACTCCTCCCCCCACACACACACAAACAAAGGCTTTTGTATTTATTCAAAGTAAAACTTGTTTATGTCGAAATATACAGTAATACGTAATATGAATAATACTACCAATTATGATACAATATATACGTAATAATATAATATAATCTGTAATATAAGTCACAATTTAGTCAAATACTTACGTATGCAGAGCAAAATCTTCTCCGACTGAGGAAATGTCTTCTGCGCAGGCGTGCGCTCTCTTATCTGATCTTATCAGATCCCCTCTCCTGACACGTCACTTTCACGATGAGCAAATTCCTCCTCTTCCTTCTTGGACAGTCCTTTTCACCATTTTCTACAATAAATACGCTCCCAAACTGAAAAAACGCTGAGAAATAAGCCACAATGTGTGCGTCCCCTTTGACGCGCCTGACTGCGCGTAACAGAGACTAGGTCATTAGCATTTTACGCTCAGGTTCCTTTGTCTATTCATTATCTCAACCCCCTCGACCGTCACATCAATGTTTTCAGAATTTCATTGGCTATTCAATGCATCAGTCATCAGCACGATTTATTCTAACTGGCTGGTTTTTTTCCTGAAGCAAAGTAGGACATGGCTTCGTTTTAACGTTGGCCCTTATTGGCTATTGTAGGCTGTGGACAGGACAGGGAAGCTGCTGTATGGCTGTATGAGGTGTCAGTGGAAAGTTCAGATGACCCCCTCCATTTTAAGACCACAGACACGTATGTCAGCACAGGCGGAAGCGTTTTATGACGAAGAAAACACGGAAGTTACTGAACACCGACCAGCTACCAGTGGCGTTTTTGTGGATATTTTCTGGTATGATAATGCATTTTGGACTAAATACTTTACTGAATTGGATCGACTGGACCTTTGTGAGTTCAACCAGACCATTTTTGTGGGAATATTTTTGATCGGACGACTTTTATAACGCTCATAAGGTGAGTTGCGTCGATTTCGTAACTCCCTGTTTGTTTGTTTGTGGTGTGACAAAGGCGTTGATTGTACCTGCTGTTATGATTATATCCTGAAATGGTTTACATTGATTGAATCACAAGAATCTTAGCTTTCCAAAGATATGTCGCATGAGTGCCTCACGTAACATATGAGCTGTGTAAATTACAGTTTAGTTTCGGAAACTACAGAAATTCGGACTGACCGTCGGAACGTTAACAGGTTAAATAATTCACCAGTCTCTAACAAACTCAAGGCCATCTCACCATTCATCTGGGCTCGAGATAGTTTTAAATATCTTGGGGTAAATGTGGCCTCAAAACTTAAAGATCTTTACATCATTAATTATGTTCCATTGCTGAAAAAGGTTAAAGAGGAACTAGAACACTGGAAAATGCTCCCCATCACATTTCTCGGACGAATAAATGCAATTAAAATGAATATTCTTCCCCGTTGTAGCTATTTATTTCAGTCACTCCCCTGTTACTTGGATAAAACCCAGATCTGCCACCATCAATTGGTTTCTCTTTACTTGCAAACTGGAGGGAAAATGGTATACACCTGTTCCAACATTTGTTTACAGAGAATACACTCAAATCCTTCGCAGACTTAAGATCAGAATACGATATTCCGAAACAGGACTTTTACAAATATTTACAGATTTGCCATCTAATAAACAGCCTGAAAGGGGAACAGCATCTGTCTTTGAGGTTAACAAATCTTGAGAAGATCTTGATGAAGTCCAACTCATTAAAAGGAAAAATCTCTGTTATTTATAATGCCTTGATAGATCATCAAAGCTCTTCCTTGACCCCGCTTAGGAATTGTTAGGTCAGAATTTTCTTAACTTTTTAGGTCCAGAATCAGTGCAGCTAGAGGGTCACATTTGTACACAAATACACATTAGTTAAATATTGGAAATAGTACTGTTATCAATAGTATTATTAATAATCTAGTATTGATCATTCTTATAGTATGTTTTGTCTTCACTTTATATCCGAAATGTAGCAAACTAGCCTAGCTGTAGCCAGTAGGACCATGTGCTAGAGAACAAAGGACCTCGCCAGGTAGAACAGAAAAGCATTGTGGGAAAAGGTGATCACCGTCCTTTGTTGGAAAACACCGGCAGTGGATTGGACAGAAGAGGACCAGACCAGCCAATGGGAGAGCCAAGTCTAAACCGCGGCTCCTCCCCATCTAGTGACGCACATTTCTGTATAAATTGCTTTTGTTTGTTTCGTCACGCTCTCCTGTGTTAGAGACTGCCTCTACCAGCGAGCTGTGATATCACGTTTATTGCAATTAAACATCTCTGTTGTACTTGTACTACCGACCAAGACTCTCCTTTCCAGCAAAGAACACGCAGTTAGAATCTTTTCAAAAAAGATTCCTAACAGAATATATGGCAGAAAGATTTGGGATGTGTGTTTGATGAGGACCAGTGGGATACTATATATCAGAATGTTTTTTCCTCATTGTCATGTAACAAAATAATAGAGCAAAACTATAAATTTATGCACAGGACATACCTTACTCCGCTCCGCTTAAGTAAAATGTTCCCTAACTATTCCCCTAGATGTCATTGTTGCAAATTAAGTAAAGGGTCAATTATGCATGTTTTTTGGGAATGCAGGAAGCTAAAACCTTTCTGGAAGGAAGTACATGATTTGACTGTTAAGGTTGTGGAAACCCCGCTGAACATTACACCGATACGGTACCTCTTCGGTACAGAACTGGACAAGACACTGGACATCACAAACAGGAAGAGGATTATCATAATTTCCTACATGGCAAAGCATTCCATTCTCTTTAACTGGAATTACGAAAGACCCCCTTCATTTAATCTGTTCAAACAGATCTTAAATTCAACTTTAAGACTGGAACAACGCACATACACCCTAAAGAATAAGGGGGAAATCTTCCTAAGGATATGGGAACCTTTTATGGACCTTTGACAATACTATATCATACTGAGACCCGATGAGCTCACTTAAAAGGATGAACTGTGATCATGGATTAATTTGTTATGCTATGTTTGCTATGTGGTCTGCTTTTTTTGTGTGTGTTTATTCATTTTGTTTTGTTATGTCTTTGATTTGTTTTTATTATATCTTGTTTTGCTTACCTGTCTCCCCTCAGGTCCCTGTTGGTTCAAAGTGTTATTAAAATGTTAAAAATAAATAAAAAGATAATTAAAAAAAAAAAAAAAAAAAACAATCTGTTGAAAACATGAGAAAAGAAACGGCTGCAGAAATCCTCCAAGGACCAGGGATCTGGATCCTTGGATCCAACAGCAGGAGAAACAGGAACAACAAGCAGAAAAGCTGCCGCCACTTTTCCAGCAGTTCAAAACTAGATGAGAAAGGTCACGTGACTCTGTTCTCTGAGCTCCAGTTCAAATACACCGTTCAGAACATCAGAACCTGAACACGCACCTTTAGACCAGCAGAGGAGGAGCCCGCTTCGGTCCAGCTGGTGGACTGCAGAGACTCCGAGTTCGAGTCCGGGTCTTCGTCCCGCTCCTTGTCCATCTCCTGCTCCGAGTCGTGATCCCGCTCTGGTTCCCTCTCCTGGTCCGAGTCCGAGTCTTGGTCCCACTCCTGGTTCGGGTCCTGTTCCTGGTCCCGCTCCTGCTCCAAATTATTGTATTTTGAGGGAAATTATACATCTGTTATAACCAAAATAACATGGCTGAGTAGGAAGAGAGCTTTTTTGATATACTGTACTTCAATGAATACAATAATATTCATATAAATTATATACTTGTCAGAAACTCTAAGTTCTAATTAAAAAAAAAGAAATGTAAATAGTTTACAAACTGATCTTTTTTTAAAATAACCCTTTTTTTCATTTTCACTGTAATCGCTTCCATGGAGTTTTGAAATCGTGCTAACGTAAGCTAACAGAAGCTAATGCTAACATGCGAAAGCCAGCAGCAGCCTCTCCTCCCCTCTCCTCTCCCTCATTCCTCTTATCTAAAGCTTCCATGAGATTAAAAAATAAAAACTACTGAACCTCATTTACTTTAATTAAAGGTATTATTTAAATGGAACAACAAGCTAAAAACCTTTAAATGTTAATCTTTTACAGTTTGTAATTTTGATGCATGTATTTCCATCAGTTCAAGGAGCCTTTATTTTTTATATCAGTCAGTAATGAACCTTATTTAAGTTGATGTGAGATATCAAATAGGTTTGTTTGATAGCTTTAAGAAAATGTTTGAGAGGCTTGTCAATAGTTAAGTATCTGTTCATTTAAAAAGTCAAAACAATTTTTGATTTTGTTCATAGTATTGATGTAATGATTTTAGGTATATGTGTGTGTTATCGGTTATCGGTATTGGCCTTTAGGAGCTGAAAGTTAACGGTTATTGGTATCGGTTTTAAAAAACAGTTACCGTGCATCCCTAATTCAAACCAATGAGGGAAAATGAAAGTTCATTAGAGCCAAGTGCAAATGGAAACAAAGCTTCATATTCTTTTCATTTTTGGAGACAGTATTTCAGGATGTGAGTGAAACCGGCTCTGAAAAGAGGACTGGCTTGACATCAAGTGGCAGCCTGGCAAGATATCCCACAATGAGCAGAAAGATGGAAGCAGGTGTGGCCTTTTATCCTGCAGGTAGTTTTCTGCAAACGGCTGTAGCTCTGATAGTAAAATATATGATGAAAGATAAAATGACTCTTTGTTTCAGGTCATGTATAGTTCATACACAGTTGTCTCACCATCCACACACATGACCAATATGACATTTAAACAATTCCAAGAAGTCCCAAAGCAGTTTCAAATCGAGGCTTGAAAACAATCTATTGAAAACATGAGAAAAGATACGGCTGCAGAAACCCTCCAAGGACCAGGGATCTGGATCCTTGGATCCAACAGCAGGAGAAACAGGAACAACAAGCAGAAAAGCTGCCGCCACTTTTCCAGCAGTTCAAAACTAGATGAGAAAGGTCACGTGACTCTGTTCTCTGAGCTCCAGTTCAAATAAACCGTTCAGAACATCAGCAGCAGACACAAAGCCTGAACACGCACCTTTAGACCAGCAGAGGAGGAGCCCGCTTCAGTCCAGCTGGTGGACTGCAGAGACTCTGAGTCCGAGTCCGGGTCTTCGTCCCGCTCCTGGTCCCTCTCCTGGTCCGAGTCCGGGTCTTGGTCCCGCTCCTTGTCTGAGTCTGAGTCTTGGTCCCACTCCTGGTCCGGGTCCTGTTCCTGGTCCCGCTTCTGCTCCATAGTTGAAATAGTTTTCTCTTTAATCCATGAGCTTGTTCTTGTTTCGACAGTAAATAGAAGCTACAATGACCCGGAAGATCCACGGAGCTCCCTGTGCTCGCTGAATGTGACGTCAAGATCTGCCACCAATCACAGACGAGGATCATACTACCAAGCAGCAGCGTTGCCTGATGGGAAATGTAGGATTATCGTACCAGAGACTCAAAATTATCGTATTTTGAGGGAAATTATACATCTGTTATAACCAGAATAACAAGGCTGAGTAGGAAGAGAGCTTTTTTGAAATACTGTACTTCAATGAATACAATAATATTCATATGAATTATATACTTGTCAGAAACTCTAAGTTCTAATTTTGAAAAAGAAATGTAAATAGTTTACAAACTGATCTTTTTTTAAAATAACCCTTTTTTTCATCTGCACTGTAAAAAGAAATACCTTCATCCAATTTATAAAAAGTAAGGCAAGTGGTTGCATTGGACTTTTTAAGTTGAGTCAACTTCAAGGCTTTTTTCAGTAGAATGAACACTATTATGTTAGTTGAGTTAAACCAATACTACTGATAATGCTTAATTGGATAACCTTAATTCTTTTGGTAATAGTAACTCAATTACACATGACATTTAACTTGATTAAAATATGTAGCGGCATACTTGCAGCAACCTCCAAATGAGTTTGATTAACTTAGTTATTAGTGTAAATTGGACCTAATCATACATGTGAATGACCTCCATTAAATGTATTCCAGGCTATATAACCTCTGGTGAATAAACTATACTCCATTCATTTTTTTTATTTATTTGTCATTTCTTCATCTCATGCACTCCATTTTTGCATAATACATAAGATAAATACTTTCCCGTCAATAGCAACAATTTCAAATTAAAAAGAACAGCATAGAATACGGATTTAAAACATTTATTTATCAAGTGCTTTAATCAACATGTGCGTATATAACCACCAATGTGACCGTAAATATAAAAAAATTCCCACCATCAATATGTCCATAAATATAAAAAATATAAAAACATTAAATTCCCCTGTAGCAATGTGCCAAACTGTAACAAGAACTTTTGTAAAATGTAAAAATGTCAACCTCACAGAGAAAAATGTATATTCATTCTCTAATCTGTCATAAAAAAAAAAACCCTCATCACTGGTTGTTAAAGGAACCTGCTGGTAAGAACATTGCAAGATGGTTAAAACTTACCGAGACTGGTTTGCACAATGTACTGAACTTTACAACATGGCCCAGAACCTGGGAAAAATGGCTCTGGTGATCGGTATTGCTATTGGAAAATGAAGCATCTGAAAGCTAGGAGATTTAAACTCTTAACATCCTTATGTTTAATTTTACTGAGCAACCACATCTTTTCTCCTCAGTAAACGTTCTCTTTGGATTAAAACCGCTATTTCACTTCCTCTCTTATTTATCCCCCCCTCACATCTCAATTTGTGCAAAATATTTAAATCAGCCTTTCAGGAATAGTTCATCGAAAAAGTAAAATTGTATCATTATCTTCTCAGCTCAAGTACAGTACAAAGATAATTTCAGTTTCTTTCTGATCCCCACACAGCTGGAACAGCAGGGAGAGAAATCTGGCTACATGGCTACACACCAAAGTCAAAACCACATCAAACAACCTCAAAATGAAACTAAACTCCTCCATACTGCTCTTCCACTTCCTCCGATGCGCCATGTATTGCTGACCTGAAACTGGCCCAGTCAATGCTTTTTTAGCCTTCATTTTTTAGCCTTCATTTTTTAGCGTTAGTATTCACTGTAACCTGAGTGTGCATCTATGTATATGTCCTCCTTCTGAACTGTGGTTTTGACTTTGGTCACCGTAGATGCTAATGCTACAGGCTAATGTAGCCAGACGTCTCTTCCTGCTGCCCTGGCTGTGTGGAGATTAGAAAGAAACTGAAATTATCTTTCTTCTGTACTGGGGGTGAGTAGATAATGATACAATTTAACTTTTTTGGTGAACTATCCCTTTAAATTTGCACTTTATCCTATAACATGATCAGTTTAATGGCCGATAATGGCAGAGATTGCTTTGAGAAGTCTTTTAAGACAACTTGTTAAGCAAGTTGGTGTACTTGGATGATGGTTTGGGGCATAGCATCCATGCCAAGGAATAGCCCCTGATAGACTTCAAATGTGTGAAGCAGTTTTGAGGGGTATTTTAGCTCAAGGACATAGATTAGTCCTAACAACAGACAGCAGGCCTTTGCCAGGTTGGGCAAACGTCTGATGACTGGATGTCCGTCAATGATGATGCCGACAGCATCGTGCTGATGGAACACATAAATCTTTATGGGGAAAAGACTGAGCTCAGCCTGCACCTCATTTTCAAGTCCCTTTTGGGGGAGACAAAGGAGAACAGAGTTTGATCAGAGAAACAAGATTTACAGATTAAACAGATAAGTAGCTTTAAGAGAAACACATACATTATGGTCACTTTTCAGTTCCTCTTGTCGGTCCCCCATTTCCTCCATCAGGGACCTCAGGACCGCCTCCCTTCTTTTCTCCACAGAGGCACGTGTGTCCTACAAAAAATTAGAGTACGTTAGGAGGTTAGGGTAGAGAAGAGGAGAGGAGGGATGAGTAGAGCATTGGAGAGGAGATGAAGAGAGTAGAATAGAGTAGAGCAGAGGGGTAGATTAGAGTAGAGGTGAGGAGAGCAGCACAATTAGTAGAACCACAGCATAAAACTGTCAAATAAATGTACTGGAGTAGCAAGTGCAATATTTCCCTCTGAGATGTAGTGGAAGTATTAACCAGCATCACTGGAAAATACTCAAGTACATGGAGCTAAACTGTGCTTCAGTAAATGTACATGGTTACTGTCCACCATTACTGTAATGAAAGGTATTTAATGCAAGTTCCAGCATCTGAGACTTGATTCTCTGGCCAACAGCTCCTCTCTTAGTCTGGAACAGTGACAACATCTGCAGTGTGTGTTTGTCTAATTGTGACATGAACGTTGGTTCGAGTGCTTTGTCATTAATTCTGCAGAACTCCTTGTAGATCTGTAAGTAGAAGTATGCCATCTTTGTCAAGTTTTAGCCCATATACAATATAATTCTTGATGAACTCCGACAAGTAGTAAAGGGATATATTCATCATATCTGTGTTTTTTTTTTAAAGGAGGCATGACTGTAGATTAGTGCCTTTTGTGGAAAAATTTGAGGAATACAGGCTAAGATTTTCACAAACAGTCTTTATAGGGATAGTTGTTTTAGCCCATATACAATATAATTCTCGATGAACTCCGACAAGTAGTAAAGGGATATATTCATCATATCTGTGTTTTTTTTTTTAAAGGAGGCATGACTGTAGATTAGTGCCTTTTGTGGAAAAATTTGAGGAATACAGGCTAAGATTTTCACAAACAGTCTTTATAGGGATAGTTCGCCAAAAAAGTAAAATTGTATCATTATCTACTCGCCCCAAGTACAGTAGAAAGATAATTTCAGTTTCTAATCTCCACACAGCCAGGGCAGCAGGGAGAGATGTCCAGCTACATTAGCCCGTAGCATTACCACCTGCCTGCTATCTAACCTTGGACTAAGTCATTCACTGCATGAATGCATGGAATGAACGTCTTGGAAACGACCCCCTTTCATCGGTAGCACCTGAGCTCTTTGCTTAAGGGACCGCGTTTGTTGGTTGACACCGAGCACTTAACTTCAGTTTACCATGTGTGAAGGACAGCTAGCTGAAGTTCAGTTAGCTTAGCTAATGTTGGCAGCAAAGCGATTACAAGTTATAGTTACAACATACTAAAAAACACTGGGTTATTTTCTCAACCCAACCACTGGCTTAAAGTGGTTGGGTACTTTCATTGGGTTAATTTAACCACTGTTGGGTTGTTTAATCTGACCCAGCTGTTGGGTTATTAGTTAGGTCAATTTTTTGATCATACCAGACTATAATAACCCAACCCCTGGGTCAATTTAACCCCATCTGCTGAGTTATTGAAGATTCAAAAAGCATCAACTTCCTTTAACCAGCCATTTCACAAATGACAAAGGAACTGGATCCAGATGACAATGAGCAGGGTTTGTCTCCTCATTTTTATCTTTAAAAAAAGTTTTACTTATTAATTGTATTCATTGTGGTAATAACTCTATAGTAGTACTGAAGCTTACAGTAATTATTCACTGAAGACTGCTATAGCACGATCGCTCGCGGGCACATAATGGTGCATTTGAGCTAAATTTGTGAACATGTAAAGCAAGCTTCACATAATCTTAGTAGCTATTGTGGTGACGACAGACAGCAGAATCCCTGTAAACGTGATGATTCTAGGTCCAGGTCCTTTATACGATCTCTGATCCAGGTCCATGAGCAGGTCATTAAGCATTTCCACACCGTACCATACCACACCACTTAACACGTATAACCAGACAGCTAAAGCAAATGTAAAAAAAAAGAAACAGTTGAAAAACTAGAAAAGCACTCGGAGAGCGCAGACCTCCGCCAAGTGCAACAATTATCGAAAATTTGAAAGTGATCTGGATCACACCCAAAATGAAATCAGTTCTTCCTTTTCACATTTCCAACAACTCCTGAAAATTTCATCAAAATCATTCCATAACGTTTGAGTTATCTTGAACACAGACAAACAAACGCAGGCAAAACATGACCTCCTTAGCGGAGGAAATAACGATCAGCATTCAGTCAGGTTGTTTTAACCCATCTGTGTTGTTATTATTGACCCAACTACTAGGTTACTGGCCACAAAGAAGCCGTTTTGCGGGTTCAGACGGTCTTTTCTTGTTCTTCTACAATTCAAGGTCAGTTCCACTCGTCAAATGTAAAATAACTATTGTAGGAGGACTCGTGTAATTTATTAATATTTTAATAAATGCCTAGGGTGCCACCGGCTTTCTTTAAAAAGACGGAAAAATTAAAGAGCAAATGAGTCACAATTTCGAGTGGGTTCTTGAACGAGTTGGATTGGCTGTTGGAAAATCAATCATCAGAGTCGCTTATACGTTTTAAAACATTTATTTAGACACAGACAAGAACACAAAACATATAAGACATTATATATATAAAATGCACATTAACATAACAAATTCTTCATATTTTGGCTATAGCGCATGACAGGAAATGACGATAGAGAGTAAAGGAAGGAAGAGAAACATAATAACAAAGATGGCGGGTACGAAGGGGATGGCTATCAAAGTGAATAAAATAATAAAGAGGGGCAATTCTCGAACTAATTAGCTGCTGAATAATGGGGGAGCGGGGCCCGGACATAGTCCGTGGCTCCCGACCGGTCTGAACCGTCGACAAACTGGGAGACACCAAATCTTATTCACATTTCAGCCTTACCCTGGGGAAGTCTGGCGCTTACTTGTCGTTGGCGCATCGGTTGGCACACAGTTCGCAGTGGCTTTCTCCGGGAATCGTGTTCGGCCGATGGCTCTCTGGAGGTCCTGCGGATGTAGCGCGTGACTTGGGCGGATTGTACCGCTCTCTTTTCGTCTGGGTAGGCAGGTCGGTTCCGGTGGTCCGGAATCCGAGTGGCAGCCGAGACGTCTAGTGTCCCGGACGCGGCTCTGGTCGGCAGGAATCGGCAGTCAAACAGTTCGATTGCCCGTCAAAAAAAATTGACGTGAGCCCCAAAAGAAAAGACGGAGCAACAAAAATCAAAATTGTTAAACTAATGCAAAAACTCTGGGAAGTTGGCGAAAGTTCTAGGCGTGGGGTTTTCAGGTGTCAAGCGTTTAAACACTCCAGCCGCACGTAAAGGCTTACAAAAGAAAAGTTGTTGTCAAACTTACAACTAACGTCTGTTAGTTGCGATTATTCAGTAGTTGTTCTATAAAAAGTCAATGTGGCTCATGAGCCAAGCTTCTGTAAAATTGAGAATGAAAAATGAACGGGGTTTGGCCACTGCTGTCCAGTCAGAGGCAGGGATTTTTTCCACGGATCCGGAGCACTGAATGCTGGGAGATGAAGTTTTGATCTTTGTCTCCCTTCATGCGGTGTCTGTGATCCACAATTTAACAACATTTAAACAGTTGACTGACCGTCAGGGTGTGTTAACAAACATCACAAACACAAATATCAACAGTTATGTTCACAGCTGCAGAGGCGGCTTTAATTAATAAAATAAAATCCGAAGAGGGGTCCTACATCTCACCCTTTTTGATTGATGTCGTCTGGTTCTTTAGATGGCTTTGATCAATCCAAAGGTCCCGTCTGAGGAAGGAAGGTCTTAACAGAGTTAGATTAGTGTCTCCCAGTATTCTATAGCTAACAGTCGATCTAGACTCCTACCGTCCTTATAACGGGGGTTACTATTTCTAAGTGAGCACACTCCACTGGGCTTATTCTACTTGTGTGGTGAGTTTATTTATCGTTAGCAAGAACCTTTTTGGCGTGAGGATCCTTACAAGCATGCAGGACAGGACAGACGCAAGACACACAGTGAGTAAGCTGAGCCTAGGCCTCGACCTTTGGCGAGGATTATCTATCCTAATTCTAATTCACATTTCCCAGGTATGGGCTAACCTACGATTTTATAATCACACAATAAAAGAAGAAAAACTTCTAAAAAGGGGATCTATGCGAAATGGGGTATATTTCATATCAGAAAGTTGACTAGAAAAGTGTTCTACTGGTACACATCGGGGAGAGAGAAGGAAACAAGGGGTTTATGGATGAACACCCCCCTTTTGTCAGCTTCCTACTGGATTCACATCAGGCCGTTGGGATCAGCGTTGTCACTCTAGTGGGGAATGAGAGCATAGGCGTCGTTAGAAACATGTTGGAACAAACGTCAACTTAGAATCACACCAGGTACCCGTCTTCCAAATGGTTAGTAGACCGGTACCCACACATTCGTGAGTTCGCTCTGACACACTTTATTCAAACTTATCCTACGCTGAGGGGTTGAACCAATAATTATCGCACTACCAGTCTACACTGTCAACTATCGTTACAGGAGTGATAATTGCTCCAATTTATCTTCTGTGAATGAAAGTGTACGAGTCCTAATTACTATTGGCTAACGTGTGGTCCCCTGCGAGTCCCATGGGGGTTTGGTGCAACTTGATTTGGTTGCGATGGACCCATCTGAAAAGGGGGTCCTTTTGGCCTCGGTTGATCCTGGTCTGAGACACCACTGGAGACAGTGTGTCGGTGATCATGTGTGGTCCTGCCCAACGTGGGAGGAGTTTCCGTGTGAGCTTCGCCGGCCTGGTACCATGTCTGGTATGCCGCAGGGGCCGGTAGCACCACACTTCGTCACCCACCTGAGGTTCCACGTGAGAGGTTTGCTGGTCATGATAGGCTTTCTGACCTTTGGCTGTTTTCTCTGGTCATTTCTTCACCAAAGCGAAAGTCTTGCGCAAGTGTACGTGCAGGTCGGCGAGGTATTGGAGCACAACGTATGCGTTTGTTCGTTCTACCTGGCCCGAAGGTTGGTGTTGATAGCTGATAAGGGCTTTTGTTTTCACCCCTAATGTCTGCCAGACTTGTCGCATCACGTCGGCGGTACAGTGCGTTCCCTGGTCGGAGTCGACGCGGTTTGGAAGCCTGAACCAAAAAGAGACGTGGTTCATCAGAATATAGGCCGTTGTCTCGGCCGTTTCATTGGTGGCTGGGAGGCGTTCAGTCCACTTGGTGGATGCACGGGTCACAGCCAAGAGGTTTTTGTTACCTCACGTCGATTGGGTGGGAGGTCCCATCCAGTCAATCTGGAGGTCGGACCAAGGAAAAGAGGTTCCCTGTTCCTGTAGGGGAGCTCTGTGTGTTGGTCTGTGGGGTGGGTGGGAGGGAGACAGGTAGCCACGCCTGGTCGAAGAGCCCTGGTGTGGCTCGTAAGGCGCTGTGTTTGGCTACTGTGCTCTCGATGTCATTGAGGTTCCTACCTGGACCTGATAAGTGGGGTGGCCTCCGACAACTTTGTTAAGGACAACGTCTGAGGGGAACTTTTGGGCTGACCGCATATTTGGGTTCTGTGACGCTAGCATGTTGCGCAACTCTCGGTTGGCGGCTGATTGGTCACTCCCCAGATATCGGCGCGCATCCGTTACATGGTGCTCGTTGCGTTCGGTGCCCTCAAACACCAGAGGGCAGTAGGGTTCATCTGCCTCAGACACATTAGTAACAACAAAGTAACATCGTGCTTCTCTTGGTTCGTGGACGGTCAGGGTCCAAGGTTGTCAGACCTGAGCCCAGAGCATTTGCCGTTTGAAATCGATTACGGGTTCAAAACGGTTAAGCAGGTCTTTTCCTACCAGGAATGGTATGGAATCGAAAGACGACACATAGACTGGGTAGACCAGTTTCATGGGGCCAACGGACAGTTGGACGAGTGAAACGGTCGTTAGGATGATGTTTTCGTGGGCGAAAGGTCTTACTTTCAATGAACATGGACGCACTTTCAAATCCTTATTGGTTTGATTTGCGATTAGACTCAGTTGTTGGAACAGGGCAGTTGACATGATGGTCAAGTCTGGAGCCATGTCCAGCAAGGCGTCACAGGTTACCACGCCCTCCAGTGTGAGGGACAGGTAAAATTTTCGAGTGGATCCCTTTTCGGTGAGGTGGCAGATAAATCGGTTGACAGGTGGTTTCACCTGGACCTTCAAGTCGTTCTGTTCTGCGGGTTCGCCCTTCTTATCCCGTTGGGTGACCAAAGTGGCACTGGGAGGAGGAGCATCCTCATTTCCCTCTGTGGGGTGATTAACGTGACGACTTTGGTCCACCCCCCTTTTGTTGGGAGAGACGACTGCAAAAGCAGCATCGCTAAGACTAACGAGTTCGGGGCCCGCGTCAGGGGTGCCCAGCGCGTCATCGAGTCTAGCGGTCGCGTGACTGACGGCAGAAACTGTGAAGAGATCAACCTCCTTTTTCGGATGTCCCTTCTCCATTTCCTGTAGTAACAATCTAATGTTTTTTATTTCCACTTTGGTCAGGCACGGAGCCTCTTGTTCGTCTTCTACGTCGTTCCTAGTGTTTCTCGCATCTGAATGGCCTCTTGTTGGTTGAGGATGACGAGAAGTGGGCGGTGACCGTTTTAACTGATATCTATCATGGTTTTGGTTTCAATATCCGTGGTCTGAATGCTGGGGTACGGGTCGATCGTACCTGTTGGGTGGATACTTTCCCCGTTGAGGAGGCCCGTGAAATCCATCACGCCACCTTCGTTCAGTTGGTGGGGATCGTGGTTCACGGTCAGGCCAATAAGACCTGGTGCGGTTGGGTTCGCGATTCAGTCGATTTGGGCTAGACGGGGGTGTGTGTCCTCGCCCATGTTGTGGTGCGAGCACAGGAGTAGGGGTAGATCTCAACACTTTAGGTCTGGTGGCCCCTTCGAGCTCCATGGACAGGGGCTCCGCACAAATACGGTGTTGTCAGGGGGCTTGACATGCGACTGTTTCTGCCTCTGGAAACCCAGACCAGCTAGCTCTCGTAGCTGTGCAATGCTGGAAGAGCGAGGGTTTGCCATGGCCCCGAGATGGTGGCTTGTAGCGGGATGCAGATTTTGAATGAAGAGCGACTTGAAGTTCTGCTCTTCCTCCATCCCGGGCTCGTTACGAGTACTAAAATAAGCTTCAAGTAGTCTATAATAGTACTGTTGGGGAGTCTCTTGTGTGCTCTGCGATTCTTGGGAAAGTAAGACACATTCTGGATCATAAATCATTACATACCCTATACTGTTCACTCTTCTTACCATATCTATTTACTGCGTAGAAGTCTGGGGAAAACCTACAGAAGCACTCTACAGCCGATCCATACTTCAGAAAAGAGCCATAAGGACAATAAATAATGCAGGATACAGGGATCACACAAACCCACTGTTTATAAAATCACACACGAAATTTATGGATCTGGTTAAATACAAAATAGCACAAATAATTTTCAAAGCAAGGAATAATTACTACCAAAAAGTATCAGAGGAATGTTACAGAGAGAGAAGGGGGCTATAATTTAGGGGAGAACTAAATTTAGAAAACGTAAAGTAAGACAACAATGAAAAGCAATGGGCATTCGAGCCGTGGAGTGACTTGTGGAACAGTTTGGAGAAGGAAGTGAAACAAAGTACTAACATAAATCTGTTTAAAACGAGATACAAAAAATTAATTATAAACAGGTATATGGAAGAAGAAATGGGTTAACGAGGAGTGTGTAATAAAAAAAAAAAAATAAATAAATAAATAAATAAAAAAATAGGGGGAAAAATGGTATATTATACTTGCTAAAGAATGTTTACATATTTATATGAATATTTATGTGGTATATTGTATGTTGGGAGGGATAGTTGTAGATGTAATATATGTTGTATTTTTTATGTATGTGCATATATATATATTTATAGGGATATTTATGTAGTTATATAGTGTATATTTATATAGATTATATAATTATGTATTTTATAATAAGCGTGTTTAATTAGTGGTTTATGTGGACTGATTTATAGGTATATATATATATATATATATAATATTTACTATATAGATGCTATAAATTTATGAGATAAAGGGGTAGGAATTAGAAAAAGTATGCACTTCTTCCTACTCCTTTTCAGCATATGTGTATATAAGACTACTATTTGTTTTTTTTTGTTTGTTTTTTTTGTTTGTTTGTTTTCTGCTGTTTTTGTTTTAGATTTTATGTCATGTTTGTTTGAAATAAAATTCAAATCAATTCAAATTCAATTCTTGTCGACCTGTTGACTGTAAGCGCTGCTGTCAGACCACATTGAGATGCGCTATCAGAGAACTCTCTCTCCAAAGCTTGTCCTGGGTCGAGGCATCAGGAAACCTTTGCAGGTAGAACCTGAGGTCTTCCAAGTATGCACGAGTGTCATTTATCGCTCCAGGAATGGGTTCAAACTTTGGTATGTGTCGGGCTAGCCTTTCTAATTCCTTGTCGGGGAGGCCCCGGGGAACCTGGTGGCCCGCTGGGGAGGGCGACTGCCCTCAACGTATCATGTCTAGGTTTGACTCAAAAGGTTGATATGGGTTCGCGAACAATGACACGAGTGGCAGTGAAGGAGGCTCACCACCTGCTCCTGGTACGCGAGGATCAGCCTTTAGTTCGATAGAAAAGGGCGGAAGTGTTCCAGCCGTTCTGGCTGTGAGGGACCTCTTCAGCTCTTTTCTAGCCATCTCTAAGTCTTCGGCCAAGCCGGTATCTGAGTTTGAGCGAGCTGCGCCTGCAACAGTAGAACCAGTTCCTGTTTGGCGTCAAGTTGCTTACTGTAAGCGCAGCTCTCTTCCTGCATCGTTGCAGCCACCTGTCGGACTGCTTTGAGTTCCAGATGGGACTCTCTACACGCTTCGTCACGTCCTTAAGGAAGGCGCTTTGAGCGGCGATTGTCTGATTGCGTTCATGTTTTTAGATTTCTAGGGTTATAATAGTGGCTTCGCACTCATCCTTTGTCCTTCTGGCCTCATCCCGCTCGGCTACGAGCTGGGCCATCTGAGCGTTTGTTTCCTTGAGCTTGGACTTGTACTGTTCCACTTGGGCTTCAAGAAAAACGTTGTTTTTCTGTGATTGCGTTACTTTATGCGAACGTGACTCAAGTGAGCTACGTGCCTTTTCTAGCAGAGATTGTGCTGTTAGAAACCGGGAAGTTAGCAAAATCGTCATGCTACTTAACATTCTGGTCAGAGCTTTATTTTTAGGAGGATCGGTGAGTGCCTCTGCTATCAGGTCTGACAGTTTCGAGTCAATTTCGTTGGTGGTTAATCGCTCGACGTGTTCTTGATAGCCAGGATTTAGCTTTCCGGTAAGTTCGGTTACGGCTAATTCCAGGTTATCAAAGATTCCTCTGTGGCTCGAGCCATCAGAAGGGTCTGCACCTGCCATTTTGCCTCTGTCTGAGCTTTGTTGGCAGTTTCCCTAACTATTTTAGCTTCGTGCCACCTAGCTTGCTGAACGATGGTTCTGGCTTAGACTAATCTGCTCCACTTAGCTTGCTTTAATTTTGAAACCAATCTACCGAGCTTCAGTTAGCGCTTAGCATCCTAGCCTAGCCACTTAGCTTAGCTTGACCTAACTTCCCTAGTTTAGCCTCCTGGCTCGATAAGCCACAAAACAGTCTAGTTAGCTTTGGTTGGCACTTAGCCTCCTAGCCTAGCCACCTAGCCTAGCCTGACCTAGCTTCACTAGCTTAGCCTCTTGTCTCGATGAGCCACAAAACAGTCTAGTTAGCTTCGGTTGGCACTTAGCCTCCTAGCCTAGCCACCTAGCCTAGCCTGACCTAGCTTCACTAGCTTAGCCTCTTGGCTCGATGAGCCACAAAACAGCCTAGTTAGCTTCGGTTAGCACTTAGCCTCCTAGCCTAGCCACCTAGCCTAGCCTAACCTAGCTTAACTAGCTACCAATGGCTGAGTTAGCACTTAGCCTTCTAGCATAGCCTAACCTAGCTTAATGAACTCCAAAACAGCCTAACTAGCTCGTGTTAGCACCTAGCCCCCTAGCTTAGCCACCTAGCTTAGCCTGACTTAGCTTGATCAGCAATGAGTCAACCTGGTTAGCTTCAGTTAGCATTTAGCTGGCTGAGGGCTTAGCTGAGCTTCTCTGACTACCAACGTAGCCTATACTGACCCCTAGTGGTCACTCCTCAGTCCTGCAGTCCAATTATCACTCCTGTTTGATAGCTGGTCCTAAAAAGTTCTTGTTAGGCTGCTCAATCAAAATATGTTCACGGGAATGTGTCACTCAATATTCAGAGGTGATCTGCTGTTGTCCTTTCTTGGGACAAAATTATTACATGGGGTGCCTTTACACCAACTTGGTTAGTCTGACAATAACCACAAGAGGGTGGCGTTTCTTCACCTACAAATGTTCAGGGGCTTTCGTCACGGAGGGTGGTTACCAGTGCGATGACGTCGTCACGCCACGCCCTGACTCCACCCACCGTGAGGCTCCCGCTGTGTAATGTGAGTCACTTCACTTCTGACCACCGCCAGTAACAAACATGCAGAGCTCACGGTTCCGTGGTGCGCGCCTCTCACAAAATGATCCCACATGACACAAATTCCCACTATCAAAAGCGTTCGTTAATTCAACAACTCTTGACACAAAATCAACTACCAACGGTTCTCAACTTCCTTCACTTTAGAAGTTGTACAAAACTCTGCCGCACAGAGTAACTTTCCAGCCTCGGCTGGAACACAGTGCTTTTGCGCGTGCCCTCTGCAACACACGTGAGGGGACCCACTGTTTTCCGTGGTCCTCAGACTTTCTCTGGGCTCTGATCGCCCTCCACTTCTCTCAAGAAGTAATTAATAACTAATTCTGCCACACAGACTTTGAATCTCTAGCGGCAGTTGTGATATTAAAAATTTATTTCAGGCTTTCTGAGGCCTTCCTGACCTGGAGTAAAATCACTGACAGGGCTGGATGACATTTGATTAACCGTGATTAAACTCGTCTAAGACGAGGCCACTGTGTTGATATGATATTAGGCGTCAACTTGTCTGCAGTTTGACGTGTGTCTCAATAAGATCAAGGTTGTGCTGTTCAGATATTGATGCAACTGCCTGCCCTGAGTGACTTTGGCATTCATGTTCTGATCTGGCTCTCGTGAACATCTATAATAAATCCCTGTGCACCTGCGTCAGTTTTTCTGTGCCTTAATTAACAGCTGAATTGAATGCTACACCACTGCATAGTATTACCAACCTTACAGGTAAATAAGATCGTGAATTTTATTATAACAGCAGTCCACTTAAAATTTTCAGTTTAGAAGTTTCACAACTTCAGCGGCACAAAACAGAATCTTCCGCTGTTTGAGCGGAGCGGAGCGCATCGGTGCGTGAACGCGCCTGGCTCACGGGGTAGATTTCTGCCAAATGATCACAGATCGTGGCTCCTGACCCTAGTTTTCTCAGAAACTAAAGTCTGGACTTTACTACTGTGACGATAAATAAGTTTTCTCCTCAGACGTTAGTCTGGGAGAACGATAAGTTTCTGCACCTCTCGGGATGCAGAACAGACGGCCCGCGGGGGGGGCGGGGCTGTTCTTCCATGTTCCTTTACGGCTTTGTCACCGTTACAAAGGGAAGAATATTCTCGTTACCACACTGTGGTTTAACTTTGTACTTAAAGCAATATTTCTATGGCGACAACGCGCAAAAATGAGACAACGATCTCTGGTTAGCTATGCCAGGACGTTGCTCTGCTGAGTCTCGTGCACGCGCCGGTTTTCCGCGGACACGTGCAGGAGCGTTTAGAGCAGATACGGAATTTCAGGGACACGCTGAGACTTCGTCTGCTGGGGCCCTTCAGATAATTTTCAAAATTTTGCATGCATTACATTAGGAACGTTCTCACAACGTTCTCAAGTGAGTCATCTAGACTTCACAGCGGGCTCTCGGGCACGCGATTCGCAGCTGCACCTTTTCTGGCCTGCAGCTCACAGTGGACAGGAGAAAAAAGAAAAGGGGGGGTAGGAGCACGGCTGTCCTTCAGAACAATCTCAGATCAGCAGACTCTCAGATTAGTTTTCCACAGCATCGTAAATTGTCCCATCTGGGGTGCCAATTAAATGTAGGAGGACTCGTGTAATTTATTAATATTTTAATAATTGCCTAGGGTGCCACTGGCTTTCTTTAAAAAGATGGAAAAACTAAAAAGCAAATGAGTCACAATTTCGAGTGGGTTCTTGAACGAGTTGGATTGGCTGTTGGAAAATCAATCATCAAACTATGAAAATAAAATGAAACAACCAAAATGATTTCAGGGTGTTGTCCGCGCCACAAGTAACAAAGAAAATAAAAATAAAAAAAGGAGGGAAAAGTTTCAAGAAAAAAACGTAAGAGAAGAAGAGTTTCAGAAGAGATTGTAAAAGTGAAGAGCGAAAAAGGTAGAAGAGATTAATGGGTGAAAAAGCCAAGACAAAGGACTCATCTGGCTTTAAATACCCATACATATTCATAAGCGTTTATGTCAAATAAACGGGGTTTGGTCACTGCTGTCCAGTCAGAGGCAGGGATTTTTCCCGCGGATCCGGAGCACTGAATGCTGGGAGATGAAGTTTTGATCTTTGTCTCCCTTCATGCGGTGTCTGTGATCCACAATTTAACAACATTTAAACAGTTGACTGACCGTCAGGGTGTGTTAACAAACATCACAAACACAAATATCAACAGTTATGTCACAAGATAATAACTTTTAACCTTTCATTCAGAAAACTGCCCTTTTGGAAGAGAAGGTTATGATGGCCTGAATCTAAATACAGAAAAATCATTTCCACTCAACTTCACAGTCTTTCTTTATATGATCGTGTTGTTATATTTTCTTGAGTTATAACATTTTAAGGAAATCAGTTGTGGTCCGGCTCCATGCGCCGGACCAGGACAAGACAAGCTCCATGCTTGTCCTGTTAAAAGTTATTGGGTTATATCGAACTTTTGATCATTTTTTCTCAGAGCGGGGTGTTGCAGGCATTTCTGTCTTGGTTTTTTTTTTCACAATACAGATAAGAGCGGTTTGAGTGATTCCAGGCCTGAAGTGGCCTCTTGTAGCTGGCTGTTCTTACATTCCAATGTCAGAGAACCAAAGATATATAGTTCCTTAAAGTGGTTTTGGATTAGAATTGCCATGGCAACGTGGACAATTTGAATTTTATGGCTCCTGTGCTTTTCTCCGGTGCTGGTGTCCGGTTGGTATGAGATAATGCCACATCCGTTGTGGGGGTTTTTTCGTCCATGGGTCCATGAAAAATAGGTGAGGGTTCACAGCTGCAGAGGCGGCTTTAATTAATAAAATAAAATCCGAAGAGGGGTCCTACACTATCGAGATTATTCGTAGCAGTAATGTTTAAATAAGGTCGCGATAACTGTGCTATTATCGGGATGTATTTCATCAGGTTAACTAACTCTGAATGTATGTTAGTGTTGTTCATTTAACGTTACTCAGGGGTGTCATCAGGAAATTGGAAAAAACTGAAGTGGTTCGCGAAGCCCGAGGCAGGTGGGGGGGGGGGGGGGGGGGGGGGGGGGGGGGGGGGGGGGTGCTGAGCACAGCATTTTGTATTTGGGAAGCATCAAGTAGGGAACATCAAGTTGTCCATATTGTTACTTTGAATGCCACATAATCAGATTCAATATCATATTTAATAAATGATTTATTTATTTAATAAAGCTTTCCCTCAACAGAAAATAAAAAATAAAAAATGGCACAAAGTTTAATTTTTCCTGCTAATGTGAGAATACCCTGAGCATAAGTCTGAGGTTAGATATCAAAAATAAAAGTAGTTGTTATGAAACAATTAAGTTGCCTATTAAAGGCAAAAATTCAGAATGATTAGTGATTCAGTCACTGGTGAACTTCAACAGTAAAACATCACTGACAACAAGATACATGGATCCAAAACTTTAGTAAGCAGTTATAGAAAATAGACTGTTAAATTCAACATGTCTTTTTGATGCCTGTAACTCTGAATATTAGCTTTTCTTATTTTTTTTTAAATCACAAAAAGCTCTAAACACTGAATAACTAATACTTCAGGCATGAAAATCCCTCACCTTTCGGCGAAATTTGCCATTTTGAAGTCAAAAAGGGTGACCTTCGTGAATCGTGTAGATCTGAGGAGTTTTCTATTTTGAGAGGGGAGGGGGTCGAAGTCGGGAGATTTTTTTATTATTTAATTATCATATAATTGCCCTAATAAGCAAACTAAGCACTTCAGAAATCGGCAATTTAAATGACACTTGGACGGTCAGTAAATCCTGCCCAGAACCAATCAGGTCAGATTGGTCCATTATTCCGGTCATACGAACGTTCTTCATTCATGTGTTCTTGAAGGTTACGTTGCTAAGCGGGACGAGAAGCAGGACCTAGTGATGTCCACGCCGGGGACGAGGTGGACGAGCGTACGTTTCCTACCTACATTTACCAGTGGTGAGAGGCGCTGTATATTTCATCCGCGTTGTCTAACAATAAATAAGTACAATAAGAAATAAACATCTCTCCTGTGAATTTAAAGCTAATAATCATCTATCCAAACAAGAAAGGGAGAAGTAATATCAGAAAATATGTGCTTCGGGCTTACTTTGA
Source organism: Hirundichthys speculiger (assembly GCA_018398805.1). Lineage (NCBI taxonomy): Eukaryota > Metazoa > Chordata > Actinopteri > Beloniformes > Exocoetidae > Hirundichthys > Hirundichthys speculiger. Next base: position 29,089 of record JAGFBZ010001910.1, read on the forward strand.
CCGTTGATTTGGCTGTGATAGCAGCTGGATTGTCAACGGGCTCAGTGCGCATGCCCTGGTCTCAATCAACTAATCGCAATTGAGAATTCACGTCACGTTCGTGACCCCCCCCCCCCCCCCCCCCCCCCCCCCCCCCCCCCCCCCCACGAATATATTAAACTGGATCTACATGTATCTCAAAAATGACCCCCAGGATAAAAAAAAAAAACTTGGAAATCCGCGGAAAATTGACTCCCCTGGTTACTACAGAGGATGTACGTAGTCGCTAATAATCTGAGAAATGTACGTCAGCGCTCACCATTATTGATCATGCTGGGGGTGGGATCTGTTTATAATCCATAAACGATTCTAATCTATTGTATCGTAGTTATCCAGGTGAACAGTCTGTACAGCTGGCTAAGCTAACGTGAACCACGAAGCAGGTGTAGCCGATGTCAACAGGTAACATGAGGGCTAAAGTAGAAACATCTTTATACAGGTACACCGGTAGACTTTACCATGATCAACAGCCAGTTTAATGATGACATCACGCTGTGTTTTCAGAGTCCTCCATTCCTCCTGATGATGCCAAAAACAGGACGGAACCGTTGAAATACGATTCACAGCCAGCCAGGTGGATGAATACCTGAGAGTTACGGCCCGATACAGGAATGGATCAGGAAAAACTGAGGGAAAAACATCACAGATGAGTTTCCACACCTGAACACACCAGGAATGGTACGTCCACCTCACAGTTGAATCTGAGGCAGAGAAGAAGGTCCAGACACCAGGAGACCTCTCAGATAGGAAAACGTGAATTTGGATTTGTGTACCTGCATAAAGCTTAAAGCCAACATGTCTGCATGCTCGCTCACTTGTAAAAACATTAAAAGTGACTGTAGAAGTGGAACTTGTTTGTGTTCATGCTCTCTAGATAAAGCATATCTACAAAAAAAAAGATTTGTCATACATTCAAGACAATTCAAATGTCGAATGTTCGTGTTTTGAGTTTTGTTATATTTGTTCTTCATTTATAATGTGAAGAAAATCTATTGTTCGATGTACAATTAAATGACTTAAAATCTGTGCAGTTGTTAACTTCTTTATTGATTAGGATATTTTGTCCAGAATAGATGTAAAATGAATTTTAAAATGCACTTCATAATTTGCAAACATTTCTTATAATAATCATTATTTAATAGAAGAAAAGACAATATATAAAAGAGTGGGTGAATATAACCCAGCAATGGGGTGAAATTAACATCAGTGCTGGGTTAAAAAACAATTAACCAAATAATTGGGTAGAATTAACCCAACAGGTTGGGTTGTTGGTTCAACCCAGTCCACTGGGTTAAAACAACCCAGGGTTGGGTGCGACCAATAGTGACCCAGGGGCTGGGTTAAAATTGGGTTATTTTTAACCCAATGTTTTTTAGTGTGAAGTTACAATAATTGTTTTAGCACAACTTTATATTACTGATCATTTGTGTAAAATTTCTGAACTCACCGTTTTTTCCCCAAGAAATAAATGCGTGGCACTGTAACTGTGCCGCCACGCAGTTACAGACAAGTGCTGCAGTGAATGAATGCAGTATAGTTTATTCACCAGAGGTTATATAGCCTGGAATACATTTAATGGAGGTCATTCACATGTATAATTAGGTCCAATTTACACTAATAATTAAGTTAATCAAACTCATTTGGAGGTTGCTACAAGTAACCGCTACACATTTTAATCAAGTTAAATGTCATGTGTAATTGAGTTACTATTACCAAAAGAATTTAAGGTTATCCAACTAAGCATTATCAGTAGTATTGGTTTAACTCAACTAACATAATAGTGTTCATTCTACTTAAAAAAAGCCTTAAAGTTGACTCAACTTAAAAAGTCCAATGCAATCACTTGCCTTACTTTTTATAAACTGGATGAAGGTATTTCTTTTTTTGAATTGAATTGAATTGAATTGAATTTATTTCAAACAAACATGTACATAAAAATACAAAAAACTAAAACAACAAAAAAACAAATAGTAACATCTTCATATACACATAAGCTCGAAAAAGGAGTAGGAAGAAGTGCACACTTTTTCTTAGTTCCTACCCCTTTATAACTCTATGAATTTACACCATCGCCATTGCTATAGCTACACAATATCTATATAAATACAGTCCACATAAACACTAAGTAAACACACCTATTATAGAAAAACAATATATTATATAAATCTCTATAAATGTACACTATATAAACTACATAAATATCCCTATAAATATATGTATATATGCTACATACATAAAAATATACAACATATATTACATAGCTACAACTATCCCTCCCAACATACAATATATGCCACATAAGTATTCATATAAATATCTAAACATATCTTAAGCAGCCCTGCGATGGACTGGCGACCTGTCCAGGGTGGACCCCTGCCTTTCGCCCGTAGACGGCTGGGATAGGCTCCAGCAGATCCCCGTGACCCTTCAAGGATAAAACGGGTATAGATGATGGATGGATATCTTAAGCAAGTATAATATACCATTTTCCCCTATTTTATCTATTTATCACACTCCTCGTTAACCCATTTCTTCTTCCATGTACCTGTTTATAATTCATTTTTTGCATCTCTTTTTAAACAGATTTATGTTAGTACTTTGTTTAATTTCCTCCTCCAAACTGTTCCATAGAGTCACTTCACAGTTCGATTTGCACATGCTTTTCATTATTGTTCTTCCGTTTTCTAAAATTTAGTTCTCATCTTAGATTGTAGCCTCCTTCTCTCTGTGAACATTCCTCTGATATTTTTTGGTAGTAAATTATTCCTTGCTTTGAACATTATTTGCGCTATTTTGTATTTAACCAGATCCATAAATTTGAGTGTGTGTGATTTTATAAACAGTGGGTTTGTGTGATCTCTGTATCCTGCATTGTTCATTATCCTTATGGCTCTTTTCTGAAGTATGCATATTGGCTGCAGAGAGCTTCTGTAGGTGTTTCCTCAGACCTCTATGCAGTAAGACAGATATGGTAAGAACTGTGCACAGTATAGAGTATGTAATGATTTATGGTCCACAATGTGTTTTACTTTCCCAAGAATTGCAGAGCACTTTGCCAGCATTGCTCGCACATGGCTTACGTGTGGTCTCCAGCAGATTTTGTGGTCCAGGATTACACAAAGAAATTTAATTTCGTTTACTTTTTCTATTTGTGTATTATCTATTATTAGATCTACATAAGATTCTGTTTTATGTCTTTCAAACAACATAATCTTAGTTTTGCTCAGATTTAGTGATAGTTTGTTTCTATCAAACCACAGTTTTAGTTTGTGTATTTCTGTTGTAATCATGTTCAAAATCTGCTGCAGACTCTCCCCAGAACAAAAAATATTTGTATCACGTCTTTTTACAGTGCAGATGAAAAAAAAGGATTATTTAAAAAAAAAAAAAGATCAGTTTGTTAACTATTTATTTATTATTATTTATATAATTATCTTCTTTTTTTTTTTTATTAAAAAAGAGTTTCTGACAAGTATATAATTTATATGAATATTATTGTCTTCATTGAAGTACAGTATATCAAAAAAGCTCTCTTCCTACTCAGCCTTGTTATTTTGGTTATAACAGATGTATAATTTCCCTCAAAATACGATGATTTTGAGTCTCTGCTACGATAATCCTACATTTCCCATCTGGCAACGCTGCTGCTTGGTAGTATGATCCTCGTCTGTGATTGGTTGCAGAGCATGACAGCGAGCACAGGGAGCTCCGTGGATCTTCCGGGTCCTTGTAGCTTGTATTTACTGTCGAAACAAGAAGGAGCTCGTGGATTAAAGAGAAAACTATTTCAACTATGGAGCAGGAGCGGGACCAGGAACAGGACCAGGACCAGGACCAGGAGCGGGACGAAGACCCGGGCTCGGACTCGGAGTCTCTGCAGTCCACCAGCTGGACCGAAGCGGGCTCCTTCTCTGCTGGTCTAAAGGTGCGTGTTCAGGTTCTGATGTTCTGAACGGTTTATTTGAACTGGAGCTCAGAGAACAGAGTCACGTGACCTTTCTCGTCTAGTTTTGAACTGCTGGAAAAGTGGCGGCAGCTTTTCTGCTTGTTGTTCCTGTTTCTCCTGCTGTTGGATCCAAGGATCCAGATCCCTGGTCCTTGGAGGGTTTCTGCAGCCGTTTCTTTTCTCATGTTTTCAACAGATTGTTTTCAAGCCTCGATTTGAAACTGCTTTGGGATTTCTGGGAATAGTTTAATAGTCATATTGGTCATGTGTGTGGATGGTGAGACAACTGTGTATGAACTATACATGACCTGAAACAAAGAGTCATTTTATCTTTCATCATATATTTTACTATCAGAGCTACAGCCGTTTGCAGAAAACTACCTGCAGGACAAAAGGCCACATCTGCTTCCATCTTTCTGCTCATTGTGGGATATCTTGCCAGGCTGCCACTTGATGTCAAGCCAGTCCTCTTTTCAGAGCCAGTTTCACTCACATCCTGAAATACTGTCTCCAAAAATGAAAAGAATATGAAGTTTTGTTTCCATTTGCATTTGGCTCTAATGAACTTTCATTTTCCCTCATTGGTTTGAATATTATCCAAATGTGTAGCAGCCTTCCTTGAGTCCTCCAACTCATTTGTCCCTGTCAGAGGATCAACCACAAATCTGTGGTTTGACAGGACATGGAGGTCCTGTTAGAAAATAAAGCCATCATTAAATCATGCCATCTTCACAAATGTCACCAATCACAACAGAAAGAAATCCCCAAAAGACCATTTTCACACTTATTATTGAACAAAATTAAGTAACGCGTATTCGAATATTATGTGTTTGGTTCTAGGAATTCATTCATCTTTCTAAAAAAGATTCTAACTTTTTAATAAACAACCATGAAGCACAGATATTTACTCTAAAGGCTCATAGGTTCACATGAAGAGCTTTATACTCACCACGAACTTCAAATGGCTCCATCATAATCATCAATTTGAGCAAAATGTTTTAGTTAAAGGACAAAGGGCCAATTCCAATTCCTCTCTTAACCCTCAATCTCAACTAGGGGTGCTCCGATCGATCGGTGACCTGATCGGATCGGCCGATATGCATATGATCGGGATCGGTCAGAATTGTCATTAAAGCCGATCAAAAGAGCCGATCAAAAACGCTCTATTCTCGTGCGCATACACTGTCTATAGACCGTTTCGGGCCAGCCCCCCCGGAAGTACCCCGTCCGCCATTGCGGGGTTGTGCTACAGAGCGACACTTTCACCGGCTCGCAGATTAACCAGTGTTTTTCTCTTTCTACAAATAGATATTTTTATAATGTCGAGTCGGTCGAGTGGGAATACATGTTCCGTCATAAACTGTGCCAACAATGGCGTGAAAATTCAACAATGGAAGAAGAAAGTATGTGAAATACACAAGCCTTTACTGCACGAAGACTGCCTTGTTTGCAGCCATACAGTTTGCACCGATTTCCTGGGCGCACCGACAACCAAGAAGTTAGGAAGACGTGGGTGAAAAATATCAAAAGAAAGGACTTAGTTCCAAATGAATACAGCCGGGTGAGTTTTCGTTAACATTCAATCTCATACTACTTATAGCCTCGCTGAGAGTCCCGGACGATTCTGGCCGAAAGAACAGCAGTATGACGCTACTGTAGCCCTCGGCACTAGCACAAGCCTATAAAACAATGAATGAATGAATGAATGACTTAGGAGAATGATTAAATAAATTAAATATAACATTAACACATAGCCTAATTTACCGCTAGCGTTAACGTTACAGTAGCATAATCTTTATGGCTTGTTGACGTTAGTTATAGCCAGCGTCAGTGTTTCCCCTAGAAAAAATTGGCACCGGACAATGTGACCGGCAGGTTTTCAATTTACCGGACAAATGTTTGTAATTCCGGTCACATGCTAGATGAATTTATTGAGGTTAAAAATAAATCATATGCAGTAGTACGATATCAATGCAAGTCATTTAATAGTGTTTTTATTGAAAAACAGGCTATTTTAAATAAAATAAGTCCCGTCAATTGACTCACGAGCGTAACTTAAAAAAATATATATATATTGCAGAAGCAATATATATTTATTTATATATATATATATATATATATATATATATATATATATATATATCTGACTCCGCTGCGCTGTTTTAATGCGGTTCTGTAGAGAGAAACCTCTCTCTGCTGGCACACTGGAGACAGGGATCAGCAGGCTATCTGGGCCAGTTGAGCCCACTCGGGGTAGATTTCACTAAAATCCCTGATGAGAACTTCACAGGCCATTGAGAAGTTCAAGCCTCCATAACCGCGGAGCGCTGTCATTACGGAGATGCGTCTCTGCGCACCTGTGGCATCAATGAGTGGAGCTGTGGCTGGAGCCCACTCATCCTCACACACTACTCATTCGTAAAAAAAAAAAAAAGATTATGTTTTTTCATAAAATGATGTGGAAATTACCCATTTTATAACAACTGAAAATGTGCTTGGGAGGAGTATTTTCACCGGACATTTTGACCGGAGAGATTATAAAATACCAGACTTACGCATATTTTACCGGACAAAGTCCGGCAATTACCGGACAACGGAAACCCTGGCCAGCGTTGCAGCGTTCCACAGTTTTTAGTGTTTGATTATGGGAATAGATCATGCTATTTCCATAACCAATCATTAAAAACAGCGATAAACTACATTCATCTGTAACTGGAGGCCACTGCCTAACATCATCAATCCAAGACATGTCTGCGTTATCCGTAAATAATGCTCCACGCTGCTGTGTTTGGGTTAGTTGGTGGAGCACCGCACAGTCCAGTTATGGCGGAGCCACTAGGGGGCGCATGTCCACAATTTCTAAGTCGAAAAGGTCTAAGACAGCAAGAAACAAAGGGAAATAAATACGATCGGTGATCGGTATCGGATCGGCCGATATTGATTTCAGTGATCGGATATCGGCCCCAAAAACCCTGATCGGAGCACCCCTAATCTCAACCCTCAATCTTTGGCCCTCCAGGGCTTGACAATAAGCATTTTAGAGCACTGGCCCACAGGGCCAGTAAAATTTGGAATGTACTGGCCCTGATTCATAAATCAGTGGCCCAACTATTCGCAGGCGCGCGGAACAGCGGCTGCCGAAGGAATTTTGAAAAAATGATGTAATTTGGTGCATTCTGGTGCATTCTGACACTGAAATGAAGAAATAAAAAGTCTCACATATTTTAGCAATATTATGTTATCTGATTTTTGTTGAATAACTTTTTTTCTGTTTGCAGGTAGCATGCACATATAATCTTGAAGAATAACCCCGTAGATTTTCCTGCCAGCATTGTAGATGCACATAGTATTACTGTCGTAAAACACCTTCTGTGTTGTTAATGTGGTGTGATGCTTTGTTGCTTTTAGTATAAACTTCTAAAATACCTTCTTTGTAGCATGGAGCTTTTTGGTCCATAACCTGTTAGATTTATCAAAATTAATCATTCATGCTTTGGTGATGGTATAATATATTATGCACTCCTCCAATCTTATAATATACTTTTATATAATCTTTAATTAATGAAATGATTACACACCTAACATACAACACACAAGCCCAGTCCCAAGTCTGGGATAAAAGTGTGAGGGAGGCAGCAGGTGAGTATGTGGTAAGTTGTTTTTGGCACTAAAATAATCAAACTGCATTTTACATATCAAAGTAGAAATTTTATTTACTGTTTTCACAATGTGATATTAGATGATATCTGAAAAGCACAGAATACTTACTCATGTCTTGATACTTACTATCAAGCAATAACCATCATGTATGAAAAACTTACACATATTAAGTGTTTGACAGTCTCTGACATCACAAGTCTTTCCTTTGAAGAAATTATTTTGATTTTATGCTATATTTGGCATTGACTAAATAAATTCTCATCACAGATACTTTATGAGACTTTTTCAAATTGGTATTTATCACATGGCATCTTCCTGAGTATATATTTGACTAGGTACATTTTGTTCAGTATTTATTTCATGTTTAACTGTTTATGGTTTTGTAATTTGTGTTTCCTGTGCCACCACTTCATAGCCAGCAGTTTCCTTCTCCACCCTGTCACAGCCATCAGTTTCGTCCTCCACCCTGTCACAGCCATCAGTTTCGTCCTCCACCCTGTCACAGCCTAAAGAAACCATTATCTCCTCAGACCCATAGGAGGTGCTAAAGCAGTCTGTAGTCAGTTCTTCCTCCAACTGCAGCAACTCTTCTTCCAACTCTGCATCTGTATAGCAATACCGTTGTGTACTTTTGTTGTTTCGATTCTTCTCCGTCTTGTATCTTTTCGCGCGCATTTAAAGATGCTGCTGCCGAACATTCCCGAACAGTTCCGGAAATGCACGAAGACGCAACACACTCCTGCAGCGAAATTACGTTCTTCACATGGTGGACCATCTTCATGTTCCGATAAAATACAAGTCATTTCTTGGCGATTATGACGAATATATACATAAGAAAAATCTGAAATTGCCTCAAAATGTGGTGGCCCGGACGGGCCAGTGTTTAATAAAGTTTACTGGCCCGTACTGGCCCGAGACAGGCGAAAAAAACGCTCGGGCCATCGGGCAAATGCTATTGTCGAGCCCTGCCCTCAATCTTAACCCTTGAAAGTAAGTGTAAGGGCTATCATGTGACTCAGAAATGGGACACCCCTCGAGTGCAGTTACGTCTTCAGACTGAAATGTATCAGAGCCGTGTTGTCTCTGTATTTCCTGAAATGACACAGGGATAACATTGAAAAGAGCGCTGTATATTCTCTAAATAATATTAGCAAATAACACAATAGAGGATACATTATTCAGTCCTCCGTCGCTACACAACAAGGTAAACAAGTAACGTGAAGCCGACCCGGATCGCTGACGGGACCGGGACGGCGGACCGGGACCACCGAGGAGTACAAGTAACGTGAAGCCGGCGGACCGGTCCCGTTGGCGGTCCGGGTCGGCTTCACGTTACTTGTATACCTTGTTGTGTAGCGAAGGAGGACTGAATAATGTACCAGGACCACCGACGAGTACAACGTGAAGCCAATGGGACCGCCGGTCCGGCAGCAAACATCGTAAAGTAAAAAAATAAATGTTACGCAACAACGATGTTAATCCATGAAAAAAATCTCAAACAAACACAATAAAATGGTTTCGTAACATTTATATCTTTAAGATATACGAAGATACTTACGTTTGTAGCTAGCTTCTGGATAGCCCTTACTTCCAAGGGTGGTGTCGGAAAATCTTAATATTGAGGGCGATACAGCCCTCAAACTCGTCCCTCAACTTGACTTCCCTTAGAATTGGGACAGCACTTGCCCTTAGCGGGAACGCACATTTTTGAGATTGAGGGTTAAGGGAGGAATTGGAATTCACCCAAAGATGAAACTATTCTGTGATATTCACATATAACAGCAGTGTAAATGGTATACATGTCTTTTTCTCCACAGGACCAAGCAGAAAACGCTCTAACTTTTATTTACACCCGGTGCAAACACATTTAAATTCAGTCTAATAGCTGCAGGCTTCTGGCAAACTTACTGAAGACAAAACTGCAGGATTTATAAAAATAGATGAGTCTAAAATGTCAAACCACTGTGGGACTTCATGTGGGCTAAAAAAGCTTCTGCATGACTGTTAAACAGACTTCCAAACTTGTAGCTTGTTTCATGCAGATTCCAGTTTTTCTCCAGGAAGCTTAGATCTCCTGGCAGATATAGTGAGGTGGTGCAGATGTTTCAGAATATCACACTAGTACAATAGTGTTTCCCTGATGGATTTACTGAGGATGTGCTGGAGAAATGTCTACTACAGATTAGGGCTGGGCCGATACGCTTTTTTATCGATTCGACATCTCCTACGATTTTTTGATCCCGATTCAATTTATATTGCGATTCTGATAAAACAAGTATTGCATTTCGATTGCATTTCAATTTTATTGCGATTTTTATATTTTTATTATTGAAATATAAAAATCATATAAAAATATAATAATATAATATAAATAATATAAATATAAAATAATAATATATATAATATAATAATAATAATAATATTAAACATTATTATAATTGTTATATATTATTATATATAATATTATATTGTTATAATATTATATTGTTATTTTAAAATATTAAATAATGATAATAAATATAAAAATATAGAAATTAAATAAGTTTCAATATTAAAAAAATGCGCAATTGCTGTACTTTAAAACTTTTCGCGGGTCCACTATCATGGACCCTAACCCGAATGGACCCGTGAAAATTCAACCCGAAACCGACCCGACCCGAGCTATTATCATAAGTTCGGGAATCCGAACCCGAATGGACCTGCAATATTTTGACCTGGAACCGACCCGACCCGAGTCTTTAGTCTTTAGTTCGACCCACGAACTGAACCGAGTTACCCGAATAGAACCGAGACAATCCAGCCCATAGTTGCTCATGTCAAAGTTGTCTAGCGTTGAATAAAACTTGATTTTCTTACCTAAAGTTGTCTTCTTCTTTCCGGTTCAGTTGCTACATAGGCTACGTGATGTAAACAACAATAAATCGACGTCGTTATTTTCTTTGTGGATACAGATGCTATTTGTAGAAACTGCTAACACTAATAGCCTACACCGGTCAGGATGTGTCATAAATATGTTCTCTCATCCAGAGTTGTCATGTTGGTGATCCATTGTGCGTTTACAGCTGCTGGGCAAACCGCTAATAACACGCTACGGCAATGCATTAACGCCACGTTAATGAATAATAATTTAACTGCCCCGAGTCTTGACATTGGCTGCCACCGCCAATTATCTTTAACTCTCGAGTTAACGTGGACCCAGCCTGTCAGAGAGCACACACCGGACCCAAGACTAACTGTACCGATTCAGAGCCGAACCCGGTCTTTTGAATGGACCAGAGACCTGATTCGGGTCGGGTCGGAACCTCTGGTTTTCGCGTTGTTCCAAAGACCTGTACTGTAGTTCCCCTCGACGCCTTGTCTGATCCAGCTGGGAGTTTGTGGAGAGTTGAATCCAATGTCTGCTGCACTGCCAGTGCCAATGGAAAGAGTTCAGGCTCTGTGAAAGTACTCAGCTCGCTGCACTACGCCATTTTGTCACATGAATTTGCCGGCATTCGGGTTACTATGGTGACACATGTGGTTCTATTTCCGGAAGTGTAGATTACAAAAGAGACTGGCGGAGCCCAGGAAGCGAAGTTTTTCCATGAAGCCACCCGAACTCTTTACCCCACCATTAAATAGATAAAAATCCATTCTTCTACGAGAACCGATTTTTAAGAATCCCCAGAAAAAAATCGCGATCAATATAAAAATCGATTTTTTGGCCCAGGCCTCCTACAGATGCTAGAGGCCATTGAAGCCCCACATCATAGCAAATACCTTGATGGAACAAAAACAGCAGTGGTGCACGGGGGCAACAGCTGACAGAGTCCAGCTATGTAGTACATAACCCCTAACACGCTATTTTAGTACATTCATGTGGAAAAGGCTCCTAGAAAACCAAAAACATTACAGCTCTATTTCCATTTTTCTATCCTGGTCATCTGCTCTCTTGTTCCATGTAAACTCCACCAATGATGTGATGGTTCAACAGGACCAAACAGCCAGCAGCGTCCTGTCAGGTGATGTAACAGTCTATAGTCTCTGGTGGAAACTGAAGGGAAATTATTACAGAAATGGCACGAAAGGTTGTCTTTAAGTAGTTTTGCTGCACTTCATTTAAGTTTGTCAGAGGACACTTTGGAGACTTTATGAACTAACAGTGGACTTGGATATCCTTTTAATGCAGCACAACTCATGACACTTTCACATCAAGGGTTTTTATTCTTATTTATTTAAATTCAGGACAACACATATTAATGGACATTGTACAAATGTAAATATTCCAGATTATAGCCATGGCTACTTTCCATCTGTAGACCCCAGGAAGGTTGTTGTAGTCGTAAAAAAGACACAAGAAATATGTAGAAGAAGCACAGAAGATCAGTTCAAGGATGCATCAACAGAATGATGATTTTCAGATCATTCCTGTAAGAAATGAAAGGAAAAGAAATAGTGAAACCTGCCTCAGCAACGATGAGTTCATCAGGCCTCAAACTCAGGAAGTGGCTGTGCTGGAGGTTTAAATCCATCTTCAGCTGTTCATCTCTTAAAACAGCTCCAACAACCTCTGTTGGCTTTAAAAGGCCATCGACCTACAAGGACATAAACATTAAAACTGGAATGATTGCATATAGCTTTGGAAAACTCACTAACCCCAATACACTCAATATATTCAGTCATCTGTCATAAAACTGGTCATAAAACTGTCTGATCTCATGTAATAATGTATAATTATGACATTAACTCTAAAAACGTAGCTCTGTTGGAGGATAGGAGCCTTTGCTTATGAAGTCGCTGCTGCTGCTGTTTTCATCTTTCCTCTGAGCTGACTTTCCCTTCTTTGGCAGAGGAACCTTTGTTGGAGCAGAGGAAATCCTGGAGCTTGTTCCACTGGGCTTTGCAGAGCTTTTCACAGAGCTGTGGTAAGTCCTGAGGGACAAAAAGGACAGCTTCTAACAGTGCACTTTTAGTAGTTTTGACTCCGTGGTCCGTTTCAGCTTCTTTGTTGAGAAGACGCGTGAGTGCTGCAAGTAATGGGATAACATCTGCTGTTGATGCATTAGATGAACTTATCTCCTTTGTTACCTGCTCAAACGGGGTGAGAAGGGAGAGTGTGTTCTCGATTAACACCCACTGGTATGAGGTGTATGTAGCGGGCAGATCATAATCTGCTATGTAGGCAGCCAGGACTCGTTTTTGTGCCAAAAGGCTCTCCGGCATATAAAAAGTACTGTTCCACCTAGTGCTTACATCTTGCTGGAACCGTTTTGGTGGCAATCCGAACTGTTCTTGAATAGACTGGAGGCGAGAATAAGCAAGAGGGGAATGCTTAAAGTGACCGACAATTTTCCTCCCTGTCGCTATGATCTCTGCAATACGGCGCTGGCTTAACACACCTTCGTGGACCGCTATCTGTAAAGTGTGGGCCATGCATCGTAAGCCCCTTAGGCCACTGTCTTCCATCGCCTTCGCCATGTTGCGAGCATTGTCACTGACGACGGCGTGCACTTTAGCCCGGTCTATGTGCCACATTTCAAACATCCTGGTGAATGCGTCGGATATGGCTGCTGCCGTATGGGACCCTCTGAACTCCTGTGAGTGAAGTACAATCTTTTGTAACTTGAAATCCTCGTCTACCCATTGTGCAGTTAAACTAAGCATGCTGGTGGGGCTGACATCCGCGCTCCATATGTCTGTCGTGAAGCTGAAGTGAACACCATTATCTTTAACCAAGAGCTCGTGGACGCGGGCTGCAACACTGTCATACATCTCCGGTAAGCACACATCAGAGAAATACTGTCTGCTCGGTATCGTGTAACGGGGCTCAATGTGCTCCATGAGTCTCCGAAAGCCAATGTCCTCCACAACACTAAACGGTTGATCATCCAAAGCCATAAACTCCATTACCTTCTTAGTAATTCCGTTTGCTTTGGCACTGTCAGTCGCAAACTTTTTCGTCCTCTCAAAGACGTCGGCCACGGACGGGGTGGGCGTTCTCGTGCTGTGACCAGCTCTCCTTTCAGCTGCTGCAGCTGCAGCCGCAGCCGTCTCTCTCTCGTACTCGGCATGCTTTTCTGGGAGTTTCGCTTTTAAATGATGAATTAAAGCTGTAGTGCTGAAGGTCTTTGCTGAGGCACCTCCTCGAGACAGTTTGGCTGAACATTTGTTGCAAAATATCTCCACACTGCTGACATTTTTCCGAAGGCGCCGGGTTACAACGTCAATTGCGTCATTGCGTCACATGCCACTATTCGGCCTTGCTTTTAACTCATTCCACCGAAGGCCGAATGTGGCTTTTTTTGCCATATTCGGCCGAATATATTCGGTTACCGATTATTCGGTGCATATATATTAACAAGATAACATTTCTACCAGGCTGTCAGAACTGAAGCTGTAGTTGGTGATTTGAAGGCTGGGTGTTTTTGAATTGATTGGCTGCAGAAAGGTAGGTCTGAGATGTGAATATTCCTCCAGAGGGTTTGTTTTCAGGGGGACTGGGATGGATCCATTTAAATCTATATTGGAGCTGAATGGCTAAAGCATAATGATAGAAATGTGGAGCCTCTAGTCCTCCTAGTGGTTTGGATTTTTGGAGAGTGGCTAGTTTGATCCTTGGTGTTTTCTTTTTCCAGTAGAAATTGATGATACTTGAGTCTAATGATTTAAACCAGGAGATGGTAGGTTGTGTCGGTATCATTGAAAATAAATAGATTAATTTGGGTAATATAGTCATTTTGATCACTGATATTGTGCCTGTGATGGATAGTGGTAAGTTCATCCATCACTGGAGATCATTATCTACTGTTTGAGGAGAGGAGTGAAATTAAAACCAAATAAGTCTGACAGCCTGGAGGAAACCTTTACCTCCAAGTATGTGATGAAGTTGGAACAAAGTGGAACAGGTGTTGAATGAGCTGTCACATCCCAGCTGTCGGGGTGTAATGGAAGTATTGCAGGTTTAATGTCGTCAGCATAGAGGCTGATTTTATGATGCATGTTCAGAGGTTAAATTCCTTTGGTATGAGGGTTTTGTTGAATAGCTGCAGCTAAAGGTTCAATGAAGATGGTAAATAATGACTTTATAATGACGGTTTTTGATGCAGTGCCGTCTGAGGGGTCGAAGGTCACGGACATTCAATGTTGGTTTCCGGCCGTGCCGCTTACATGCAGTGATTTCTCCAAATTCTCTGAACCTTTTGATGATATTATGGACCGTAGATGTTGAAATCCCTAAATTCCTTGCAATTGCACTTTGAGAAATGTTGTTCTTAAACTGTTCGACTATTTGCTCACACAATTGTTGACAAAGTGGTGAATCCCGCCCCATCCTTGCTTGTGAATGACTGAGCATTTTTGGGGAAGCTGCTTTTACCCAATCATGGCACCCACCTGTTTCCAAATAGCTTGATTACCTGTGGGACATTACAAATAGGTGTTTGATGTTTGGGGCAGAGACAAAGCTGACACTTTTAATGTGAAAGTGTCAGCTTTCACATTAAAAGTGTCAGCTTTTTTGGCATCTGACCTGGGATGGTTTCTCATTTTAATGAATCAAACTGTTGTTGAACAGTGACCAAAGCAATATCAATGAACCATGAATATGTTGGTTCCCATAGCCGCGGGAACATGTTCTCAGCAGGGGGTGCTGGGGGGTGCTGGGAGTCTGGGACAGCTGTGCGTTTATATATGTATATATATATATATATATTGCGCCGTAGCAACTATAAAGTATATAACACCATTTGTCCCGGTAGACAAGACGACGGATGTCAGTAACGCGGCGCTGCTGATGTTTTTAAAATACTGCAGAACGAATCATTGGATGTCTGTCAGGGGTGAAAGAGTTTTTTGACACTATTGCGCAGAGATTGTCCTCAGAGATTGCCCAAGGAGAGGGCCAGCGCACAGAGGGATACGCGCACAGTTCAAGAAACTCCACAACAGTGTTCCGGAAAACCTTATCTGCCAGATACAGAACCGATCTAAAGATCAGGAAAAATTAATGTTCCTGTCCCTCCTCGACCACCAGCAGTTTCAGACATATCGGAAATAAATCCCCCCATCCAACCCTGGCCGTGACTATTCCAAGATTTACCATAAATGCTGACCGGACATCATCTGCCCTCAAGAGGATGAAAACGTATGCAAGTAATATGATGATGCGTACGCAGCGCCCTCTTCTCGTTATATTGTGTTATTTTATTGGTGGCTTGTATGATTGTAACGTCATGGTGGATTAAGTAGTTAAACCCGCACTGGTCCAGGTAGCAAATACACGACCCGCCACTGAATAATACTGTAATAAACATTAAACCAGACCACAGGAATTTTGAGTAAATTTTAAACATTTTAATTTCTTTCCTACCACATTTTTCCCCCTTGTTTTCTTTTTTTTTTTTTTTTTTTTTTTTTTGTTTGGGATTTTTTATATATTTTTTTGAGGTGCTGCAGCCCCACCAACAGGGGGTGCTGCAGCCCCCCCAGCACCCCTAATTCCTGCGGCACTGCACATATACAACGCTTAAATTGAAAACACTATATACAGATACGGAGCCTACCTCCTCTTCAAGACGAGGTCTTTTCTTCTTCAGAAAATATTTTTCTCTACTCATCTGTGTAAAGGGGTGAACATAAGCAGAGGTGATGTATGTAGGCGACATTACGGCACTACGGCAGCAGCTCAACAGGTGCCTGTCGGCTAATGTACATTAACAGCAGGATAACACGTCTCTGCACATGTTGAGTAGGGGTGAGTATTGGCAAGGACCTCGCAATACGATATGTATCATGATACTTGGGTCACGATACAATATTATAACGATATCACTAGGGGTGTAACGGTACACAAAACTCTCGGTTCGGTACGTACCTCAGTTTTGAGGTCACGGTCCGGTTCATTTTCGGTACAGTAAGAAAACAAAATGGAAAATATAAATGTGCTGGTTGTTTATTACACACTTTTGTGCTTTTTAACAAAAGGAACATTAGCCTATACAAAGCTAGAATTTTGCTAAAAAATATAAATACAATATTCTGAAATGTAGATATTTTGAAAAACAAAATAAAAATAACATTGGCTCAGACTTTTTCTTAAAGAAAATATCCATTTGATGTGCAAAATTGAACAGTTGCAACACTAAACAGTTTCAAGTTGTTGCTCAGATTAAATAACATGAATAAGGCTCAGACTGTTTCTTTAAAAACAAATCATTTTATTTTTTCATAAGGTCCCGGTATGATTTTCTGGCTAAAATGTGTACGAGAAGGTAATTGATATCGGGGCTCAATTACTTTTATCATGTGTTTGAAGCCAGCGTTTAGGGTGATTAGGGTCTTAAATCTGCAGCTATATAACACCAACGGCATTTGTTATGGCTTTAGCCCGACCTGACTCACCAGGGAGAGGCTGTTTAAGGTCTCCCGTCTAAGAGAAGTTGATAAAACCAAAGTGGTTTGCCGACATTGTTCATCCGAGATCGGGTATGTTTCTGGCAACACATATAACCTGTTAACTCATTTGAAACGGCACCACCCCAGCGTGAATATTGCTACAAAAAGAGAAAGACGACCGAGTACAAACACAGCTTCCCACCGCATTTAACACTATGTCGCGGGAGGCTAATTGCCAATGCTAGCGGCATTAGCATTAGCCACGACGTCCACTACAACTGCTGTTTGTTGTGCTCCACAACATGCGGTCCTCTACTTAATATGTCTGTGTGGAAACTCGTTCAGTACGCCTCCGTCCCGAACCAACCACAACGTACCGAAACGGTTCAATACAAATACATGTACCGTTACACCCCTAGATATCACGATATATTGCGATATTCTACCCAGTTAATATCAAAATTAAAAGTAGAGATGAAAAATCAAGTTGCTGTATATGTTCATCAGATGATATTGATCACTCAGAGGACAAATTGAGTCAAAACTATTTGCTTCAAAACAACCTATTTATTGTTTATTATTAGTGTTTTTGCACATTTAAGTAACCATTAGTAACCAGGAGCTAATGAGGAGCTGAAAAATATATTATTATATTGGGCGGCTGAAAATTGCGATATATTACCAAATTGATTTTTTTTTTCACACCCCTAATGTTGAGCATCTAGATTTGATAGTGACCTGGGCTTATTTTACCACTTCGTTCTTCAGCACAAGAGTCCAAAAGCTCGAGTTATTCTGCAGAACAACTGATTTTCTGACACATCACCTTTTATGCCCATCTATTATGTTGCTCACATGCTTTTATTTTGAAAAGTCTGTTACTGGCTGCTGCGGAACTGGAAGACAGTTGGCAGGTAAACATGTGGAAAAGCTAAAACAGACATGGAGAACGGTAAAAATCGGTGTACTTTACAGTTCAGGTATCAACTCAGATTTGTTAATATTGCTACCTCTCTGAAAGAAAAATTCTGGACTGCAACAAAACTGTTAAACCCCTTTGTTCAAGACAATTGCGTCATTCCTCCATTTATCATCAGATCTGCTCCATGCGTTCACTGTCCTGCTGTTCTCTAGCTGGTTACTGCAGTGTGGCCTCCATCTAGTGGCTCAGATGTGTAACGACAACAGAAAGTTCAGTCCTCAATTATGAAACAAATTCAGTTCTGTGGCCCATTTTTTCATTTTGTATTTTTGATCCAAGTCTAAAATTGAAATATAAAAAACAGGCATTTTTTGTGTTAGATTAAAAAACCAAAAATGTAATGAATAATTATGAGGTATTGTACACTACTCCTTCATCACTTAATTATATGAATAAAGCAATGAACATCAAGCTGGCACATAATAAAACCAAAATTATACTGACCTTTTCAGACTTTGGACAAAGTCCAGTTTATGGCAATCCTGTTCTGAACAAAGTTTTTTTTTCCCAATTGTACAAGTACCCAATTTCTCTGTCATCTTCAAAGATTTCACATTCACTGCATTTGATTTTGAAGCTTGGTCTACAATGGCTATTGATCAACTGAACAGCTCACTGAATTTTCTGATGACATAAGCATGATGTCATGCACTGAAGGCCAAGGCACTTGTGTTACTATAAGTTCTATATTTACACATTTATTAATATGTTAAAACCTCAGCTGTGCCAATTCAGCATAGCACTACCAGTACTGGTAATTTTGCTTCACAATTGGTCATGTTTATCTAGTATAAATAACAAAGCACTTTTGCTTGAGTCATTCACCAAACTTTCACACAGCATGGACAGGGAGGAATAAAACATGCAGCAAACTATTTTGTTTGAAAGGCCTTGTCCATTTGAGATCAGCAAACATGTCCAGACAAGACAATACAATGCAGAAGTACAGCCTGTATACTGAAATGTACATTGAAAACTTTCTCAGGTGATATTCTACAAGTTCTCAATAATTCGAAAAACGGCAAAAATGCTCGATTTAAGAATTTTTCTAGGTAACTTAGAGACTTAGTACCAACTTGAAACTTCGTATATAAACAGATATTGTCATTACCTTTCTGGTAGTATATTTAGTTTTTTGGTACATCTTGTCATATTTTGTCAATTGCCAATTGAATATGGACAATAAAATACGAAATTCGTTTTTTGCTGGGTCATATGAGAACTAAAATACAATTGTTTCTGCAAATTCTTTATGTATTTTTATTCTATAAGAGAAGGAGATTGTTCAACAAAAAAAGTAAGTCTCAGCTACTATTACAAGGGGTCCAAATGGGGACTTGAAATGTGAACCGCACAAAGCGAGTGAAATTTATTTTGGATGTTTGAAATTTATTTTAAAACAAACAGCAATGAATAGACACCTGAAACTGACCCCATACAGAGTGCACATACAGGACTAACAGCATAAAAAAAATCAGCTCTCTAGCTTGTATGGTTTCGAAGATACAGCCCCTCAAAAATGGTAATAATTTTAAAAGCGTTAGGAATGTCACGAAAATGGCCGTACGGGCACTTTTTCAAAAATTTATAAATCCGAAGTTATTGCCAGTACCAGGCTAATATTGCACAAAGTTACTACATTATAGTCAAAGTTCAAAAGAAAAAAAAAAATCAAGCAAATCAGAGATGGTCATGCGGGAATTTTTTTTCTAATCTGCTGATTTGAGGTGGAATGACCCAATAGTGCACAAGAGTGAACCTAAGACAGAGCCTTGTGGCACACCTTTGTGGATCGATACAATATCTGAGCATAGACCATCATACCTAATGCACTGAGACTGATTACTAAGATAGTTTGCAAACCAAGAAACTGCTTCTTCTGAGAGACCTGAGTTTAGAAGTCTAAGTTTTAAAACATCATGGTCGACTGTGTCGAAAGCTTTGGACATTTATGTCCATTTATTTATGAAAGTGATTAGTTTTTGGTGGATGTGAAGTTAATTTTGTACATTAACAATGGATTTCATGTTGACTGTACCCAGCAGGGTTAATGTTTATGTAACCCAGCCCGTGTAGGACTGCACCTCTCTACACCCGAGGACTCTGTGTTGTGTTAAGGGTTTTTGTTGGGATGCAAAGTGAGACAAGAGCCGGACACATGGTGGTCAAGGTTGTTGTTCAGACCACGGCGTTTATTCAGTGTTGATGCTGGCAGCTCCACCTTACAAACCACAAACACTCAGTCAAGATAACTCATATGAACATAATTTTAAATACAATTAAAATTTAAAAAATCATGTGCAGCAAGGTCCCAGAATCAGTATAAAGAGAATAAAAGAAAATGTGAAGGCAACTAAATAGCAAAGTCTGTGAAGTACAGACAATAAAATAGTAAAGAGATGGCTAGCCAAAATTCCAGCCAACATACTCGTATACAACAAAGTCTCAAACTCCCTAAACTTGACCCAATGCTAAACAAACATCTCAATAAATGCATTATTCAGAATAAACATCGTAATAAATGTTTTTGGTCAAGATATTTGACTATGATGTAGACAGCAATCTATGGTCCGGACCTTACAAACCATAAACGAACACTGAACAAAACCGCGCCGGTGTGGAGTAAAATAAAAAAAAAACTCAAAATACTGTCTGGTGAGGGACAAATTAGAGAACTGAGCTAAAACCAGAGCATATTCAGAACAATGGCGCCACCTGCTAACCTATTTAGACAACTGCCTCACATCTACATCATAGTGTACGTCCTTTTTCCAGACAGTTGAACTGTCAATCAGCTGAACTCATTCATTTATTCGTAGCGGCCCGCCACAAATACATTTTGGCTGCCACAAATAATTTTCTCGGCTTTTGACTCGCCCTCGCCTCCAGACTGTTCACTTTGTGAATGTCGTGTGTCGTTTCAACTTTGGCCCATTGAGTGGCGGTATGCATTGTGACGCCGCTCATAAATTTCTAAGTCGCAAAAGAAGAACTTGTGGTGGGCTTATAAATCGAGAAGTTTGCGAAAGAAGTCGTGGCGAAAGATCTGTGATTTAAGCAACAAAGATGCAGTCTATGCGAAGGTAAGACGTGCCATTACAAAGTGGCAGGGGCGGACTGGTAATCTCTGCATTCTGGAAAAGTCCAGAACAGACATCCGGTCTACAGCTGTCGGCCATGTTCAATAACCCAAATTTTATTCTGTCAACTAACAGCAGGAGGCGCTAAGACGATCATTTATCAGATATAGACCTAAAAACCAACAAAGACTAACGTTAATGTCTGTTGACAGAAAGACATATAAGGCCCTTAATGGCCTAGCTCCACGCTATTTACAAGACTTGATAGCACGTTATGCTCCTAATAGAGCTCTCCGCTCTCAGAGTGTAGGATTACTCCTCGTTCCTAGAATATCCAAAAGTGGATTTGGAGGACGGGCCTTCTGCTACCAGGCACCTTTATTCTGAAACCAGCTACCAGTTTGGGTTCAGGAGGCGGACACCACCTCCATCTTTAAAACTAAACTGAAAACATTTCTGTTCAGTAAAGCCTACAGTTAGTCTAAACTATAGTGTGTAGGGGCTAATAGTTATAGCCATAGTTGTAGTAGCTCAGACTAGAGTAGCTCGTCTTAATCACAGTTTTGTCATAGCTATGCTGCTATAGGCCTACGCTGCAGGGGGACACCAACATGATCTGCTGAGTGGTGTCTCCACTGCTTTTCTCCTTTTCCTTCCCTTTCCTCCTCCCTTCCTCCTCCTCCAGCTCATTCATAATTACTTGGGAGCACCTTGTTACTGTAACTGTGCTCCATATTCTTTGCTTTCCTGTGGTTTGTTGTGTTGTTTTGTCCCCCCCCTCTTTTTTTCTGTGTATTTGCAGGCCAGAGTTTCCTGGGTTTCATGCTGCCTTGCAGTTCCATCCTCTGTCCATCCCGGGGTTCTCCTCCACTTGTGTTCGTGGTGCCAACTGGCGTGGTGATCGGCGACCTGGTCCTCTGGCCATCTCATCCCAGTGCTGCTACCTCCATCTGTTTATATTTATGTTTATATGGTCGTTGTATTTAGTAATTTGTGTGCTCTCCTCTCTCTGTCCTCCCTCCTCTCTCTCTGTCCTCCATCCTCTCTCTGTCCTCCATCCTCTCTGTCCTCCCTCCTCTCTCTCTGTCCTCCATCCTCTCTCTGTCCCCCATCCTCTCTCTGTCCTCCCTCCTCTCTCTCTGTCCTCCATCCTCTCTCTGTCCTCCATCCTCTCTCTGTCCTCCCTCCTCTCTCTCTGTCCTCCATCCTCTCTCTGTCCTGTCTCCCCTCTTTTCTTTTGCTACCCAGCTGGCCTTCAGCAGGAAGGTCCCTCCATATGATCCAGGTCCTGCTCAAGGTTTCTTCCTCTTAAAGTGGAGTTTTTTTCTTGCCACTCTTTGGCATAAAGGTTTTTTTCTCCCTCTGTGGGAGTTTTTTACCTGCCATTATCATTGATTGGATTGAATATTATAATTTTAGTTAACCTGTTAACGTTCCGACGGCCCGCCCGCGGGCCGTCAGTCCGAATTTCTGTAGTTTCCAAAACTAAACCATAATTTACACAGCTCATAAGTTACGTGAGGCACTCATGAGACATATCTTTGGAAAGCTAAGATTCTTGTGATTCAATCAATGTAAACCATTTCAGGATATAATCATAACAGCAGCCACAATCAACGCCTTTGTCACACCACAAACAAACAAACAAGCAGTTACGAAATCGACGCAACTCACCTAATGAGCGTTATAAAAGTCGTCCGATCAAAAATATTCCCACAAAAATGGTCTGGTTGAACTCACAAAGGTCCAGTCGATCCAATCCAGTAAAGTATTTAGTCCAAAATGCATTATCATACCAGAAAATATCCACAAAAACGCCACTGGTAGCTGGTCGGTGTTTAGTAACTTCCACGTATTCTTCGTCATAAAACGCTTCCTCCTTAGTTGACATACGAGTCTGGGGTCTTAAAATGGAGGGGGTCATCTGAACTTTCGATTGACACCTCATACAGCCATACAGCAGCTTCCCTGTCCTGTCCACAGCCTACAATAGCCAATAAGGGCTAACGTTGAAACGAAGCCATGTCCTACTTTGCTTCAGGAAAAAACCAGCCAGTTAGAATCAATCGTGCTGATGACTGACACATTGAATAGCCAATGAAATTCTGAAAACAACGATGTGACGGTCGAGGGGGTGGAGATAACGGAGAAACAAAGAAAGCTAAGCGTAAATGGTAATTAGATAGTCTCATGAACGCGCGTCACCGCGCGCCTCAGCAGGACGCACCAGTGTGGCTTATTTCTCAGCGTTTTTTCAGTTTGGGAGCGTATTTATTGTAGAAAATGGTGAAAAGGACTGTCCAAGAAGGAAGAGGAGGAATTTGCTCGTCGTGAAAGTTACGTGTCAGGAGAGGGGATCAGATAAGATCAGATAACAGAGCGCACGCCTGCGCAGAAGACATTTTCTCCGTTGGAGAAGATTTTGATCTGCATACGTAAGTATTTGACTAAATTGTGACTTATATTACAGCTTATATTATATTATTACGTATATATTGTATCATAATTGGTAGTATTATTCATATTATTATTACGTTTTACTGTATATTTCGACATAAACAAGTTTTACTTTGAATAAATACAAAAGCCTTTGTTTGTGTGTGTGTGGGGGGGGAGGAGTATGTGTGAGTTGTTTGTTGGGGTGTGTGTGTGTGTGTGGGGGGGGGTTCATTGTGTAAAGTAGTACAATACAGAAAAAATGGAACGTTTTGTAAATTACATTTCTTTATTTTCACATAATGGGCAGTCATCTGAGGATTCAGATGTGGATTGGGAGCCAGTCAGAAATTGGTCACATAGAGGGTCAAAGGTGCAGATGGACATTGGCAGATGAAGGACATCTCAGTTCCACCAGCTGTGAAGGAGTACAGCCGGTATGTGCTGTATATTCAACTGTGTATTCATTTTGAAATGAAACAATTTTTGTGTTGCACATATTTGTTTTTGTATATAGTTTTTTCATTGTTGTTCCAGGTGTATGGGTGGAGAGGAGAGATCCCTCTGCACCAGAAGGCATTCTGGGAGACCCTCACCGAGCAGCTGGCAGAAGCAGGGTCTTCCTCCACAGCCAGACCCGTCCCACCTCCTGCTCCGCGTGGAGCACATCACATACTGGTTTTTATCAGTGGGCAGAGGACTACTGGTAGGCTGAAGTGCAGGCACTGTCATGCTAAAACACAGTTGAAATGCTCCTCGTGTGATGTGCCTTTGTGCTTGATACCGACTAGAGATTGCTAAAGTGACTGGCATGCTGCCAACCTGTAAATGGTTATAATTGTAAATATGTTCAAATATGTGAATAGTTTGCTGTGTTGTAAAAGATAGTCATTTTTTAATATAAATTACATTTTCCACAACAACACTTGTTTTGACTCTTTTTATATGCAAAGTTTAGCTTTATGTTTCAGTAACTTTTTTTCAGCAATATTGATAGTGAATCTGGATGTGGGATAGGATACCTCTAAGTGTCACCTTTCATTAGAGGCCAAGATTATGACTGTACGATGAAGCATTCGAGAGTTATGTCCTTTTATCCGAGGTATGTGGCCATGTTTATCCAAGTGCCATTTTGGAGACTCCAAATGGCCATTTTTGGAAACGCCTAGACATACTCTTACAAAAATGTGTGTAAAATACTCATTGTTAGTGGTATTGTTATCAAATTTGAACTTGCACTAGGTAAGGCTTCATGCTGTGGTCCTATTGTGTTTTCCAGCTAATAAGTCACAGCTACACTCATCTGCAGACATCTGTTTACAAAAAAAATTCAGGCGGAAATAAAAAACTTATATTTCAGTGTGTTCAAACTTAGATTACTCAATACTAGTAGCACTTACAGTGATTCTGACAGTTGGGGGAAAAACTTCAGAGTGTTACTTTTCAAAAGAGACCAAAACCATCCATGTGCTACAAAGGGTTCAAGAACAGCTTTCAATTTACTTTGGGTATGTCTTGGATAGGCGTTTTATGCAAATTATACAGGAATGGTAAGGGGTTAATGATATTTGCTCAGGGGTCATGATCTGGGTCTCTGTAAAGCACCTAGAGACAATTGACATTGTAACAGACGCTATACAAATAAAATTGAATTGAATTGATGGCAAGCAAAAAACACAAGGAGAAAGGTGGATGTGAAAAATTAAAATTAAAAGCCAAGACGTTTGAGGGATAGAAGTGTTTTATGTTGGGTTCATAAATGTGTAAATCTAATTCTGATGGAGTCAGAGCCTCACCAGCCATGAATCTCACCACATGTCACTGGTTATGAGACATTTACGTTTACAGATCAAAATATTTTCATTTCAAACAGAAAAGGGATGTTTTAAATAAATGTATGGTTTATAAAGCTACTTTTTTTTTTATCTTTGACTAACTTTTAGTATTTTTGCAGTATCAACAAGAGGCCAGTAGGGTGTCCTCTCTTTGGGTTTTTAGGTCACCCTAGCATAATGTTTAGTCATTCTTTAATATTACTGTCCTTGAATAAACAATCATAAATAGTTGTGGGTGTTGTTATGACAATATCACTATAGCACCACCACACCACTACAAATACATCCTTGACCTGTGGGAAACACCAATATCTGTAATTGTAACATCACATTTCTATCTGAGCAGACGGTCAAACTGAAGGGTCATGTTCTGAAGACAAAACTGTATTTTCAAGTTCTGACTGATGAAAGTTTGTGTGTGTAGAGAATGAATGAAACCCACTGTCAGTCTGAAGTGGCTTTGATAAAAACAGTTCATGAATGTGTTCTGAGGGTTTTTGTTTCAGCAGCTTTCTCTGTTCACACTTTTGACCTGACAAAATGAGACGTGTTATCTGAAGAGCCCTGGCTGTCAGGAGATGGTTCATATGACTCCTCATAGAGAAAAAAGCTCTTCACTCAGTTAAAAACCATGTCTGAGAGAATTTGATTAAAACTAAAATAATTTCAACAGCTAGCCAACACAATAAAGTCTTCTTCTCTGTTGTTACAGAAACATCAAGACAAAGGAACAACCAAGAGTCATCGTTGTGAGCAATGTGGAAAAGTCCTTGCCTCTTCATCAAGTCTGATTAGACATATGAGAATTCACACGGGAGACAAACCTTTCAGCTGTGATCAGTGTGGATCAGCTTTTACCACATCAGGTAATCTAAAGACACACCAGCGTAGTCACACTGGAGAGAAACCTTTCAGCTGCGATCGGTGTGGATCAGCTTTTACCAGGTTGGATTATTTAAAACAACACCAACGTATTCACACTGGAGATAAACCTTTCAGATGTGATCAGTGTGGATCAGCTTTTACCCAGTTGGGCCAACTAAAACAACACCAACGTATTCACAGTGGAGTGAAACCTTTCAGCTGTGATCAGTGTGGATCAGCTTTTACCACATCAGGTGGTCTAAAACAACACCAACGTGTTCACACTGGAGATAAACCTTTCAGCTGTGATCATTGTGGATCAGCTTTTACCAGGTTGGATCATCTAAAACAACACCAACGTATTCACACTGGAGATAAACCTTTCAGCTGTGATCAGTGTGGATCAGCTTTTACCACATCAAGTTATCTACTGACACACCAACGTATTCACACTGGAGTTAAGCCATACAGATGTGATCATTGTGGATCAGCTTTTACCACATCAGGTGATCTCAAACAACACCAACGTATTCACACTGGAGTTAAGCCATACAGATGTGATCAGTGTGGATCAGCTTTTACCCAGTTGGGTACTCTAAAACAACACCAACGTATTCACACTGGAGTTAAGCCATACAGATGTGATCAGTGTGGATCAGCTTTTACCCAGTTGGGTGATCTAAAACAACACCAACGTATTCACACTGGAGTTAAGCCATACAGATGTGATCAGTGTGGATCAGCTTTTACCCAGTTGGGTACTCTAAACCAACACCAACGTATTCACACTGGAGATAAACCTTTCAGCTGTGATCAGTGTGGATCAGCTTTTACCACATCAGGTAATCTACAGAAACACCAACGTATTCACACTGGATTTAAGCCATACAGATGTGATCAGTGTGGATCAGCTTTTACCACATCAGGTGGTCTAAAACGACACCAACTTGCTCACAATAGAGATAAATGATACAGATGTGATCCATGTAGGGCGGCTTTTACTGGATCAGATAAACTGTAGATGCACCAAAAATGATACAATGGAGAGAAACAGTAAACCTGTGATAAGTGTGGATCAATAATTACTGTATGTTTTCAATTGAAAATGCAAAAACATCATGTTGAAAATGAATTTTGTCTGTAGACTGTTGTGAAGGTTTTCTGAGATCATCAGATGTCAAAAGCATCAACAGATTCATGGAGGATGAAAGCTGTTCATCAGTAACCAGATTTTTCAAAAGTTCCTGTATGAAGATGTTCAGATTTTGACTTCTGCTTTTACAGATCTTTGTGCTTTTACATATTATGCTTTACTGTAATACATTTATGGGCCTCTTTATTACATTTTGCAGGTTTAGGAGTTTTTCCTAGTTGCTCCAGGGCTCCTCGTGGCTACATGGAACCCATGTTTCTGCATAATCCACATTTAGCAGGAAACATCTCTAGATATTTGTAGTCTAGAAGCTCATTGTTGTCAGGTGTGGTATTGTTTGATGTTTCGGTGTATATTGATGTTATAGGAACACTATGATAAGAGTAAAGGTTTAAATCCTTTATGAAATTGCCTCTTTGTGTGTCATTTCTTCTCTTTACAATTACACAAAATTATCAATGAACATATTATTGTGTTCTGAAAGTAATATATCAAATGTCATGTCATTGTTGATGTTCACATAGACCAGTTGAATATGTTCTATGGTGGATGGAGAGTAAATTCCACTGTAAAATGGGGGTGGGGTCTGTTTATATTTCCACCAAGGTCAAAACCAAACCTCCTCCTTTGTCAACAGGTCTCTGTTCTCTAGTTGGTCTGATACCTAAAACAGATTATTAGAAAGTATTTCAGGATGTCACCAAGACAGATGTTAGAACGTCCACTAGCTACTAACTACTCACTGTCCATTAGGAAAAGCTCTGAATGTTTCAAATGTCTCCACCAGCCATGTTCAGCATCTTCATGTCTTCTCCTGGTTCTGGTCAGAACTCTGGCAGCAGTGTTCTGGATGAGCTGAAGACCAGACAGAAGAGTGTTATAGTAGTCAGTCTGCTGGAGATGAAGGCTGGATAAGCTTCTCTATATCTGCTCTGGACATCAGATCTCTGACTCTTCATATCAGTTTGAGGAGATAAAAAGCTGTTTTAGTTCCAGACTTGATGATGCTGCTGAAGCTCAGCTGAGTCAATTAAAATTGACTCAGAGCTGAGCTTCCTTGTTACATTACGCCAATAACATGAGTATAACGTCAAAGTATCTGTTAACAATAGGATCAGGCCCTAAAAGTCTTAGATAAAAAACCGCGGCTGTACCATCATTGCAATATACTAAAGAAGTATAAAATGTTAAGCTTTGATAATCTAATTACATATTCTAATGTCCGTCTGGTACACAAAATCATACATGATGCTGCACCACCACCTCTGAAAACTTATGTTCAGCCTCGCTCTGAAATAATTACTCGAACATTAAGATCAACATCTAGGGGAGACTGCAACATTCCCAAAAGAAGGACTGCCTTTTCTCAATCAGCCTTCTCTTTTAAAGCCGTAAAAGTATGGAATGGACTCCCGGACAGAATAAAGACAATTCCAGATTATATAATTTTTTCACATGCAGTCAAAAATTGGCTGCTCAGCAACCAGTCTTGCTCACATTAAGGGGCTCATTTTACTCTCGCATTATTCTGTACAGGATGCATTGTAAAGAGTAGTCATTTTTATTGTTTTTTTAAGCTATTGTAAATTTACCCAATTGTTTTTGCGATTTTATTTTGTTGTATTTTAATGTTCTTTGCCTTCTTGTCTTACTGTTTATCTGTGTTAAGGACTACAGATGGAAATTAGCTTGGTGCTAAATCTGGTGCAGCCATCTTTTTAATGCCACTGCACACGGTCCTTTAAATAAATAAATAAAAAAAAAAACAACCTCTGTACCCATAAAAAAAAAAAACTCACACAGAGCAGGGTTGGTACGTAGAATCAGCTGTGGTGATAAATCCATATTTCAGTGGGACTCCTGGTATTGTCTTTTAAAATCTTTCATTTTCTTGGAAGTCGTAGGCTGTTCTTTCTCTTCACTGAGCATTTTCCCTTCACAAGGAAACTTTCCAAAGACGTATGTTTCTTACTCATTTTGCTAGGTGGGTTAAATTTTAGCGCTCCAGTTACCAAGACGTAACCAAGAGAATTCGGTCATTTTTTCAAAATAAAAGCTCATTCAGACTCATATAATAAATAAAACTTATAAAACGAATTTATTCTTGCACGGCGCGGCACCGGTCCACAGCCCGGGGTTGAGGACCACTGGTGTAGAGGATGTCCAGGAGTTTCTACAATGGTCTTCATTTTGTGAAGTATCCTCCTTTTCTCCATCATCTGCGGAACAGATCCAGCCTTTTTCATCAGTTGTTCAGGTTTTTTAAGTCTCTGGTTCTGATGCTGCTGCTCCTACAGATGACTGCAGATGGACTGAACTCTCCACAACAGACTGATAGAAGATCTGAACATCTGGCTGCAACACTGAAGGACCTCAGCTTCCTCCAGAACTAAAGTCTGCTCTGTCCCTTCTTATCAACAGCATCAGTGTCTCCAGTCCAGTCTGTTGTCCAGGTGAACACTGACGTATTTATACTCCTCCACCACTTCCACTTCTTCTCCATGATGGAAATGCTGTTGGACTTGATTGTGGATTTTAGGAGGATCAGGAACAAGTCTAAAATCCTCCTAACATCCACAATCATCTCCTTTGTCTTGTCTACATTTAAGATGAGATGATTGTTCCTACACCATGCTACAAAGTAGTTCACCAATTTTCTGTACTCAGTCTCTGGTCAATTCAGTTTTATTTGTATAGCCTCTGTTACAATGTCAATTGTCTCCAGGTATTTACAGAGACCCAGATCATGACCCCTGAGCAAATATCATTAGCTAAAATTATAATATTAAATCCAAATCAAGGATAATGGCAGGTAAAAAAAAAAAAAACTCCCACATTGGGAGAGAAAAAAAAACTTTAAGCTGAACAGTGGCAAGAAAAAACACCACTTTAAGAGGAAGAAACCTGGACCAGGACCTGGATCATATGGAGGGACCTTCCTGATGAAGACCAGCTGGATAAAGACAGAAAAAGAGAGGAGAGACAGGACAGAGAGAGGATGGAGGACAGAGGATGGAAGACAGAGGATGGAGGACAGAGAGAGTAGGGAGGACAGAGACAGGATGAAGGACAGAGAGAGGATGGAGGACAGAGGGGAGAGACACACATGACTGAATGAAATGACTCCATAAACAGATGCAGGTAGCAGCACTGAGGTGAGATGGTCAGAGGACTAGATCACTGGTCACCACGGCAACCGACACCCTGAACACACCTACACACACAGGTGGAGGTAAACTCTGGAATGGACAGAGGAGGGAACTGCAAGTCAGCATGAAACTCAGGAAACTCTGGCCTGAAAACATACAGAAAGAAATGAGAAAAAAGGAGGAAAAACAGCACAACAAACTACAGGAAAGAAAATGGAACACAGTTACAGTAACGAGGTGCTGCTAATTAATTATGGAATGAGCTGGAGGAGGAGGAAGGGAGACGAGCAGTGGAGACCCCGCTCAGCAGATCATGTTGACGTCCCCCTGCAGCGTAAGCCTATAGCAGCATAGCTATGACGAAGCTGTGATTAAGACGAGCTACTCTAGTCTGAGCTACTACAGCTATGGCTATAACTATTAGCCCCTACACACTATAGTTTAGACTAACTGTAGGCTTTACTGAACAGAAATGTTTTCAGTTTAGTTTTAAAGGTCCACCACAGCTGCAGGTGCGGTTTTCTGTCATCAGAAGAAGTTTGGAGATCTCCTGGCGATGAAGGGGTGACTTTTCTCCTTCTCTCCTCCTCTCTGGCTTCGCTGTGGCGCTCTGAGTGTGTCAAATGGGTTCAGAAAAAAAAGCTGCACCGGAGCCGACTTTTAAATGTTAAAAGATATTTATTTACAGAAAAAGAAGGCATAAATGACTTTCTGCAGCAAGTCTGGGACGTTTCTATGAGCTAATGAGGGAAAGTTCGAAGAACAAAGACATACGCAGGCTCTTTATAGCCTCTGTGTAACGCCTTTCTAATCTTCAGTTTCACAGATAGAATCAGTCAAATTTAATGACAAAAGTACATATTCACTCCTTACTTGCTTGCTTATCTTCAAACATAAACAGTACCATCTTAAATTTACAGTTGGAATCGATCAGAAACTCTCTAAGACAGATTCTCAGTTCTTGTCTCTTTTTGGCCCTGAACTGTACTTCTGCTGAAAAAGACAGGCTTTGGACTAGCAGACACTTACCAACATGAACTCGCTGACTCACAGAATGTTCTTTAAACTCAATGAACTTCTGCAAAGGCCTAAACTTCAGGCCTTACGGCTATTAAAACACCATTAAAGGGTTGTAGTAAAACTTTATATAAAAAGGTAAATGTCATGTAAATATCATATTGTTCAGACACCACATATTCCCCCTTTGAGACTACACAGAGTCTTGAAAAAGTAAAGAAAGAAAAACATCACAGGGTACAATAATGCGATACATCAACTCAAAATCATAACCGTCATGGAGAGTGGGAGCAAAAACCTGCCGGCAGATACAACTTTCAGAAAACCATCATTTCTTCAAGGCAGGAAAAACCTCCCACGGCATCCATCTGCCAGGGATCTCCACCGTTAACAGCCCTCCAGACAACAAAAAAAAGATCATATAATGGGCAATAGGCAATATGCATAAGAACCTCAGAAAAGAATAGAATAACTGTCTGAAGCAGGCCAGCTGTCCCGTTGAACCCACGTTCAGACCTATGCCTGCCTAAACCCTCTATCCTGTCCGATAAAAGAACAAAACACCTGAAGGCCCCACACATAATGCACAAAACAACATCAAAAGAATATAACTGAATCACAAATGTATATTGAGTCATAACATAACAAGATTAAGAATATATTTTGAATATAATAAACACTAAACATTTCTCGACTGAAAGAATAACCCCCAAGAGTTCCATAGTCGAAGAAGAAGAAGAAGCTCCTGAAGAATCCAGGTGGATCAACGACGTTGTATCAGGACGATGTCGATGTTGGATTTTGACAGTCCATACGGTCAGGATTGAATGAAAATGCTTGAGCCAGCAGTCACCCCAGGTGATTTCCCATCAGTACTGAGAAGAAAAAGAAAACACTGACCAGTATCTTGTTCCAAGTGAAAAAACATTTTCAAACAAGTGATTAAAAATAGGTGAAATGAATCAAAAACATATTTCAGTGTAAATATTCATATATGGATATCAAAAATCAACTTTCAAAAGGGTAACGTTTCAACTATGACATCTTCCACCATCTCCTCATCTTCGTCATCGGTAACAAATCTATGTAATAGTGACATCTGAACAGAATAACAGTAACTTTTATAATCACCTTAGTCATCCAATTGAAGTCTATGGAAAATAGACAATAGTCTCTTACAACAGTTAGTCTCCTACAAAAGTTAAGTAACACTTAAACAAATGACTAAAAAATAAGCCAGCACAAATGTCTTCGGTCTGTAAATGATAAACTATACCAAGTCACTATTTCATCTCTAATTTCTAAAGAATCAATCACACTGTTTTATCCACAAATTCTTTACCGTTGTCAGAGGATATGCAAACTGGCAATCCCCACCTGCTTATGACCTCCTGGCACAAAAACTTAGCAACAGACTGAGCATCTTTGTGTCTGAAATCGGCAAAGGTTCAACCGAAATTTACAGTGTTGCATCTTACTAAAATAACATCTTCTTGTTTCAAAAACCTATAATAATCTCTCAGTCTTGACATAATCAGAGTATTGAGTATATTTGTCAAAGTTCAAAAGGTTCCGTAAGGTATGATGAGTCAGAATAGTAACTGAATAGTCAACAGAACAGATGATGTTTCATTATACACCGATATTTGTCTCCATCAGAGTTGGACACATATAGCAAAAACAGTTCTTAGAATAATCTGGAAGTGTCAGTGCTGGAGCCTCCAGCAGTCTTCGCTTCCACCAGCTGCATCTAAGTAAGTTTTCTCAAGGCATCTTGGTCTTGTTGTTTCTGTTCTTTCTCCCTTTTCCGATACAGTTCCACTTGATGTGCAATGTGTCCGTGTAGACACTTTTCGTCATGTGTCCAAGTCCAACCACTTCTGCCAGCTTGCTTCTCACTGGCTGGGGCAATCCTTTCTGAATCCTGTTTCGTATGATTGCTTGTTCCATTTGAATTCCTTCTGGATCATGTCCTGTAGTGTTTCTTCATACTTGGTGGGCTCTGGAGACATAAGCTCTTGGATTTCCATTATCTCTTATGGGCTTAATCAGAATATTATCAGAACGAATGTTCGTCGGAAATACTACTTTCAGTGCTTTACATATTCGGCCTCTGTTTGCTGCAAACAGTTCCGGATCGTTCACAGTTCCCACATAACAATCAAGGCCAGTTTTTAGCATGATCTCTTCCATCGCTGGGACTCCAAGAATGTTATATAGAAGTCTCTTAACATCTCCCATAGCAAGCTGTGTTCCCACATAGACTTCCTCCAATTTTGAGATCCATGGATGGGCTCCATCCTGGAGTGGTGGTAACTTCTCCAATATGCTTGTCAGATTAGTGTTCTGCCAAGGCTTGTAGTCAACATGTGGTCCTCGGACGACCACTGGACACATCTTACTCAGTGAGTCTTTCTTCTTTGGTCTTAAAGAGTAGCTTTTTGGATAATCTTGGATTCTCTGCTCCAATGGAATTCTCCAGAAAAGTGGGACATAAATCAATGGTTCTCTGTCCCTTCCTCAGGGCTCGTGACTTGTCATCTTTGGTTCTTGCAGTTTTTCTTGGCTGATTACTGGAAGCTGAGGATGCAAGTTTCCGTTCTTCACTTCTCTTTCGTATGGTGGAGGGGTCCTCAATGTTAGAGGAGAAGATGTGTAAGGGGGAAAGTTTGTCATCTTTTGTCATCATCTCCTTTGTTTCCTTTGCATCTGGTTTCATGTCTTCAATTTCATTTCCTTGTTCTCCTTTCTTGTTAGTAGGATCTTCTGTCCTTCATCTTTAAACAACTCCAAAATTCCAAGCTCGAATTTTCTCTTTTCTTGACATTTGGCTTTCTTCTGGTGCGCCTTGTAGGTTGAAATGAGTACTTGAATTGTATTTATAACATCTGGGTTCAAAGTGCCTTCTATTGGCCAAGGTTGAGCAATGTGCGGCCAACGTTTGTTCCATTTTTCTGAAGTCTTCGTAATTCTTTTAATAAGTGGATTGTCTTTTTGTACTAACTCAACAGGAGTTATTTTCAGAATCCTTATCTTTTGTTACTGACATAATGTTATAGCACAAGAAAACTAGTCAGAAAATCAAAAACTCAAAAATTTGAAAAATTTTATTTTTATTTTTAATGATCAATTATTAAAACTGTTTTATTATTATCGAACAATCAACCAATAGAATACCGATTAAATGTTCAACAAACAACCAACTACTTGACCTGAATAATTTTGTAAGTATTTCACTTTATTTTAATAGTATCATTTATTGTTTATATTCCCTTCTTTTCTTATTTGGTATTACTAATTCTTTCACATTCACTCTTTAAATCTGTGTCTTTAATTGTCCAAATCACTGCTCATTTAATTTTGCAATTTCAAAATTTGTCCAGCAGAGGGAGACTCAAAATCAATTCATATTGTGGCCACAAGAGGGATTCAGACAAACTGCATAAATTCAATAGGCCACTAGAGGAAGTCAGAGGAAAATTTCAAATACAGTGTTAACACACGTCCATTAGAGGGTGCTAATGGGAAGCTATTTTACATTATAATCAGAGAACTATTTAATCCAATCAGTGATTGTAAAATATAATTAAACAACAAAGACAGTTTGGCCAACTTCAGAGGAAAGAAAAAAGATATCGTGTCAAAAAATAATATTCAATCAATCAAACAATTAGGCATAAAGTCAAATGATCTTAATCAATAAATGCAAGTTAAACACATCATAGAGTGATCAAATATTTTAAATGGTCAGTCAGTTGCCAAGCACTTATGGATGTTTATAATTCATGTATATATATAAATCTCACAAAATCTTGACTCTTATGCGTGAAGTAGACAACAATATGTGTTCAACTTTATTAAAGCACACACACTTGTGTAAAGCAGGTTTTGGCTTGACCTTTGTGGATAGAAAAGAAGCGACTCGCCTTGTTATGGTTTGGTCAGTTGTCCGGGCCTGTAGTCAACAGGGACAGGCTTCTTACTCTGAGATTTTTCCCACTTCCAGCGTTAAAAGTCTCGTTCGTTCACAATAAAAAGAAAAAGAGAAAATGTAAATTTATGGTCACATGGCTACAGTTCAGAACAGTCAGAACAACTTCCAACACAGTACACTAAAAACTGTTATTCTAATGTTCATTTACTGTCAATATTTATTTTTCTCAATTATTCTATCATATTTCTGACAGCATTTTCAACTTAAATTTACATACAGTGTGAATAGATATTAAATGATCTTATTGTTGTCCCCCCTTTTCTCTCCAAGGGGTGTACACAAACACTAATCTCCTCCTCAAAAATGAAGGGAGTGTGACAAGGTCACGCCTCCTGGTCAGGCTCAATAGACTATTGGTGCACTACCGTACACACTTGTCTAGCTCCGCCGTTGAAAATTCAGCCCAGAGTCAGTCTGGCTGTAACCGTTAAAGAACAATCATCTGAGCACAACGAAAACCTGCCACCCCCTAAAGATGGACAGAGTTACATACACAACCAACCATCTATCTAATTTAACTAATACAATATGCATCTTTCTATTCCTATATTATTTTATCTTATTTTACATCTTATTTCACACTCATTCCAGAAAACATCCACTCTGTTGCTCATGAATTTTCTCCTAATTTTTAACAAAAAGTCTCCTTTTCAGACACCTGTCCTCAAAGAGCTCATGATTTTTTACTCTTTAACAGAAAGTCTCCTTCTTTCAAACACCATAACCATGTTTTCCAGTAGAAGCTCATAAGTTCATTAACTTTATTTTTGTTTTACTTATTTCTTTACAAATAATGTCTTCTCTCATCAGAAGCTAATTTCTCTTTTTTTTCTTAACAAACATCAACAGAGAGGCTCATAAAAGATCAACCTGATCACTCCTTCTTGCTATAACTTTACACAGCCTTTCGTGAATGCGCAGCGCCTCTGCTACTAACGCAGTCAGGCTGCACGTACCCACAAACAGTCAGTCAGAGGAAAAAGTTAGGCTGCCGCACCTGCAGCCAAACCCTTCTCCCATTCACTCAAAAGCTCATAATTATCACAGTTACATAAGATCTCAGCCAATATGTACAATAAGAACAAGCAGATTCACGTATTTACAAAACCATAGTGGGGGGCATGCACTCCCTCCGCTTACTTTATCTCTACAGTTTAATATCTTCCTACTCCTCTCTCACTCTGTGAACCTACAAATCCAGTCAGTTCACAGAGCGACTTCTCCGCGCGCGTCCAGCTCTCAGCTGCAGAGGCCGCCGCGTGATTGCGCTTTCACAGACCCAGAGCTGCTGCATGCTGCGGGGGTGCGCAGCACCTCTGTTTTCAAAAAAACAGAACAGAACAGGCACACAAGAAAAAAAAAATCACATTTGAGCTCAAAAACACATTCATACAGTCCTATTAAGCATGCTTTTGCCGTTCTTTGTCAGTTCCTAAATTTTGTGTGGATCACTTCGTCCACATTCATAACCACTGCTAATTCCAACAGCTTGTCTTAACTTTGGTTTCTGCGTCTTAAAACTTCTCATATGTCTTCATATGCCTACCGTTTTCATGGTCAATCATCGCTGAGATCTAGCAAACCAACTCTTACTTTTTATTTCACTATTCATCTAATCAAAGTCGATCGTTCACGGAGTGACAGATGACCACTCGTCACGCAGGCTGCATCCTATCAACTGCATTATCCATTACTAAAATCAGACTTCTGTATACTTTATTTCATCTTCATTTCATCTTTATCTCTTTATCAACATGTCTCTTTATTTCTGCACTATTCAATCCATTCATTTAAAGGTCCTACCGGTTCTGTGATCAATTCCAACCCTGGGCCCTCAGGGTAATTCAACATCAAATTTATAACACTAATTAACTATAGGACGTCGATCTTTCACGGGACCGCAATTAGTTTAGTAGATGTCTTACAAGTAATGAAATGTTTGGCCAGTAATCTCATTTGCTGCACTTGTACTGGTTCCGTGGACCGATACTTAATCCGACGTCACAACCCTTAATCTCTCTCGCTGTATGTATTCAGCGGAACAAAAACTTGTGTCTATTCTTATCACTTTAATCTCTTTTCATCATTCTTCATATATCTAACCTTATATCTTATTCCACAGGAAGCAGTTATGTGGAATAAAAATTTAGGTGGAGTGCAAACCCGACACATGAATGTGTTTTCACAGGCAAAGGAAGGAGAGGAAAAAAAAAAAGAGTCAGAACACAGGCGGTCCTTGACGGTGCGCTCAACAGCCACAGAAAACAGAAAATAACTATTTCCCACCTTTTCAGTAGCTGCAGGTCATCAAAACGCGATCGATCCTGCCGACAACGCCATTTATTGTAGTTTTCTGTCGTCAGAAGAAGTTTGGAGATCTCCTTTTCTCTTTCTCTCTTCCTCTCTGGCTTCG
This sequence comes from Hirundichthys speculiger, assembly GCA_018398805.1. NCBI lineage: Eukaryota > Metazoa > Chordata > Actinopteri > Beloniformes > Exocoetidae > Hirundichthys > Hirundichthys speculiger. The sequence continues at coordinate 67,029 of JAGFBZ010001910.1, forward strand.
CTGTGGCGTTCTGAGTGTGTCAACTGGGTTCAGAAAAAAGCTGCTCCAGGCCGACTTTTTAAATGTATAAAAAAAGGTTTTATTACAAGAAAAAAGAGGCGTTAATCCAGACTTGCACACGTCTGGGAACTTCTTAGGTCGAATTTGGTAAGAAGAACAAAGTACGTACATCAGAGGAAAGTTTATATAGTCGTGGCAAGGTCTAATTTCAGACAAGTTTGGAATCAATCAAAAAGCTTCTCCTGACAGTTCCCAACATGTTTTTCTCTCTGGACAATAACCATCTGGGATTTCTGATAAGAGACAGGATATACTCCCTAACTGATCATGGATCCTCCAAATTTGTAAGTCCTGGGAACGTGTCCTTAAGTGCATTCTCACATATTGGGCCAAATGTACTCAGTGAACCTCATCAAAGGCCTAAACTGTCAGGCCTTACAGCTGTTAAAGTGCTATTAAAGGATTATAGTTAAACTTTATATAGAAAGGTAAATATTGTGTACATATCAGATATATATCATGTTTTTCAGACACTACAGTATCAACTGCTAACGCTAATAGCCTACACCGGTCAGGATGTGTTGTGAATACGTTCTCTCATCCAACGTTGTCATGATGGCCATCCGTTGTGCTTTACAGCTGCCGGGCAAACCGCTAATAACACGCTAATAACACGCTACGACAACACGGTTGTTTCACGTTAATGGATAATTAATTAAACTGCCCCGAGTCCTGACATTGGCTGCCACCGCCAATATCTTTACCTCTCTTGAGTAAACGCGGACCCAGCCTGTCAGAGAGCACCGACTGGACCCGAGACTAACTGTACCGATTCCTCATAATTCCCAGCATATTGTTTTGATCCTCATTTTTTGATTCAAATCCTGCATTCCATCAATCTTCATTTTGAGTTTGGGTGTTTTCATTAGCGCAGTGATTCACTGAACGTTGTTTGGGTTCATTAAGTGACAGGCTCAGAATGAATGAACTGAGGTGCAGTTTTCTCCTTAGGCCTTGCTCCTGGATCCATATAATCATGTTCGGTTTCCTTTTGTTTCAGTGACATTTGTGGAATAAATGAATTTGCATTAGCATTGAGAGCTTTTGGTTTAGGTTTTCCTTTCTCCAGGTAAGAGTTCATTCCATTAGATCGCTTGGATAAGGAACCCTTTCCACTTAAGATGCTGTGAGATCGTAACACATTTAATTTAGCCATGTGTGCTGCAAGGTCTTCATCCAATTTTAACTGCTCTTTCTTTCTCCTCAGTTGTTCCTCCTGCTCCTCCAGCTCATGTTTGTCCTTCAGTAGTTTCCATCTTGCCATTAAAGCTGCCAAGTCAGCCTCAGCTTTAAGACGTGCAGAAGAAGTAGTAGAGACAGCAGACTTTCCTCCAGTAACAGAGTTTTTGCTTCTCATATTTGATACACTGTCACTTGGTTTTATGTTTTCTTGCATGTCCTCTGTCATGATTATGGACACAGCCTGAGTTGGTGCTTCATGTTCATCCTTGTTGAACAATGAAGCACTTCTTTCCTGACTGCAGCAGGATCTGATTGTCCAAGGCTGTTATTTTGTTGTGGCTCCTCAGATTCACTTTTTAACATCCTCTTCAAATGTGTTACTGTATTTCATGATGCTGGCAAACCATTCACTTTGTTTGTTTTGTTCGTCCTTGGGCAGTAGAGGCATCAACACATTATGTGATGTGATAGCATTTTCACAAAGTTGAATTAAATTCTCCAGGTGAGGTTGAACATGTGAGACATTTCCCTTGCTTTTCATAAGCATTTTCATTTCAGGTATGAGCCCTTTAATTTTATTCACAAAGGTTTTGCGTTCATACTGAAGTTTTTCAATTTTATTTGCCTGGGCCTTGGCTGTGAGTTTAATTTCTCTTTTCCCACACTCCATTTCAACACCAGCATTTATTTCGCTCATTTTTGTATTTTGATTTCACTTAATTTTTCTCCCTTTGATCCTTTAAAACACATCCCTTTGATTTATCAGTTTTGCACCTTTAAACACATTGACTTCAAAACTTGCAACAGCAGCATTTATTTGACTCAGTTTTCTCCATATATTTCCTTTTCGTTTTTTTCTTTCAGTATATTGTTTGTGCATTTAAATGGCATCCACAGAAGAAAAGGACATTCATCCAATAATCATCATCGCATGTAACAGCAGAGCAGCAGCAACGTCGGAGCGACAGACCGAAGTTTCACACATTTATAGCGGAGATCAATTCAGCACCAGGATGTATTGCATTAAATAACACCGGTGCGCCAAAAAATTCAGTCCTCCATCCATTGCGCCATTGTTCCCAATGAACAAACAGCAGTCAATATACAAGCTGCATTTCTTCCATTAACATAGAGCTTTATGCGCACATCCACAGGTGAGCTCACCTGGCTGTAGTTTTCTTTGCCAGCGGCTCCAGATCTGTTTAACAGCCAGCGCCTACTTCAGTACTTTATGTCCGATGGTTGTTGGATTTAATCTGCTTCCTCTTTTTGTCCTCTTGATCCTTTGATCCGTTACGCTGCCCGATGATGTTTCCTTTAATCCCTTTTTTTGTTGACAAAAAACTTCACAAAACAAAAGAGTCGCTGAGAGAATGAGGCCGAGCCTTTCCCTTGTCTGATGCGCTTAACAGAAAAAAATCACTGAGATACGGAAAATAAGTTTAACCTTTTATTAAAGAAAAAGAACAATCAACTTATGATACCGTGCACAAACTCATAATCAAAGTAATCACAGTGATCAAAGAAAAAAACCAATGTCTCTGGCCACACCGGTGAGCAGGTGCCTATATTAACGTAACATACCCGCCCATATCCATTTGACCTACTTCCCTCATCCACGTGATCACAACAAACCTAAATAACATCATAAACAATAACAAACACCACTATTCAAATTTAAACTGTCATACACCTACAAAATACATCTAAACACATTAATGGCTCCTACAGTGTTGGTGATGTTCTGTTCTACAGGTGCGGTACCGACACCAACGGCTGCCTTTATAAGGAGGAACATCTGGACCAGCTGGCTGTTGTGCCTTCTCTGCTCCCAACTCCTTTGCATGCAGCTGTAGGGTTGGCTGTCCTTTTCTTTGTTCACATTTTCTCCTGTGTTTCTTAAATTGGGTTAATTAAATTATCAGATTTTAATTCTTAATCCCCCTCCTTACCATTAAAAACCATGTGTATTCAGATTTATTGATGTTTTGTGATAAAATTAAGAATGAGTTGGAAAAAAGCCTATTCATACTCAAGCTAGATACTCTTTACAAAACCTTTTGGATTAGCTGAAAAATGCATCATCACAAACTTAAAAACTTTATCTGAGTTTATGAACAGCCATCTTCTCAGAGTAGCATGATAGTTCTGCATGTAATGTATAAGATGAAATAAAACACTGACAGATATGATTTTACTTCAATGAGTAGTTTTACTTTTTATTTTCTTCTGCAGTTCATTGAAGAAATTATGTGCAATGTAATAGAAGACCGTTATGAATGTATCATAACATTAAATGAGCCCTGAAGAGTACTGAACTGTTCTTTCACATAACAGGACTTATCTTGGATTTCTCCACTGGACCACTGCTTTAGGCCCGGAGCCTTTTTAAAACACATACAGCAACTATGTGCCATCATGTAATTTTTAAACATTTATCTGCTGGCAAGAGAGAATTAGAGGAAGAAAAAATGGACCAGCTTTAAATCTTGCAGTTCAAGAAGTACAATAAAACATCAATATTTGCTACACAGTTTAATTTTTGAAAGTACAATGAGGCTAATGTTGCCCAGCTGCCCATGTTGAGATCAAATCAAATCAAATCAAATATACTTTATTGATCCACCAAAGGGGGAAATTCAAGTTTCAAGTACACCAGACGCTGCAGTCTGGTGGACTTGAGGAGCTGCCGGCGTCCAGCGCTCCTTCTTCATGTCCCGGTCCTGTGGTCCGCGTGCTAACTCCAGATAACAGCCGTTAAAACCAGTATACAATACAATACAATACAACTTTATTTGTATAGCACATTTAAATAACCACAGGGGCAGCCAAAGTGCTGTACATTAAAAACATAAAAATTGTTAAAACATAAAAGTTAAAAAGGAATAAATAAAAAAGTCAAGCAAATATAAAACACTTAAAAACAGTTAAAAACAGAAAACAGACACAGATGGGCTCATGACAGGTGCTGTTTTGGAGGATGCCAGTCAAAATAAGTTAAGAAGTGTTAAAAGCCAAGGAAAATAAATATGTTTTTAGAAGAGATTTAAAAACCGGAAGCGAGGAAGCCTGTCTAACATTCAAAGGCAACTCGTTCCAAAGCTTTGGAGCCGCGGCAGCAAACGATCTGTCTCCTCTGAGCTTCAGCCTTGTTTTAGGGACTGTGAGCAACAGCTGATCGGCCGATCTTAGGGATCGAGGTGGGCAGTAAGGCTGAAAAATGGGTATATCTCCATAATGGTGAATCCAGTGAGATATCTCCAGGTCAGAGGAAGAAACACCGATGAACCAAACTGTCTTTTCTGGGAAGACCGAGCTCCCTCAGTCCGGCAAGCGATGGAGCCGACCGTCCCAGAGCCCGGTTCATCATGCAGACCGGTTGCTGGCGTCACCCCTGGCGGTGCCGGGCCCCACCAGGTCTTCAGTCGGTCCCTGCCAGGTCAGCTGACCCACCCCGGCGTGCAGACTGCTGGATAGGGGCAGGATGCCGCCGCTGCTACGTCGGGGGCTCCTGTCCCGGCTCAGTCGACGCTGCAGCCCGGATCCAGTGGCGGTGGTTGCCACGGGTAGCAGCTCTGGATTAGCTTCCCCGAACCGGCCCCCAGCGACACCGTCCATGTCCGTGGCGGCACGTCTCCACCAGCCGCAAGAGGACCGGTCCGCACCTGCAGACAGCACGTCGACACCCGACCGCAAAATCACCACACACCGGGCACAAACTGGAGCTTTCTCATTGAGATTGCCTCTGTCCTCCATCAACATTCCTCTCTTCTGCTGAGCTGATAGCCTAACAGTTATAGCAGGTAAGCCCAGGTGACTTCTGTCATGAGTGTGTAATGAAGTCCATTGGTGCTAACAGAAAATCTGTAAAGTTAGCCTGAATAAGTAACGTGACACAATGCTAAGCGATATAGAAAACACACTTACTGAGATGGGCTGTGCCGGTCCAGGCCCTGTGGTGGTTGCCGAAAAGCTACGAATAGCCGCCAAAACGGCTCTCCCGATATTTTCAGCTAACGCTGACTCGGCCATGATAGCACGGTATGGAAGTCCAACAGCAGACTGCCCAGGGTGGAGACAGGCCGAGGTCGTTCATTCAAAGTGCGCCCCCTTGTGACTGACTGCAGTAGCTACAGGTTATAAGTCCCGCAAAAAAGTGACACTGAAAACCTCAAGGTACTCATTAAATATGGTTTTATAGTTATATTTGGTGGTTATTATCACTTTAATCTATGTCTAAAAGTCAATTTCTCCAGAAAAGATTGCTCTTTATTTATTATTTGACACTACGAACAGACTTCGACCTCCTTAAGCTTTTATTTTGGTACTTCAGGTTTTCAGCAGCTTGAATTTGCATGTTAGGTAAATATTTTGTTCTATCCAGATCATTTAGATTTAACATTTAGATTTAGATTTAACGTTTAAATTTAGATTAAATATTTAGATTCAACATTTATCATTTAGATTTAACTTTTAGATTAAACATTTAGATTTAACATTTATATTTAGATTTAAATATTGACTAAATTTTAAAAGTTAACAAATATTGTGTTAAATGTGATAAAAAGTGACTTTGAAAAATTCACACCACTTTTTAAAACATGATATGAAGCTAAATGTGACAAAATGTTGCTGTTATTTTCAGCATGACCAACTTTACAAACGGTGCCCCATATTCTAACATGTCTTGGTGACGTCCTGAAATACTTTCTAATAATGTGTTTTAGGTCGTCAGACCAACTCGAGAACAGTGACCTGTTGACAAAGGAGGAGGTTTGGTTTTGATCTTGGTGGAAATATAAACAGCCCCCACCCCCATTTTACAGTGAAATTTACTCTCCATCCACCATAGAACATATTCAACTGGTCCATGTGAACATCAACAATGACATGACATTTGAACTATTACTTTCAGAACACAATAATATGTTCATTGATAATTTTGTGTAATTGTTAAGAGAAGAAATGACACACAAGGAGGCAATTTCATGAAGGATTTAAACCTTTACTCCAGTCATAGGGTTACTATAACATCAATGAACACTGAAATCAAACAATAACACAGCTGACAAGAAAGAGCTTCTAGAATACAAGTATCCAGAGATGTTTCCTGCTAAATGTGGATTATGCAGAAACATGGGTTCCATGTAGCCATGACGAGCCCCCTGTAGCAACTAGGAAAAACTCCTAAACCTATAAAATGTAATAAAGAGGCCCATAAATGTATTACATTAAAGCATAATATGTAAAAGCACAAAGATCTGTAAAAGCAGAAGTCAAAATCTTCATCTCCAGAAGGAGCTGAACATTTTCGTACAGGAACTTTTGAAATTACCCAGAGAATGCAGCAGTAGACAAACTTGAAAAATCTCAATTCAGCAAAATTATCTAGAAGCTAACAAATAAGAACAAGCTAAATACAGCAAGGCGAGCTACATACTAGCCACAACTAAGTGAGAAGAAGTGCTCAGTGAAGCCAAGTAAAAAAAAAATTGCAAAATTAGAAGCATGTTGAACTAAGCTAAATTAATGTTATGCTCAAAATTTCTGTAAGCTGCATGTTAACAGCAGTAAAATTAGCAAAATGCTAATGTTAATCAAAACCATTTTGATACAGTTGGATACACAAGAAATATTGCAGTGATGTCATTTTTATTTTATGTTCTTTACCTGTAAAAATGACAAAACAATGGTCATTCTTGAATTCAGAAAAAACAATTGTATGAAATTGACAATCTCCCATTAAAAAAGCATGCAGAATTTCAGGTGACTCTTCAGACTGTGAGGCTCACATTTCAAATTCATCAAGTAGCATGGCTTTGGTAGGTTAGGATTAGAAAAAGAACAAATTTACCAACTTTTTGATGTATAAATTATAGCTCAAATTGAAGCATATAGGCACTAACACAACCTGAAAGCAAAAGAAAATGTCTCTTAAAAGTCATATGAAAATAGTCTAACCCTTTGAGAATGGTTTGAAGTTTAAATGTCTCTAGCTGAAAGTATGCTGAAGTAGTCAGCTGTCAAAGAACAAGAAGGTTTCACAATATCTGAAGAGCTTCCCATTCATTTTCACGGACAGATACATTTTAATAAACGTTCAATATTTTAAAAAGAACAAAAAACTGAAGCCAAAAGGAAAAAAATCTTTGCAGAAATCTCCAGGCTGAATATTAAGGTAGAAGAATGGTTGAAATAGCACAAAGTATGCAGACGTTGTTAGGGACCAAAAAATGGTGGAAGAAGATACAGGGTGAAACAAGATCACCATAGGTGATCTATGACCTATTAATATTGATTATTCAAGTAAGGGAGTGTCTTCTTATCAGTGAGGATGCCATGGCAACTATGGTAATTAGCTTCGGGGGAGGGGGGCAAAAAACAACAACAACAACAACAAGGATGTGAAACAGGTTTGTCTTCCTCGATGCCACAGTCTTCATATTGTGGTGTGACTTTTACAAGAAAAAAGTTATTGATGAACACACCTACATCCTGGTTACTAAAGATACATCCAGAAGAAATCAAACTAGGCTACATTTGTGTGAAAATACACACACTGCATTAATTTTCCTCTTAGTAAAGATGATTATCTTCTTCTCTTTGATGCTGTTGTGGAGGCAGATTTTCAAAATCTGGTTACTGATGAACAGCTTTCATCCTCCATGAATCTGTTGATGCTTTTGACATATGATGATCTCAGAAAACCACATTTGTATCATTTATCTCTATTGTGAGCAAGTTTGTGTTTGTGTCGGTTTAGATTATTTGATGTGGTAAAAGCTGATCCACACTGATCACATCTGAATGGTTTAACTCCAGTGTGAATACGCTGGTGTTTCTGTAGATCACCTGATGTGGTAAAACCTGATCCACACTGATCACATCTGTATGGTTTAACTCCAGTGTGAATACGTTGGTGTTGTTTTAGAGTACCCAACTGGGTAAAAGCTGATCCACACTGATCACATTTGTATGGCTTAACGCCAGTGTGAATACGTTGGTGTATCTGTAGATTACCTGATGTGGTAAAAGCTGATCCACACTGATCACATTTGTATGGCTTAACGCCAGTGTGAATACGTTGGTGTATCTGTAGATTACCTGATGTGGTAAAAGCTGATCCACACTGATCACAGCTGAAAGGTTTCTTTCCAGTGTGAATACGTTGGTGTATCTGTAGATAACCTGATGTGGTAAAAGCTGATCCACACTGATCACAGCTGAAAGGTTTATCTGCAGTGTGAATATGCTGGTGCTGTTTTAGAGTACTCAACCGGTTAAAAGCTGATCCACACTGATCACATTTGTATGGCTTAATGCCAATGTGAATATGCTGGTGTCGTGTTAGAGTACTCAACTGGTTAAAAGCTGATCCACACTGATCACATCTGTATGGCTTAAAGCCAGTGTGAATATGTTGGTGCTTCTTTAGATCACCTGATGTGATAAAAGCTGATCCACACTGATCACAGCTGAAAGGTTTCTCTCCAGTGTGAATACGTTGGTGTTGTTTTAGATGATCCAACCTGGAAAAAGCTGATCCACACTGATCACAGCTGAAAGGTTTCTCTCCAGTGTGAATACGTTGGTGTTGTTTTAGAGGACTCAACCGGTTAAAAGCTGATCCACACTGATCACAGCTGAAAGGTTTCTCTCCAGTGTGAATACGTTGGTGACGTTTTAGATGACCCAAGTGGTTAAAAGCTGATCCACACTGATCACATCTGTATGGCTTAACGTGAATACGTTGGTGCGTCTTTAGATCACCTGATGTGGTAAAAGCTGATCCACACTGGTCACAGCTGAAAGGTTTCTCTCCAGTGTGAATTCTCATATGTTTAATCAGACTTGATGAAGAGGCGAGGACTTTTCCACATTGCTCACAGCGATGACTCTTGGTTCTTCCTTTGTCTTGATGTTTCTGTAACAACAGAGAAGAAGACTTCATTGTGTTGGCTGAGCTGTTGAAATTATTTCAGTTTTAATCAAATTCTATCAGACATGGTTTTTAACTATGAGTGAAGAGCTTTTTTGTCTATGAGGAGTCATATGAACCATCTCCTGACAGCCAGGGCCCTTCAGATAACACGTCTCAGTTTGTCAGGTTAAAAGTGTGAACAGAGAAAGCTGCTGAAACAAAAACCCTCAGAACACATTTATGAACTGTTTTTATCAAAGCCACTTCAGACTGACAGCCTGATTTTAATAGAGATTTGGGAGTGCCTCTGCATTAACAACACAGATTCTTAGAAGATACTCTAGCTCATTATAGTTACAGATCCTTGGGGCTTACTGTCCAAGCCACTAAACTTAACCTAGTCGGTAACAAGAGCCCAGATCATGAGAAGAGCTGCAGTTAACAAATGTGACCAATAGCTGGACTTTGAGCCGCCAGGCTATTCCTCTTAGGTCAGTTATTGGAGGAAGCAGGGTAGGCATTTGGAAGGAAACTATGCAGTTAGTGCTAGGCGAATCTCCTCGTCACCAGCTTAAATAGGTTGAAGAAAGCTAGAGAGGTAAACCCCCCTCTACCCTAGACCGCAACTTTGGACCCATAGGATGGAGACTCTGCTGGTCAGAGCCTGATCCGCACCTGGGGGATCTAACAGGGTGTTTGGTAAGAGGAGCGTGTGCGACAACTCATGAGCAGCTGAACTGGTGACTTGAAATTGTCCACTGCAGAATTTTCATACTCAAGTAGACTCAGGTAGGGTTCTTTCTGATCAACTTTGGCCTTTTCCGTAAGGGACTTTGCAATATGGACAGACTTCTCAGCCAAACCATTACTTTGGGGGTAGTGTGGGCTGGAAGTAATGTGTTTGAACCCCCATGTGTTTGCAAAACCCTCAAACTCTCTACATGGGTACTGTGGACCATTGTCTGAGATGACAGTCTCTGGTATCCCATGTCTTGCAAAAGAATCTTTCAGCTTATGTATAACAGCAGTGGCTGTGGTGCTGTGTAATCTATCTAGTTTAAAGTACCTGTTGTAATAGTCTACTGTGACTAAATAGTCCTCATTGTTCCAGGTGAACAAGGCATACCCAAAGTAAATTGAAAGCTGTTCTTGAACCGTTTGTAGCACGTGGATGGTTTTGGTCTCTTTTGAAAGGTAACACTGAAGTTTTTCCCTCAACTGCTACTAGCATTGAGTAATCTAAGTTTGAACACACTGAAATAGAAGTTTTTTATTTCCGTCTGAATTTTTTTTTGTAAACAGATGTCTGCAGATGAGTGCAGCTGTGACTTATTAGCTGGAAAACACAATGGGACCACAGCATGAAGCCTTACCTAGTGCAAGTTCAAATTTGATAACAATACTACAAAAAATGAGTATTTTACACATGGTTTTGGAAGAGTAGTAGACGCAACGGCTCCATGCGCGCCTTTTGGAGGACCCGGTGCTGCAGAGACGCTGCAACTTGCACCCCCACGGAAGCTGAGAGAGAGCCAGGACAATTCAGAGCCGCTCTTGCCACCATCCGTGGAGTGTAACACAACAGCGGTTCAGCTGTTACCATCAACCATCATTCCCGGACTTTAGGATTCCTCCGATTGCCCCCTCGGAGCGACAGACGTAAGGGGCTGTAGTGTCTGGGCAGAGTTACTTAGTTTAATTGTCTATTGTTGTGATTACCCTGTTATTATGGCCGAACCCATCTGTGATCCGCCGGTGCGTATTTATCCGATCGTGTTTCTTCAACACTGGCTGACCGCGTCCTGTTCCAAACAAACAATCAGGACGAGAGTGCGGAAGTCCGCTCCACACTCTCTATCCTGTGTGGAAATCTCAGGAGCAATCACAACCTCGGTGGTTAGGAATCACCTTCGCTTAGCATTTCCTCTCCTCTTTTTTAACTAACCATCTCCGTGAGGACGTTACACGTTACCTCGTCCGCCATCTTGTGGCGCCCTATCGCGTGAGTCGGCGGCCATCTTGGTGAGGGACGGGATTATCACGCGACCTCGCCCGCCATCTTGGTGAGGGACGAAGGCACCGCGTGGCCCCGTCCGCCATCTTGTGACGCTCTATCATGCGAGTGGGCGGCCATCTTGGTGGGGGACGAGTGACCACGTGATCTCGGTCGCCATCTTGGATTCCCCCTCACACTATTAGGCCATCTTAGTTTATCACTAGGGGTGTCCCGATCCCGATCCTCTGATCGGATCGGCCTTCGATCTTAAAAATTTAAGGTGGATCGGATCGGCCGATCAACATTATTATAACACACCAATCTTTTTTTCATTATTTCTTTCCTCAAAAAGTGATCCTGATTAACACAAATTAATAAAGTAATCATATTACACAAACAAAAATATATTTTAAACTATATACAGTACAGGCCAAAAGTTTGGACACACCTTCTCATTCAATTGAATGAGAAGGTGTGTCCAAACTTTTGGCCTGTACTGTACATTTAATAATTTGCACTGAAATGAGGTTCCCAGCAGTGCTGTCTTGTATCCACCTTAAAAGTTCAAGACTGGCAGCGTCAGGCTAAACTTTAGCAAAAATGTCAGCAGTGTGGCAGCACTATAAAATTACCAAGACCGACGCTTCGACTGCGACTTGCAACGTGTGGAAGGCTGATATATCATGAGGGGTAAGTAAGAAGAGAGTTTACAACACAACCAATTTAATCAGACACTTAAAAAATCACCATCCTACCGAGCAGGATGCCTTCTGTCAGGCGTCGGCAGCAGCTTTGAAGCTGGTGCCGACGGCAGCAAACGCTCTGTGAAACTTTTAAAAGAAAGGACAAACTCCCGTAAGACTCGGAGAAATACAGAAAAATCAAAGAGCTAATCGCGGAATGTATTACCGAGGACAACCAGCCCATTCAGTATGTGGAATACAAGGCATTTAACCGGCTCATTAATTACCTTGAGCCTCGTTCCCGTCATTACATGCACGACAAAGGACACAAAGGTGCGCAAACATGTGCAGCGGGTCTTGAAAGAAGTTAAGTTAATATTTTATGTTATTTTTATTCTGATGTGATCTCATTGATTGCAAAGACTTCTGCTAGTGTTTTCATTGCCTTAAACCGCTAGCCAAGTTCACCTGCTGCTATTTAAATGGAAGTGCTATATTCTTTAGTACTGAGACTGTTGAACAGTCACTGTTCTGTAACTAAATGTGTTTTATAATAATTCTCCCAAAACAAAAAAGAAAGAAAGAAAGAAGAGTGTTTAAATAAGTTATTGTTTATTTTATGAGATGATGAAAGCTAATAATCTCAGCTTGGATGCAGGCCTATTTATTAATGTACACAGGAAATAAAATGCATGGGAAATGAAACTCTGTTTGCCCACTTAAAAAAAGTGAAATCGGATCGGGAAAAATCGGAAATCGGCCGATCATCAAAATTAAAAGATCGGAATCGGATCGGGACCCAAAAAACGTGATCGGAACATCCCTATTTATCACACACCCACACACACAATCGCATACACACAGACACACAATCACGTGCGCACACACACACTTATCTATAGTTATAGCACACATGCTATATTGACACTCATTTTCCCCTTTTATTATTTGATTATGCTAGTTTAGTTGTTCTTTGGTATACATATCGGCAGGGCCGGAGTGGGCCCTTTTCTCAGTCTGGGAATTGAATTCAAATTCAGGCCACTCTGATACGGAGGACAAATTTGAGTACATAGAAAAAGATAAAACAAAAAACAATTCTCTCACAATGCCTTTTATTTTATTTAGATTATGGCATACAATTATTCACGCCACTTTAACAATGTATTATTAAAATTCAAATAAAATAAAGATAATGATAAAGAAGTCTTTTCACAAATCAAAGTTCCTTATCTTGACTAACTCTCTTCCTCTACCTGGCCCTTTAGCAGTCCTGCCCTCATCTGGATCATCAGTGGTTCTGGCATCCTGCGCTGATGCTACAAAACATTCCATAACCATGAAAAAGACAGTTAACATTGAGTTGTTAATGTTTGCGCACCTGTGGAAATGCACGATATAACGGCGAGACGAAATAGGCTACAGTTGCAGAGAAGCTAAGGCATGTAGAACGTGCACACTCTCGAGTAGCCTATTTTATTATTAGGCCTATTATTATTAAGAATATTTTTTTTAATAACACCTGCCCCCACGCCCACAAACCAAGCACAATATTGGTATACAGCACTTCTAAATAATGCAGCCTAAATAGCACGTTTGACATGCATTTAATACCCTAACAAATAGCCTGTTACACAACCTGTTTAATATGTCTAATTGTGTGAACCTGTGCGTGTTGGTGCTAATACAGGCAGGCTACAAATAAAGCGTGATGAAGCGTTTGGCAACTCTGTTCATCAAAATGGTTAACTGGCATTTAAAGCAACAAGTTTTCGGTTCTCCTATGGAAATATGAATGCACTTTAAGCATAGATAATCCTATACCTACATTGTGACATTTTTAAGTTGACAGTTGTGACAGTTGCAAATGCTCACCACGTTATATGATAAAATTCACAACCAGGCCAATTATCCATCTCTCTTTCAGTAACCTACCAGCTTGTCTTGAGAAGATGTCAGTTAATTTGGCACATTTGGCCGCCGCCTCCTTTCTTTTTTTTAATTTTAGCCCTCTCCGTTCCGCCCAGCCTCTTTCTGCTTTCCATCACTGGCGCGAAAGACGAGCCTTGGGCCAAACCACCTGAAACACGTGGGAGGGGTCGGGGGGAATTATGCTGCTTACATGGTAGTAGAACCACAGATTTTCTAGGAAGGGGCTGTGGACCTATTTAATCCACTATGATGCAACGGGCGGTTGCAACTTAATTGATATTACAAAAGAAGAAGAAGACAAAAGAAGTGACAAAAAAAATTGTTAAAATTAGTTGGGCCGGTAAAGCTCCCGATCACTTTAATGTGCAGCCCGGCTTTGCATATCGGGATCTTGACTCAAGTGTTGCTTGTTCATTTAATGCTTGTGTTAATAAATTCTGATACATATTAATGAGAGAAGTTGTTTGTGGTTATTTTACAGGGCTCTGTGATATTTGCTGGTTGAAGAAGTCTGTGCTCAGACTCACAACTTGTCTGTTGCTCTATAGCGCCATACCTGGTCACAGGTTGGCACGCATAGACCAACAGCCATTCTGAGACTGATTGTGCCATTTATTCCTTTTTGGGTCATTCCACCTCAAATCAGCAGATTAGAAAAAAAATTCCCGCTTGACCATCTTTGATTTGCTTGATATTTTTTTCTTATGAACTTTGAATATAATGTAGTAACTTTGTGCAATATTAGGCCTGGTACTAGCAATAACTTCGGATTTATAAATTTTTGAAAAAGTGCCCGTACGGCCATTTTCGTGACATTCCTAAATTATTACCATTTTTGAGGGGCTGTATCTTTGAAACCGTACAAGCTAGAGAGCTGATTTTTTTTTATGTTGTTAGTCCTGTATGTGCACTCTGTATGGGGTCAGTTTCAAGTGTCTATTCATTGCTGTTTGTTTTAAAATAAATTTCAAACATCCAAAATAAATTTCACTCGCTTTGTGCGGTTCACATTTCAAGTCCCCATTTGGACCCCTTGTAATAGTAGCTGAGACTTGCTTTTTTTGTTGAACAATCTCCTTCTCCTATAGAATAAAAATACATAAAGAATTTGCAGAAACAATTGTATTTTAGTTCTCATATGACCCAGCAAAAAACGAACTTTGCATTTTATTGTCGATATTCAATTGGCAATTAACAAAATATGACAAGATGTACCAAAACACTAAATATACTACCAGAAAGGTGATGACAATATCTGTTTATATACAAAGTTTCAAGTTGGTACTAAGTCTCTAAGTTACCTAGAAAAAATTCTGAAATCGAGCATTTTTGCCGTTTTTCGAATTATTGAGAACTTGTAGAAAATCACCAGAGAAAGTTTTCAATGTACATTTTAGTATACAGGCTGTACTTCTGCATTGTATTGTCTTGTCTGGACATGTTTGCTGATCTCAAATGGACAAGGCCTTTTAAACAAAATAGTTTGCAGCATGTTTTATTCCTCCCTGTCCGTGCTGAGTGAAAGTTTGGTGAATGACTCAAGCAAAAGTGCTTTGTTATTTATACTAGATAAACATGATCAATTGTGTAGCAAAATTACTAGTACTGGTAGTGCTATGCTGAATTGCCACAGCTGAGGTTTTAACATATTAATAAATGTGTAAATATAGAACTTATAGTAACACAAGTGCCTTGGCATTCAGTGCATGACATCATGCTTATGTCATCAGAAAATTCAGTGAGCTGTTCAGTTGATTGTCACTTGTAGACCAAGCTTCAAAATCGAATGCAGTGAATGTGAAATCTTTGAAGATGGCAGAGAACTTGGATACTTGTTCAATTGGGAAAAAACTTTGTTCAGAACAGGATTGCAATAACTGGACTTTGTCCAAAGTCTGAAACGGTCAGTATAATTTTGGTGTTATTATGTGCCAGCTTGATGTTCATTCCTTTATTCATATAATTAAGTGATGCAGGAGTAGTGTACAATACCTCATATTATCATAATTATTTTCTTACAGTTCAAAGGAGTTGATCAATGTACAGGATTTATCTGAACATGACCAAGAAATGCTGCTTCACAGGTGTGGATTTGATGGACTACCATCAGAAGCAACCATCTGTC
The DNA here is from genome assembly GCA_018398805.1 of Hirundichthys speculiger. Lineage (NCBI taxonomy): Eukaryota > Metazoa > Chordata > Actinopteri > Beloniformes > Exocoetidae > Hirundichthys > Hirundichthys speculiger. The sequence continues at coordinate 82,928 of JAGFBZ010001910.1, forward strand.
TGCATCACAAGAAAAAAAATGCCTAGTTTTTGCACTTATTGTATTATTAACCAATTTTTTTTTTTCTGCAATTCAATTTGCAACCCTTAAAGTTGATTTGGAATGGTCTCTACAGCACTCCATGGAGACTTGCAGGTGAGCCCATGCTTGTACTTGGGTCTACAAAAAGAAGTGCTGCCGAGACTTTTGAACTTGTCACTCTCGATTATTATCAACCATCACTTTCTGCAGCTAAATGTTTTTCTTCACTGATCCTCATTCCATATCAAGATTCCATATCAAGTTATTTGCCATTTGTGAAATTTAAAGTTCTCCACTCAAAACAAGCATATTCTTGAAATTTCCGAAAAACGGCAAAAATGCTCGATTTCAGAATTTTTTCTAGGTAACTTAGAGACTTAGTACCAACTTGAAACTTTGTATATAAACAGATATTGTCATTACCTTTCTGGTAGTATATTTAGTTTTTTGGTACATCTTGTCATATTTTGTTAATTGCCAATTGAATATCGACAATAAAATGCAAAGTTCGTTTTTTACTGGGTCATATGAGAACTAAAATACACTTGTTTCTGCAAATTCTTTATGTATTTTTATTCTATAGGAGAAGGAGATTGTTCAACAAAAAAAGTAAGTCTCAGCTACTATTACAAGGGGTCCAAATGGGGACTTGAAATGTGAAACGCACAAAGCCCCATACAGAGTGCACATACAGCTAACAGCATGCTAGCTTGTACGGTTTCAAAGATACAGCCCCTCAAAAATGGTAATAATTTAGGAATGTCACGAAAATGGCCGTACGGGCACTTTTTCAAAAATTTATAAACCCGAAGTTATTGCTAGTACCAGGCTAATATTGCACAAAGTTACTACATTATATTCAAAGTTCATAAGAAAAAAATATCAAGCAAATCAGAGATGGTCATGCGGGAAGGTCCTGTTGAATTGAGGTGGAATGACCCTTTTCCCCCTTCTATGACTAAACAAGCACGTTATACGCCTTATTGCACAACACTTTCGTTCGTCGTTTGCGAGTGTCCATGTGTTGTATATGTCTTGGCCTCTTTTGCCAACGTAAATGAGGAGGTAGCTGCATTTTTTGTCTTTTCCTTTCCCCTTAAATGGACCAGAAAACATTAATTCCACATGGAGCTTGAATTTCCACCATACTTTGGGCAGGTTGAACCTCGGCGACGTCCATCTCCTTGCAAAGTAAATCTTCCTTATACTCTGACACCATGTCTTATTCTGTGATATATTAGATAAATTGAGCCAACACACAATGTGCTGCTAACATAACTTGTTATTCACCATATCAGGACAGACATCTTCATTCTCAGCGGCAGTGGACCAGCTCTAAATACACACACATCACCTGTGCCAATCACACTCATGTGCACTTCAGGGACCAGTCGGAATTTGCATTACCTAAGTGTATCAAAGGCTCTTATTTTGAAGGCGCGGTTTGGCAGGAAGTGACGTAATCGCCTGTTAACGCAGTGAACTGCGAGTGAGAGAGAAGTCTGTGTAGAAAATTAACTTTCCCTGCTTTCCATTAATCACCTCTGTGTACCTGTGGAGCGTTTTGGGGTGTTTTCTCCAGAGCCTGATCCTTTGTTTGAGCGTTTATTTGCTGCTCCGAGTGTTAAGTGGATGCACAAAGTGAAGTATAGTTCTCTGTGTTAATTTCAGTGCACCTAGCTAACTCTCATTGTTGTGTTGCTGCTGTTCAGTAATGGAGATCTGTTGTGTAACATTGTGCACAAATTTGTGGTGAATGCTTTGTATTCTGATTGCTTTGAATGTCTAGTGAGCCAATAGCCATAACTTGTTGCACTTTGTGACCGTTAATTAATATTATGCGGGGGGACCGGCATGTGTGTCACGTGCTATTATGTGCTATTATGTATTATGTATACACGGTTTAGCCAGTGGGAGGAGTGTTATGACTCAGCTAACCACTTAATGCTGTTATATGTATTTGTGGATTATTCAGCTGTTGTTTGCTTGTACAGGAGGAGGAATGTGTGTGTTTGTTTATTTGGAAATCTTTATTGTGTATTGGGATGACAGTGTGGTTTGTCATTATTATTTCAGAACTGTAACAACACTGAGCAAGGAATAAATCTGACCTGTCATCTTACCTGCTGTGGATTACCTCGTCTCCTGTCTCCATCCCTGTGTCCTGACCAACACGTCATCTTGTTGACTGTATAACCTGAACGAGCTAGCCCTGAATACTCCCCTCCTAAACACTAAGAATATTACACTATTTATGTCAGGATTTATTTCCACATAGAACAGTATTGCAAAATTAAAAAGTATTTATTTTTTCTGGTAGTGTAATGGAAGTAACCAGTAAATAAATCATAAAATATAAACTACTTGGTATCGGTTGGTGCCTGGACTCCTGTACTCGCCAGTACCAATACCAGCATTTTTGGCAGTATCGGAGCAATTTCCAATCCTGGTATTGGAACAACACTAGATTTTAAGAAATCTTTTAGAACTCTTGGAAATGAAGTTTGACCAAGTCTGACTTGCTGTGGAGAACCGCCACCAGCTCCTTGCATCGGATGACCTAAGCCAGCATGTGAGGGAGCTAGAAAATGTTTGCTCTAGTCTGAGTGAAACCACCATCAAGGTCAAAGCTAAGGTCGCTGACAACCGATCCGTGTGGTGGAGGACTACAGTCCTGAAGTTTTGAGCCAGCGTCCCGAGTACAGAGAAGTGGTGGTGGAGCTGTACAACCGAGTCTTAAGCCAGCTTTACTGTACTCTGATGCTCCACATCAGTCTTCCCAGTAGGGCTGCCACGATTAGTCGATTAGTCACCATTATGTCGACGATTAAAATCGTCGACAACTAATTTAATTGTCGATGCGTCATTTTTTTTTTTTTTTTTTATCTTTGTTTTTGTCTCAAAACTGCTGCAGCACCTTCCACTGCCACGTCTGCCCTTCTGTCATTGACACACATGCGCAGTAGTGGTAATCGGGGTCAGCCGTGATGTCACTGGAAGTTATACCAGACGGGCTCTGTTATCATGGCTACCCGGCGGCAACGGAGCTTAAAAAATGTGGGAGCATTTTAAGAAAACAAAAGAGGAAAGTGTGCAATGCAACATCTGTAAGACAGAACTTGCCTTCCATGGCAGCACAACTGCAATGCCAAGCACCTGAAAAGGAAGCACGTTGTGGCTTGTGACGACGATGAAGAGGGATCGTCATCTCGGTAAGCTAACTGGCTAGTTAGCTGCTAATATTAGTGTAAACAGAAAGCCGACTTACTACTTACTCATATAGCTGTAAATGTTAACATTAGCGATGATGATTTGATTCATTAGCCGCCTGTAGCACACATATTCCGTGTGTTTTCTGCAACGTTACAACAGTGATGTGTTTGAATGGGAAATGTGGTAACGCTAATGTTTTCTAACGTTATGTTTCAGTGCTAAAAAAGTACGGTCTTCTTCAATGGACGGCTTTGTTACAAAGCCAGCCACATGAACACCTCAGCAAGCAAATGTCCTGACTGAGTCCATACTGAACATGTTGGTGACAGAAAAAGGGATGACACAGAGATGGGGGAGTATTTAGATTATCTCAGGAGACAAAGAAAATCCAGTTCTTCTTGCAGCTGCCTTGGACCCAAGATACAGAAAGCTGAAGTTTTTGACTCCTGAAGATGGCATCAGACTGCAGGGGAGTATTGAAGTGCTTGCTGTCAAAGAAGCAAAAACGACTGGGACACAGGATGCAAAACTGCAGAGGGCCAATGGTTCAGGTAGAAAGAGTGCTCTGGAAACCCTTCTTCAGTCTGACACAGACAGTTTGAGTGAAAATGAGGGTGGAGAATCTGAGGAGGACAGAAAGATCCAAGTTGTGATTAATGAAGTTTGGCTGTACTTCGGAGAGGCCTCACTCCCTAAAAAGGAGGATCCACTGAAATGGTGGAGTGAAAATGGGGGGCGTTTCCCCACACTGTCAAAGCTAGCTAAATCTTTTCTGTGCATCCCTGCAACCTCCACCCCATCGCAGCGGATTTTCTCAGCGGCAGGGAACATCTGCTCTCAAAAGAGAGCAAGCCTTTCTCCAAGACATGTAGAAATGCTAACTGTCCTGGCTATGAACAAGAGCCTTGTGCAGTTTGGGATTATATAGAGTCAGAGTGCAGTAAAGTTGAATACAGTTGTGAGCGCTGAGCACAAAATGCACTTTTGTTATATTTGAGTCAGTGAGACCAAAACTTTAATAATTCCTTAGTTACAGGTGCCTACCTCATTGTTGCTATGTTTGATGCCAAAGACAAATTAAGGAAAGAAAAAACCTAAAATATAAACATGAAGTATTTATTTGTGTGTTGTTTAGGCAAGTGTCTTTTCTTTATTTTTCTCAGCTGTTTGCACTTTATGCTACACAGTTAAACAATTGTTTGTTGCTACAAGCATATTTCATTAAAGGTTTTATGAACTATCATCTAAATTGTCTTTATTTTTAGTTTGTATATACCTTAATCACTTCAAGCTGAAAACTAATGATGATTATGTAACAGCAGCTTCATTCTGGTGCGATAAGCTGTATGTTTTACATTCAATTTACATATGATCTGATTAGTCGACTATTCGAAAAAATAATCTGTGATTAGTCGACTATCAAAATAATCGTTTGTGGCAGCCCTAATACCAACCAGATGGAGGATTAAACATTTCTACACTCTCCCCAGACAACAAACAGACTTGATGAAGTCATATCCCAGGAAGAAACAGCTGCAGCTATCTCCTTACAGTCAGGAAAATCCCCAGGACCTGATGGGTTTCCTGCACAATCTTTGAAGTCACTTTCTCCTTTGCTTCCGTTAGTGCTGGGCAATATGACGATACTTATCGTGAGGACAATAGAAAAGTGTGTATCGTGCCATTTCTCTTCTAACGTTTCTATCGTTTCTAACCTAATTTTATCAATCATTACAGCAAATATGTAATTAAATAACCTGCAACGATAAATTTGATAGAATCATATCTACTTCTACCAAGTAGCCTTTTATGTTTGCACTTTTATTCATGGTTAATGCCTTAAACAGAGTTCTCTTCAAACCTGATGTTTACTTTAGACACTTTATATTGGTTTGCAAACTTTGCACTACAAGGTTACAGATTTCAGAAAGTTGCAAAATAATTTGTGTTTATTTTTTATAGCTGAACTTCAGTGCAAAAATGTGTTTTTCCTCTCAGAAACTGTAGTGCACTTTAAAAAAAAATGTGAAAGCTACTGTACCTCTGTACCTACCTGTTTTTGCTGCACTAAAATGTATGTTTGTGACAGTTCAGCTAAATGTCCTTTCAAAATAAAGTTGAAAAGTAAGCAATTAAATTTTTGTCAAACTTTTCAGAGAATAACTGAAAACATACTTTATTATGGTATATCGTGATATATATCGTTATCATGATATAAAATAGTCAATATCGTGATATATGACTTTTTTCCATATCGCCCAGCACTAGCTTCCGTAGTGTCTATTTTTGTGCTAGGGACTTGGTTCAAAACTTTCATATACACTTGTTCAGAATGGAAGTGAGGACAAACCTATATTCAGCAATACAATCAATAAATATGATCTTCTGATGTCCTTTGGTCGCTAGCTCACTCTAGGTGATACAGAGACAAAGTAATGGAACTCTGAAGTCAGTAAAAATTAGGGCTGGGCAAGTTAACGCGTTATTATCGTGTTAACGCATTAATTTATTAACACCGACATTTATTTTATCGCACTTTAACGCATGTTGCTCACGTGCTTTTGTTTCGAAAAGTCTGTTACTGGCTGCTGCAGAACCGGAAAATAATTGGCAGGCAAAACTAAAACAGACATGGAGAGCGGTAAAAATCAATGTACTTTACAGTTTGGGTAGCAATTCAGGTAGCAATATTAACAATTCTGTTTGAAAAAAAACAACTTTCAAACCCCTTTGTTCAAAACGATCGTGTCATTCCTTTATTTTACATCAGATCTGCTCCATGTGTTCACTGTCCTGCTGTTCTCTAGCTGGTTACTTCAGTTCGGCTCTATCTAGTGGCACAGATGTGTAATGACAACAGAAAGTCTATAACTTGATTATAAAACAAAGCCATTTCTGGGTCACGTAAACCAGACAATAAAATATTAAAAACTAGGGGTGCACGATAACTATCGGGCCGATAACAGGAAATTATGACGTCATCCCTATAGGTACGATATCACGAAGAATAGCCTCGATAACATATATATTTTTGTCAACACGGCAGTGCCTCGCTCCCTCTGAGCCTTGAATGAGCAGCAGTGAATGTTATGTTCAAGTAACGTCGGCATAATCAGAAAAACGATTACTCAATAAGGAAAATCAAGAATACTCCCTCATGCCAGAAAACAACTCTTTAACTCAGTCATAATTTTGGTAGTTGCGGACTTGAATTGATATTTGCAGTATTCTCCCACATGTTACACATAAAAAAAGAAAAAATAGAAAAGGCTGAAATAACGAACAAAAGAGGAAACATCGGAATTTACGTTACACCTTGAATGTAGCATGCATTGTGCTAATCACAACAAATATGGCGTCGCGGAACTTCGTTTAAGTTTCAGAAGAAGATAGTTTGGTGGTTATTTGTGACGAATCCTCCGAGCGAATTCTATGAGGAGGGAAGCACAAGCTTTAATACGTCAAACCCGATCGGCCACCTACAACATAACACGCTTCCATGGAATTTTGAAATCGCGCTAACGGAAGCTAATGCTAACATGCGCAAGTCAGCAGCAGCCTCTCCTCCCCTCCCTCTGCTCTCCCTCATTCCTCTCATCTAAAGCTTCCATGTGATTAAAAATAAAAACTACTGAACCTCATTTACTTTAATTAAAGGTATTATTTAAATGGAACCACAAGCCAAAATCCTTTAAACGTTAATCTTTTTCAGTTTGAAATTTTGATGTATGTATTTCCATCGGTTCAAGGAGCCTTTATTTTTTATATCAGTCAGTAATGAACCTTATTTAAGTTAATGTGAGATATCAAATAGGTTTGTTTGATAGCTTTAAGAAAATGTTTGAGAGGCTTGCCAATAGTTTTTCATTGGAAAAATTAAATATCTGTTCATGTAAAAAGTCAAAACTATTTTTGATTTTGTTCATAGTATTGATGTAATGATCTTAGGTATATGTGTGTGTTATCGGTTATCGGTATCGGCCTTTAGGAGCTGAAAGTTATCGGTTATCGGTTTTAAAAAACAGTTATTGTGCTTCCCTATTAAAAACAAATTCAGTCCCGTGGCCTGTTTGCTAAAATTTAAACATAACTTTTTTTGTTTTGTTTTTTTGTGTTAGATTAAAAAACAAAAAAAATTAAAATAAAAAGTCACTTTTTAGTTTATTTTAATTATTGATTGACAATCGAAAAAAACAAAAACAAATGATACACAGATAATTAGGGATTGGATAAGTTACAGAACTTTAACATGGACATTTTCATTTTAAAGTTCTCCCAGATGGAGGATTCAACAGAAACAAGGTTATATGTAACAACTGACAAGTTGAACTCCCCGTTAAAAGTTTCTGCTGTTACCTCAGAAATTACCTGTTTTAATGTTCTGATTGTGGCCTCTAGATTGTTAGCATTTTGTTGGTAGATTTTTTTATTTTTCATAAAAAAAACAGGATGACATTAATGTCCTGGCAGTGGCAATAAGCTTTATTTTATTTGACATTTTTTAAGATGAGATTTACACTAAATATGTGTTACTGACAAGTACTGATGTTAAAAGTGTTTGAACAACAAATGTTATGGCACTTTAGTTCATATGGCAGCAGAACATATAAATAAAAATGGTCTTTACACTTCTGTTGAATTCATTATTTGATTTTTCGTATACAATGTGTTTATCCGGGGAAATCATGCCATTAATCGCGATTAAAAATTTTAATCGTTGCCCAGCCCTAGTAAAAATGTAAAATTTTTATTCCACCTGAAATAAAAAAATTACTTTCAGGATGAATAACAGTCTGCATATTCATCTGAAATGGTAAATGACAGTATGAGGCTGTAGGCACACTATAACTGAACATGTGTTTCAGATTTGAAGAAGAAAGCACAAAGTACGACCATCCTACAGCGGTCTGTTCATGAACAAATCCAGGCGCAGCTCCAAATGGACACATGCTAATCAAATGATATTCTGAGACAATAAAGGGATTTTTTTACATTTTGGTAATTTTATTTAAAATAGTCACAAATCTGCCATGTTTTCAACTAATTTTCATTGTAACAGCAGTTGCGGTATTTATTTTGTCAGGTTTCGCCACCAGATGTACCCGTGTGCTGTTCACAGCATAGAGAATGTTAAAATGGCACATTTGTTTTAAGTGCTTTCATTTCCATTTTTTAATATTTTAATAACATCTATTGGAGGAAAGAAGTAATAATAGTTAGTATTTAAGCAAAGGTAAAACAGCAAGCTTGATAAGCTTAGTTAAAGATTACGGTGACATCACTTCCGGTTCAAAAGAGTTCAGAAAACATTTAATACAACGGCCTTGATATTAAGCCAATTAAGGATAACAAGCATTTAAATTCACTGGTTTGTCCACCTGCAGGCCTAAGTGGTATGTTATTCTACGTTTCGTAAATTCTATATTTGTATAAGCTGAGGCAACTAAGTAATGTTTGTACATCATGTTTTATGTTTTATCAGTTCTACGGTGTACTTGTGAAGACTGAAGAATACAAACCACGATAAACATGAGTCTAAGAACTGTGGTGTTTGTGAACAAGCCGGCATTTTCAGTTCTCCTGCTTGAACGTCAATGCTTCAATGCTTCAGTGCACATCTGCATGCGCACAGATGCATTGTAGTATTGGTTGATCCTCTGACAGGGACAAATGAGTTGGAGGACTCAAGGAAGGCTGCTACAGATTTGGCTAATATTCAAACCAATGAGGGAAAATGAAAGTTCATTAGAGCCAAGTGCAAATGGAAACAAAGCTTCATATTCTTTTCATTTTTGGAGACAGTATTTCAGGATGTGAGTGAAACAGGCTCTGAAAAGAGGACTGGCTTGACATCAAGTGGCAGCCTGGCAAGATATCCCACAATGGCTGCGGTTACATGATGTTTTTTAATTCGGAATTAATAATTCAGAATTAAATAATTCCGAATTAAACTATTTTCCTTCGAGTTTACATGGAAATAGTAGCTTTATCCAATTCCGCTTTAGGTCTGGGGGTTGGGAAGGGTTCTGATTGGATAAGGGGGGGGGGGGGGGGGGGGGGACGAAAAGAAAAAACAAACTTAGCAACAACTCGGTTAGCAACAACATTCCACTTATTTTTGACCTGGGTGGTGTCTCTATCTGCGAAACCTCCTTCATTTAACCTAGCCGCTACAACTTTGAAAAGCTCACAATTTTTATGATTCCTGACATCTGTTCTTTTAATTATTTCCAGTTCCTCCAAGCTATTTATTAAATAAATCGTCTCTGCTCTGGAACACCGTTTACTGCGTGCTGTCATCTTGAAACTTTGTTTTGAAAACAAGCCCAGTGCAGAATATAAGCATCATCGCGACAGACGGGCAAGAGAACGAGCATGTGCAGAAAGACGGGAATTAATTTAAACAGGAATGAGTGTATACATGACCACGGAATTATTTAATTCGGAATTAAAATGGGAATAAACCAGCCACTTACTTCGGAATTAAGTTTAATTCGGAATTGACATTTTCATATGGAATTAGGTGTTTACATGGTAACTTTTATTTGGATTTAACTTTAATTCTGAATTAAAGAGGAATTAAACTTCCCATGTAAACGCACGGACTAAGCAGAAAGATGGAAGCAGATGTGGCCTTTTGTCCTGCAGGTAGTTTTCTGCAAACGGCTGTAGCTCTGATAGTAAAATATATGATGAAAGATAAAATGACTCTTTGTTTCAGATCATGTATAGTTCATACACAGTTGTCTCACCATCCACACACATGACCAATATGACAATTAAACAATTCCCAGAAATCCCAAAGCAGTTTCAAATCGAGGCTTGAAAACAATCTCTTTAAAACATGAGAAAAGAAACGGCTGCAGAAACCCTCCAAGGACCAGGGATCTGGATCCTTGGATCCAACAGCAGGAGAAACAGGAACAACAAGCAGAAAAGCTGCCGCCACTTTTCCAGCAGTTCAAAACTAGATGAGAAAGGTCACGTGACTCTGTTCTCTGAGCTCCAGTTCAAATAAACCGTTCAGAACATCAGCAGCAGCAGCGTTGCCAGGTGTACGATAATTACCGTATTTAGACGATAATTTGGCCGTCTGTTCGATCAATAATCCAAAAAAGGCCAAATGTATGATAATTTGACCATTTCAAATTATTAAATGTCTGCCGGAGAGTTTTTGTCAACCCTGAAAGCATCTGTTCCTTTGTGACGTGTTTCCCTCCAATCGTGCTTTGCTGAGCGGGAGATCCGAGTGTTTGTCTCAGAACAGCTAGCATGATCGGCTGAATGCTCAGCTTCGGCCCAGGAGACGCTCCCAGACAGGACAGGACCAGGAAGTCGAGCGAGATTTAAACAGAGTTTAAGCACAAGAGAAAACTCGCCTCCAGGCCTCATAATTTGTCTCCTAGTTCCATCTCTCATTAGTTTTTGGGACTTAAGTAAAGTTAGAAAGACATTAACAGATTCGTAGAGCCCTATGGAATCCGCGATCACGGAATCGCGGACGGAATCGCGGAATTGGAGATTAAAAACGGAATTCACTTTAAATGCGCAATATAACAGAACTGAACGGCAATTTGCGTAAAAGTTTTTTCTTTTTTTTTTTCTCCCGGACTAAAAGGAACTCTTCTTCCGAGAAAATTTTCCAAGAGGGTTCACGAAAAGGTGTGTACACTCTAGTTTCTCTGCCCCCGCTTTCCTCATCATAGAAAAAAAAAAAAAAAAACCACGTCGAAGCGGCACCCGAGAAACTGGCGAAGAAGCAAAGGAACTAGCGGTTTACTCTCAGGTACAGAGCAGAGCAGTTTATCCGAGATTATTATGTGTCTGGCGATTCAAAATTCTGCAAGTTTTGCCAGCACACGATTGAATGGACACAAAATATACGTGCAAGTAACAGTTCCATCCATCCATTAGCTCCCGCTTGGTCCGTAGTCGGCTCGCGGGGGCAGCAGCTTCAGCTGAGACCCAGACCTCCCTCCCCCCGGCCGCTTCCACCAGACCAGCTGAGAGATATCATCTCTCCAGCGGGTCCTGGTCTGCCCCCGTGGTCTTCCAGCTGTCTGATAACAGAATAAATCAAACAAACTAAAATGATTAGTTTACTGCTGTTGCAATTTTTCTTTTTTGCACTTTAAATGGATTTTACCTATTTGAATTATTTTTTTTCTTATTACATAGAAAAAACTAGATTTTAAAAAAAAAAAAAAAACAATGTTTTGTTGGACACAATATGTTTAAAAGTATAAAAACATTAAAGTTCACAGTTATAATTGCATAAATTGTCTATATTTCATTACTTTATATACTGTTTTGGGGTTAAATTTGCATAAAATGCTTAAAAGGGAATTCTCAAAAATTAAAAACCGAAAAACACCGAAAATGAAAAAAATTAAAACGGAATTTGAGAAAAAATAAAACGGATTTCATAGGGCCCTAGATTCGGTTTTCCGGGATCAATAAGTCTGAAGCCACACATCTTCAAAACACAAATGATACCTCTATCACATCTTGATAGCATAGACTACCAGCTACAAGGACAAAAACCCTGATTTACACGAAAGTAAGCAGTCCTGCGAGCTCGATGTAACATATTGATGAAAATGCGCAGCCGGCATCCGTGCCAGTCCCCAGGGACCGTCTGCAAATTGCAACAAAAGAAAAAACACGCTGGACACAAAAATCAATAACTCCACTGTTGTACAGTATACAGACGCTAAAATCACACCGCACATCAGAGTTCCCCTCATGTTCATACTACAACAGCTATTATGTAACAAAAATATTTGGCATAATTGTGATGATTCTGTATTGTTATAAATCATTAAAAACCTAAGTAACAATCAATAACATTACTGTTTTGCAACAGCTATTATGTAACAAAAACATTTGGCATAATTTTGGTAATTTTTTAAATTATTATTAATCATGAATAACTTATATAATGAGCAATAACTTCACTGTTTTACGCTGCAAACACTCAAAACTCACTACACACTTCAGCAGTCTCCTTATGTTCATACTACAACACCTTTTTTGAACCAAAAAGGTTTGTTATAATTTTGGTGATTTTTTTTTCAATTAATCGTCATTAATAACTTTAATACGGATCAATAACTTCACTGTTTTACACTGCAGAGACTCCAAACTCACCACACACTTCAGCAGTCTCGTTATGGTCATACTACAACAGCTTTTTTGAACAAAAAAGGTTTGACAAAATTTTGGTGATTTTTTTATTATTAATCATCATTAATAACTTTAATATGGATGAATAACTTCCCTGTTTTACACTGCAGCTACTCCAAACTCACTACACATTTCAAGAGTCTCCTTAAGGTCATACTACAACAGTTGTTTTGAGCAAAAAAGGTTTGGTATAATTTTGGTGAATATTTATTGGGAATATTAATCACCAATCATTTCAATACTGATCAATAACTTCACTGTTTTACACGATACACACTCCAAACTCACTACACACATCAAGAGTCTCCTTAAGGTCAAACTACAACAGTTGTTCTGAACAAACAAGGTTTGGGTGGTGGCACCATTAGGACTCATCACACATCAATGGTCTCCTCATGGTCCAAATACTAATTCTGATCAAACAGATATTGATCCAGTGGCTGTCAGCTTGATGATTCCATAATTTTTTGTGTGTGATCTGATTCATCACTGATTGACAATTGCTTTTTTTTTTAAAATTAGGTTACTAATATTATTAGTGAATGTTAAAGTGATATATTAAAACAGAGAAATATAAAATAATAAATGGAACATGTTTTATTTCCAAAAGACTTCATAGCACCTTCTAGATATGATGATTAGTTTTTCACTAATAGTAATAATAATAATCATCATCATCATTTTTATTATGAAAATAATAACAATACTTCTACTAGAATGACTACTAATATTACTACTACTTGATCTTAATTATTATGATTATAATCCCAAGTTCCTTTCTCTGCATCTTGTGGGAAGGTGGGGCTTGATCTGTAGAGTAAAGTTATTTACTTTACCGTGAAGTTATTGATCAGTATTGAAATGATTGGTGATTAATATTTTCCCAATAAATATTCACCAAAATTATGCCAAACCTTTTTTTGTTCAAAACAGCTGTTGTAGTATGACCATACTGAGACTTTTAATGTGTATAGCAAGTTTGGAGTGTCTATAGTGTAAAACAGTGAAGTTATTGATCATCATATAAGTTATTAATGATGATTATTTAAAAAGAAATCACCAAAATGATACCAAACCTTTTTTTCTCAACACAGCTGTTGTAGTATGACCAGAAGGAGATTGCTTAAGTGTGTATTGAGTTTGGAGTGTCTATAGTATAAAACAGTGAAGTTATTGATCAGTTTTGAAATGATTGTTGATTAATATTCCCAATAAAAGCTCGCCAAAATTATATCAAACCTCTTTGGTTTAAAACAGCTGTTGTAGTATGACCAGACGGTGACTTAAGTGTGTAGTGAGTTTGAAGTATGTGTAGTGCAAAACAGTAATGTTATTGATTGTTACTTAGGTTTTTAATGATTTATAACAATACAGAATCATCACAATTATGCCAAATGTTTTTGTTACATAATAGCTGTTGTAGTATGAACATGAGGGGAACTCTGATGTGCGGTGTGATTTTAGCGTCTGTATACTGTACAACAGTGGAGTTATTGATTTTTGTGTCCAGCGTGTTTTTCTTTTGTTGCAATTTGCAGACGGTCCCTGGGCACTGGCACGGATGTGCATTTTCATCAGTATGTTACATCGAGCTCGCAGGACTGTTTATTTTTGTATAAATCGGGGTTTTTGTCCTTGTAGCTGGTAGTCTATGCTATCAAGATGTGATAGAGGCATCATTTGTGTTTTGAAGATGTGTGGCTTCAGACTCATTGATCCCGGAAAGCCGAATCTGTGAATGTCTTTCTAACTTTACTAAAGTGTTTTTGTGGGGGGGACATTAGTCTAAGGCTACTGTGTTAGCACACCTTGTGCTAATGTGGTGCTGTTAACCCATTCAGTACTGACGCCTCGAAGCTGAGAGGCCTGTGGGACGCTACTGATCACTAGACAGATTATACTTGACTATAGCGCATCATTGAGCTTCTTATTTCGGTTATAACAGATGTGAGATCATTTCCCTCGAAATACGATGATTTTGAGTCTCTGCTACGATAATCCTACATTTCCCAGCTGGCAACGCTGAGCAGCAGAAACAAAACCTGAACACGGACCTTTAGACCAGCAGAAGAGGGGCCCGCTTCGGTCCAGCTGGTGGACTGCAGAGAGTCCGAGTCCTGGTCCTGGTACTGGTCCTGGTCCATAGCTGACATAATTTTCTCTTCAATCCACGAACTTGCTCTTGTTGCTAAAGTAATAGAAGCTACAATGACCCGAAAGAGCTCCACGAATGTGACGTCATGCTGTGCAACCAATCACAGACGAGAATCATACCACCAAGCAGGGAGGAGCGCGCGGGGGGGAGGGGCTAAGAAGGAAGAGAGGTTTTTATATATACTTCAATGAATACAATAATATACATATAAATTATTTACTTGTCAGCAACTCTAAGTTCTAATTTTAAAAAAGAAATGTAAACAGTTTATTTGTTCATCTTTTTATTTTTTAAATAACCCTTTTTTTCATCTGGCCTGAACATTTTCACTTAATGTCAGCTCACCCATCTGTGGAGGGAAGAAGACGTTTCCAGGACGACAGCTGCACAAATGTCCCTCTGAAGGCCAAGTGGCCTGAAGAACACTGAAGAATGGCGACCACACCAGTCATGTTTTTAGGGATTAACTATCCCATGAAAAAAGAGGATATTGAAAAAATAAGCAAGAAAGTGGCGAAGCGTAGCAAAAACACCAGTCAAATCTGGCCTGAAGGAGGAACTTTTGATGTTAGCCTTTGTGAAAGCATGAATGAGCACACAAATGCTGACAAGCCCAAAGATAAGAGTGAAAAAAGAGATAGCAGAAGAGGGAGAAGGAATTGGAAATTATTAAGCTGTTCAAAAGCAAAGGTGAAAAATAGAGAAAAGCAGTAAAGAAGTTTAATGAAAAGAAAGCAGAAGAAACGAATTGCGATAAAAATAAATGTACTGCTTATTACGGTTACTGTTCTTATTGATTAGACTTGCAGCCCATTAGCCCAGATGATGAGCTGCTAACTTCTGATCTGGACTCAAAAATCAGACGAAACACAAATAGACAGTGGACACGGGTCTACCCGTGGTTAAAAGGTAGGCAGAAACCTGTTTGATCCAATTCTGCATTGGTTAGAACTAAAATGACGTGTTCTGCATCTGGTTAGTGTGAAGTCTGTTAAATTGTCGAGCCTCAGAAGATTGTTAAAAGAAAAGCAATCTTTAAGAGAAAAACAGTAATCGCCAGACAACATGCAATAACGGTTGCAGAGATTGAGAATTAAAAAGTGATGATTACTGTCAAAGTATGATAATAATAATAATAATAATAATAATAATAATAACAACCTGAGTTATAGTATATATATATATATATATAATGTGTTTTGTGTTACTATGTGATCTAACGCTGTGGTTGAATGAGTTCACATATTGTGGAGAGGTCGGTATTCTGCTGCGTGTGTCTGTTGTTTTTGAATGGATTATTGTGTCGGCTGTGATCGGGTGTGATATCGCGGGCTGTGTGTCTTTGAGTAGACCTGGTTGTAATTTTCCACGTGTTTTGGACTGTGGTCCTCTCATTGCGAACATAACTCATAAAACTGAGCTGCTATCACAGGATGTGTCTCTGCTGACGGTAACAGAACAAATGAACAGAAAGGAAGTTGTAGAGGCCTAGGAGGGCTGAGACTATAGGAGGGCGGAGCCTAGAGGACATCAGTAGTGTGACTGAGGCCTAGGAGGGCGGAGCCTAGAGGACAGTAGTGACTGAGGCCTAGGAGGGCGGAGCCTAGAGGACATCAGTAGTGGGAGTGAGGCCTAGGAGGGCGGAGCCTAGAGGACGTCAGTAGTGGGAGTGAGGCCTAGGAGGGCGGAGCCTAGAGGACATCAGTAGTGGGAGTGAGGCCTAGGAGGGCGGAGCCTAGAGGACGTCAGTAGTGGGAGTGAGGCCTAGGAGGGCGGAGCCTAGAGGACATCAGTAGTGGGAGTGAGGCCTGGGAGGGCGGAGCCTAGAGGACGTCAGTAGTGGGAGTGAGGCCTAGGAGGGCGGAGCCTAGAGGACGTCAGTAGTGGGAGTGAGGCCTAGGAGGGCGGAGCCTAGAAGATGTCAGTAGTGGGAGTGAGGCCTAGGAGGGCGGAGCCTAGAGGACGTCAGTAGTGTGAGTGAGGCCTAGGAGGGTGGAGCCTAGAGGGACGTCAGTAGTGTGAGGGAGGCCTAGGAGGGCGGAGCCTAGAGGACATCAGTAGTGTGAGTGAGGCCTGGGAGGACGGAGCCTAGAGGACGTCAGTAGTGGGAGTGAGGCCTAGGAGGGCGGAGCCTAGAGGACGTCAGTAGTGGGAGTGAGGCCTAGGAGGGCGGAGCCTAGAAGATGTCAGTAGTGGGAGTGAGGCCTAGGAGGGCGGAGCCTAGAGGACGTCAGTAGTGTGAGTGAGGCCTAGGAGGGTGGAGCCTAGAGGGACGTCAGTAGTGTGAGGGAGGCCTAGGGGGGCGGAGCCTAGAGGACATCAGTAGTGTGAGTGAGGCCTAGGAGGGCAGAGCCTAGAGGACGTCAGTAGTGTGAGGGAGACCTAGGGGGGCGGAGCCTAGAGGACATCAGTAGTGGGAGTGAGGCCTAGGAGGGCGGAGCCTAGAGGGGTGTCAGTAGTGTGAGTGAGGCCTAGGAGGGCGGAGCCTAGAGGGACGTCAGTAGTGTGAGTGAGGCCTAGGAGGGCGGAGCCTAGAGGACATCAGTAGTGTGAGGGAGACCTAGGGGGGCGGAGCCTAGAGGACATCAGTAGTGTGAGTGAGGCCTAGGAGGGCGGAGCCTAGAGGGGTGTCAGTAGTGTGAGTGAGGCCTAGGAGGGCGGAGCCTAGAGGGACGTCAGTAGTGGGAGTGAGGCCTAGGAGGGCGGAGCCTAGAGGACATCAGTAGTGGGAGTGAGGCCTAGGAGGGCGGAGACTATAGGAGGGCGGAGCCTAGAGGACGTCAGCAGTGGGAGTGACTGTCAGAGGGAAGGGGTTCGCCAGTGGCTCAGAGGGACAAAAGCAGAAGCAGAAAAGGGGGCTGCAGTTTTCAACTTGCAGGACAATCCTAAGTACCCCCTTGTTTAAAATCAGGTAACATCTAATCTAATAGACGTGGTGCGTTTAACCTGATGCAAATTCTCGCTTATATTGATTCTGACTAATATAAATTGGCTGATCAGTAGGCCTTAGGCTGTTAATCTATATTCTTTATCCAGCCATTTCTCAAACTTCAGAATACTGAGGCCCAAATTGAAATGTGGAAAATCTCTTTCGTCCATGCAAACCTTTAAAAACCACTGTGATCAACATACGAGACTAAAAGCTACATTCCAATATTAATGTAAGGGCTCAACAAACAAGGTGACACTTGTGTTAAATTATGATTAATTGGTTTGTTTTATTACTTCTAAATTATTTTCAAATTATGTAATTAATATTTTACAGTAATTAAAAACATGTTCAAATAAAATTGAGGTTTTCCAACATATTTGTTTATTTTAATGACCTCTCATGGCCCACCTGCAGTACCATGAAGGCCCACATTTTGGGAATCACTACTTTTTTCTGTTACGGTGAATAAAATTGTGAATTCGATTAGTTAAATTGATTTGATTTATAACTCTTAAGTAATATGACAAGGGATGTTTTAGTTGATTTATAAACTACTGGCAGTGATTTCTTTTGTAATTTATTAAAATTATGGCACTTTAATTTTTGCTTGTGGAGTTAAATGAAGCAAATGATCTTTTGTTCTTCAAGTCACTTCATGTGCAGGATGGAGTTTTATATTTGAAACTTTAGGAAATTAGGCTTTAAAGGTGGGGTAGGTGTTGTTTTTTTGCAACACTTTTTACAATATTGCCTGAAAACCTTTTCACATTACCATTCCACCCACTGAAATAAAATGTTTGCAAAAAAAAACAAAACGTTTTGGTCTGGTCTAGACAGTATAATCAGAGAAAAACTATGACCAATCAAAATAGTGATCATCACTATTTTGATTGGCTGCCTAATATGTCCATCAAATATCAATGCACTCCCACCCCTCCCTCCCTCCCTGCGGTTCATGTAGTCGTGAATCGTGTGAAGGCGTGGTTTCGAGGGGTGAGCTGAAGAGGAGGAGGCGGAGCCTTTGGGAGGAGGGAGGGAGTGTATATTTTCAAAATCTCACTTTAGTTGGATTGCTGGAACCGTTTTTCAACAACACCTACACCACCTTTAAGTGTTTATGCGTAGTAAGGTATAGGTCAGTAGAAGTATTTAGTTTTGAGTACTGGTATTTAGTATAGTGGAAGTGCAGTAGAGTAGTGAGGGACTTGGTGACCCAGAGGGACAGGTAGAAGGTGTGCATGCGGATGTGGGCGGAGCCTTGTACTGTGATTTCCCTCTTTGATGGCTGCATTGGCTTCCATGGGGCCTGGACTTAGCGGTAACCCCTGGCTCACATGACCTCCTCCAGAGAAAACATCATTGAAACCAAGATGCAGCTCAGTTCCCCAACATTGTCTGGCTTTAGTCCAGAGATGACAGGTTTCCACAAGACTGACTCTGGTGCTGGTGATGATGTGGACAACGTCTGCAAAGCGAGGTGGGCTCTCGTGTATGGACACATAAATAAAGAAAAGACTGCTGGATGAACTTTTATGGCTGATACAACACTAGTATCTGCCAAGATTATGGCACGGACATGTGAACTGTTTGTTTCTCAAGCTGAAGATGATGTTGGAGGAGACAAAAAGGGGGGAGCCGTGGGATCTGGGTTCTCCATGGCTGTCTGGTGTTGCTGAGGGAAGGGGGCGGAGCCGAGCTCCGTGCATTTGCATGTTCACTGGTATGTGGTGCTGATGGGTCACTGTCTGTCTCATCCTTAGTTATATGAATAGATTGATGTTTACTGATTTAGACAAACCATAGTTATCACTGCTTAATACGAAGGTGTTTTTGACATTTTTTCCTTTAAAAAGAGAGGACATAGGGACATAAGGAAGAGAAGAATGCATCAAAAGAAGGAAAGGAAGAAAGTGAAGAAATGATATAACAGAAGGACATGTAGTGCTGAGACTGGTTGTGTGATGGAGCCGAATAGAAGTGATAGAAGGGTTTTAGAGGAAGGATGCTTGTAAGTGCATGATAAGGGTTTGTTAAGTGATACAGAGGGAAGAAGTGAATTACTACCCAGTTCTATTCACCGTAATGGTTTAATAACACAGTTGGGTCCCACTCCAGGTTTCCCTGTACCAGGATGCAGGGGTTAGAGACTTTTTGCTTTTTGCTTACGATGCTAATCTCGGAAGTGCAGTTTGGACCAGTGTGGAGGGAAGTAGTGAGGAAAATAAAGCAACAGGGGAATTGTCAAAATCACCGTATCTATACCCAATGGTAGATGAAATTTTTTGAAACAATGTGAAATTTGTGCACAAAATAATGTGAGGAAAGGTGAGATAACACCAGTTGGTAACATTCCAGTACCTGAGGGACCATTTAAACAT
Organism: Hirundichthys speculiger; assembly: GCA_018398805.1. Taxonomy (NCBI): domain Eukaryota; kingdom Metazoa; phylum Chordata; class Actinopteri; order Beloniformes; family Exocoetidae; genus Hirundichthys; species Hirundichthys speculiger. The sequence goes on from JAGFBZ010001910.1 coordinate 102,813, forward strand.
CTTGTGTTGGACTATGTTGATATGATCAAGTCGGTCCAAGGGAAAAGGTACATGCTTGTGGTAATTGACCGGTTCAGTCGATGGGTGAAAGCGACACCATCAAAAGATCAAAGTGCAGAAACAGTTGTCAAGTTTTTGCTAAGAGAAGTGATTCCACGGTTTGGCATACCATCTGAAATTAGTTCAGATAACGGATCAGTGGTTGTGCAGAAAGTAGCCAAATGAATTCTACGCCAGCTGAGAATAAAACAGAGAATGGGAATCATTCAATTCAATTTTATTTTATTTGTATAGCGTCTGTTACAATGACAATTGTCTCTAGGTGCTTTACAGAGACCCAGATCATGACCCCCAAGCAAATATCATTAACTAAAATTATAATATTAAATCCAATCAATGATAACGGCAGGTAAAAAACTCCCACAGAGGGAGAAAAAAACCTTTAAGCCAAACAGTGGCAAGGAAAAACTCCACTTTAAGAGGAAGAAACCTTGAGCAGGACCTGGATCATATGGAGGGACCTTCCTGATGAATACCAGCTGGATAAAGAAAGAAAAGAGGGGAAACAGGACAGAGAGAGGATGGAGGACAGAGAGAGGATGGAGGAAAGAGAGGGGATGGAGGACAGAGAGGATGAAGGACAGAGAGGATGGAGGACAGAGAGAGGAGAGCACACAAATGACTAAATACAACGACCATATAAACATAAACATAAACAGATGGAGGTAGCAGCACTGGGATGAGATGGCCAGAGGACCAGGTCACCGATCACCACGCCAGTCTGCACCCAAACACAAGTGGAGGAGAACCCCGGGATGGACAGAGGATGGAACTGCAAGTCAGCATGAAACCCAGGAAACTCTGGCCTGCAAATACACAGAAAGAAAAGGGGGTCAAAAACAGCACAACAAACCACAGGAAAGCAAAGAATATGGAGCACAGTTACAGTAACAAGGTGCTCCTAAGTAATTATGAATGAGCTGGAGGAGGAGGAAGGGGGGAGGAAAGGGGAGGAAAAGGATAAAAGCGGCGGAGACAACACTCAGCAGATCATGTTGGTGTCCCCCTGCAGCGTAGGCCTATAGCAGCATAGCTATGACGAAGCTGTGATTAAGACGAGCTACTCTAGTCTGAGCTACTACAACTATAGTTATAACTATTAGCCCCTACACACTATAGTTTAGACTAACTGTAGGCTTTACTGAACAGAAATGTTTTCAGTTTAGTTTTAAAGATGGAGATGGTGTCAGCCTCCTGAACCCAAACTGGTAGCTAGTTCCATAAAAAAGGTGCCTGGTAGCAGAAGGCATGTCCTCCAAACCTACTTTTAGATATTCTAGGACCGACGAGTAAACCTGCACTCTGAGAGCGAAGAGCTCTATTAGGAGCATAACGTGTTATCAAGTCTTGTAAATAGCGCGGAGTTAGGCCATTAAGGGCCTTATATGTGAGAAGCAGAATTTTAAACTCAATTTGAAATTTCACGGGAAGCCAATGGAGGGAGGCTAACACAGGAGAGATGTGATCTCGCTTACAGATTCCTGTCAGCACCCTCGCTGCTGCATTCTGGATCAATTGAAGGCTATTTAGCGAGCTTTTCGGACATCCTGCTAACAACGAATTGCAATAATCCAGTCTAGAACTGACAAACGCGTGGATTAATTTTTCAGCATCACCCTGGGAGAGGATGCTCCTAATCTTGGCCATATTTCAGAGATGAAAAAAGGCTGACTTGCAAACCTGATTAATATGCTGCTTAAATGACATATCCTGATCAAAAATGACTCCAAGGTTTTTCACAGCTGTGCTGGAAGCCAGCGTAAACCCAGTTAATCCATTCCTCAGGTGTTTGTGACCAAAGACAATAACCTCTGTTTTATCTGAATTTAGAAGCAAAAAGTTAGAGGACCACCAGGTCCACCAGGACTTAATGTCATTAAGACACCCTTGAAGTTTAGTCAAAGGTTTTGTTTCCTCTGGTTTCATAGATAAGTACAGCTGCGTATCATCAGCGTAGCAATGAAAGTTTATGCCATGGCTCTGGATAATTTTTCCCAAGGGCAACATGTATAAAGTGAAAAGGATTGGTCCCAGAACTGAACCCTGTGGGACGCCATAGCAGACCCTAGTAGAAGAAACGTCATTAACATGGACGAACTGGAACCTGTCAGATAGGTATGACTTAAACCAGCCTACTGCTGTCCCTTTAATTCCAACAGTGTGCTCTAATCTATGCAGCAAAAGGCCGTGATCAACGGTATCAAAGCAGCACTGAGGTCCAGCAGAACAAGGACAGACACTAATCCATTGTCTGAGGCCATGAGGAGGTCGTTGGAGACTCTAATCAGTGCAGTTTCTGTGCTATGATGAGTTCTTAACCCTGACTAAAAGACCTCAAATAGATCATTTCTATGCAGGTGTTCTCCTAACTGGCTAGCAACTATTTTTTCCAGAATTTTAGAGATAAATGGAAGGTTGGATATTGGTCTATAGTTTGCCAAGATGTCCGGATCAAGGGATGGTTTCTTGAGCAAAGGTTTAATGACTGCAACTTTAAAAACCTGTGGTACATATCCTAAATGTAGAGATAGATTAATCCAATCCAAAATTGATATACCAATAGAGGACATAACATCTTTGAGCAGCCGAGTTGGGATGGGATGCAACAGGCGTGTAGATGGTTTAGCTTTACTGATAGTTGAGGTCAACTCAGAGAGGCCCACAGGAGAAAAACAGTCCAGAGTCAAATCAAAAACAGAAGAAATCAACAAAGCTGCAGGGACATCCATGGCCGTCGACAGTTGGGCCTGGCCAATCTCATCTCTAATTTTTATTATTTTCCCACTAAAAAAAGCTCATAAAGTCTTCACTTCTGAGAGTAGCAGGAATGCATGGACCAACAGAGTTGTGACTCTTTGTCAGCCTGGCTACAGTGCTGATCAGAAAACGTGGGTTATGTTTGTTCTCTTCTATTAACAAAGAATATTAAGATGTTCTAGCTCTGCGTAGGGCTCTTTTGTAGACTATTTGTCATGGTCTGCAGTGTAGGATGAAGGACCCAAGAGCAGGAGATCTCAAAGGCAAAGGGTTTATTACCACAAAACACAAAGTCCAGAATGCAAAATGAAAAATACAAAAACACAAACTTATCTTAAAGTCCCAGGGGGATGACGAGAGGGAAACATGCACGACTGCAAACACGTAGCACGACTAATGGACCCACAGAGAACAGGGGAAAATGACAGGACTTAAATACACAGAGGAATAAACGAGAGGCAGGTGCAGGGAATCAGGATAACGAGAGGAAGGAAGCAAAGCAGAAAACAATAGAGACAAGACAGACCTTTCAAAGTAAAACAGGAACCACTACAGACAGGGAGAGACACCAACTTAACAGATACAGACACACACAGGGCTGCCCTGGCCGACAGAACAGGGTGGGTGGAGGGGGCCGGAAGGCAGGGAACCAAAAAACAAAAGAAAACCCAAACAGTCACTAGACCTCCAGGCCAGACAGGAAGAGTCCAGGAGGGCTGCTGCAGCACCTGACGGAGGCCCAAAGCAGGCCAGGGGGTCGGCCCCGGCGCCTGCCGGAGGCCCAAAGTAGTCCAGGGGGTCGGCCTCGGCGCCTGACGGAGGCCCTAAACAGTCCAGGGGGTTGGCCTCGGCACCTGAAGGAGGCCCTAAGCAGTCCAGGCAGTTGGCCTCTGCACCGGGCAGACGGCAGAGACAGTTCAGGCAGACGGCCGCAGCGCCGGCGGACTGGAACCAGTAACAGACGAGGCAGACGGCGTCGGCGGACTGGAATCAGGAACTGACGAGGCAGACGGCGTCGGCGGACTGGAACCAGGAACTGATGAGGCAGGCGGCGTCGGCGAGCTGGAACCAGGAACTGACGGGGCAGGCAACCATGGCGACGGCGGACTGGAACAAGAAACTGATGGGACAGACGACCACGGCGTCGGCGGGCAGGAGCCAGGAACAGATGAGTCAGACGGCGTCGGCGGGCTGGAACCAGGAAGTGATGGGGCAGACGACCACGGCGTCGGCGGGCAGGAGCCAGGAACAGACGAGGCAGACGGTGCCGGCAAACAGGAACCAGGAACTGGTGAGGCGGACGACCACGGCGTCGGCGGGCAGGAACCAGGAACTGACGAGGTGGATGACCACAGCGTCGGCGGGCAGGAACCCGGAACTGTTGACACGGAGGGCGGCCGCTGCGCCGGACGGGAGCCAGGAGGCAACGTGGAAGGTGGCCGCTGCGCCAGACGGTAGCCAAGAGGCAACGTGGCGTTACCCGCAGCTCCTGCTGCAGAGGCGACGGAAGAGTCTGGACCTACTGCAGCTCCTGCTGCAGCGGTGAGGGGAGAGTCTGGACCTGCTGCAGCTCCTGCTGCAGCTCCTGCTGCAGCGGCGACGGTAGAGTTGGGGCCGGCTGCAGCTCTAGCTGCAGGGGCTCAGGCTGGGTCGGGGCCGGCTGCAGCTCCAGATGCAGGGGCTCAGGCCAGGTCGGGGCTGCATGCAGCTCCTGCTGCAGGGGCAAAAGGTGGTTCTCAGCCGCCTGCAGCTCCGGCTGCAGGGGCTCAGGCTGGGTCGGGCCGCCTGCAGCTCCTGCTGCAGAGGCTCAGGCTGGGTCGGGGCCGCATGCAGCTCCTGCTGCAGGGGCAAAAGGTGGTTCTCAGCCGCCTGCAGCTCTGGCTGCAGGGGCTCAGGCTGGGTCGGGCCGCCTGCAGCTCCTGCAGCAGAGGCTAAGGCTGGGTCGGGGCCGCATGCAGCTCCTGCTGCAGGGGCAAAAGGTGGTTCTCAGCCGCCTGCAGCTCCGGCTGCAGGGGCTCAGGCTGGGTCGGGCCGCCTGCAGCTCCTGCTGCAGGGGCGGCGGCTGGGTTGGGGCCGCCTGCAGCTCCAGCTGCAGGGGCAACGAGTGGATCGGGACCGCCTGCAGCTCCTGCTGCAGGGGCAACGGCTGAGTCTCTGCCAGCTGCAGCTCCTGCTGCAGCGGTGTGGGCAGGTTCTCAGCCGGCAGCAGTGGCAGGGGGTGAGACCGAAGCACCTCAACCCCTACCCCACCCGAGACTGCCTTGGGGACACAGGAAGGCGCGTCGACCGCCACCAAAGCAAGTTGAGGCGCTTCAACTGCTGCACAGGCGAGTTGAGGCGCGTTGACCGCCACAGAGACACGGGGAGGCGCGTCAACCGCCACAGAGACACAGGGAGGTGCGTCGACTGCCACAGAGACACGGGGAGGTGCGTAGACCACCGCAGAGACACGGGGAGGTGCGTCAACCGCCGCAGAGACACGAGGAGGCACGTCGACCACCTCGAGAACGGAATCGGGCGAGCGTGCGTCGACCACCTCGGATACAAGAGGAGGTGCGAGGAGAGGCTGGGTGGTGACGGCTGGTTTTGCAATGCGGGAAGGTGGCCGCTGCGCCAGACGGGAGCCAAGAGGCAACGTGGCGTTACCCGCAGCTCCTGCTGCAGAGGCGACGGAAGAGTCTGGACCTACTGCAGCTCCTGCTGCAGCGGTGAGGGGAGAGTCTGGACCTGCTGCAGCTCCTGGAGGGAGCTGGGTGGTGACGGCTGGTTTTGCAATGCGGGAATCAGGAACACTGGAAGACTGGCCGACCCAGGCCATAACAGTATTAAACTTCTTTCCAGGCATGATGGGAGTCCGCAGATTTACAGGAGAACCACCTCCTTTCCATTTTACGTGCATTCTGCTTCAGCATGCAAATATGTGAATTATACCAGGGAGCTGAGCTCCTGAGATAAGAAACCCTCTTCCTCAGAGGAGCGACCGCATCCAGGGCTGAATATAACATATCGGCAGTATTGTTAACAAGGTAATCAATATCTGCCAGAGTAAAATTCAGGTCATTGCCCCCAGCTATTCTTTCATATTGTGTGAGCCTGGGTCTTGTCTTAGTAGGGCCGGAGCCATGTTCTTAAGGGGCCTGGTGCCCCTTGGGGACCGGGCTGGATGAGTGAGCCTGGGTCTTAGTCTTAGCAGGGCCGGAGCCTGGTTCTTAAGTGGCCTGGTGCCCTTGGGGACAGGGTTGGATGAGTGAACCTGGGTGTTAGTCTTAGCAGGGCAGGAGCCTGGTTCTTAAGGGGTCTGCTGCCCTTTGGGGCCCGGGCTGGATGAGACAGCCTAGGTCTTAGTCTTTGCAGGGTCGGAGCCTGGTTCTTAAGGGGCCTGGTGCCATTTGGGGACCGAGTAAGCCTTGGTCTTGGTCTTAGTCTTAGCAGGGTTGGAGCCTGGTTCTTAAGGGGTCTTGTGCCCCTTGGGGACCGGGCTAGATGAATGAGCCTGGGTCTTGGTCTTAGCAGGGCCAGAGCCTGGTTCTTCAGGGGCCTGGTGACCCTTGGGGACATAAGTGAGCCTGGGTCCTAGTCTTAGCAGGGCCGGAGCATGGTTCTCAAGGGGCCTGGTGCCCTTTGGGGCCCGGGCTGGATGAGTGAGCCTGGGTCAAAGTCTTTGCAGGGCTGGAGCCTGGTTCTTAAGGGGCCTGGTATCCCTTGGGGAACGGCCTGGATGAGTGAGCCTCGGTCTTGGTCTTAGCAGGGCCAGAGCCTGGTTCTCAAGGGGCCTGGTGACCCTTGGGGACCGAGCTGGATGATTGAGCCTGGATTTTGGTCTTAGCGGGGCCGGAGCCTGGTTCTTAAGGGCCCTGGTGCCATTTGTGGACCTGGCTGGATGAGTGAGCCTGGGTCTTGGTCTTAGCAGGGCTGGAGCCTGATTCTCAAGGGGCCTGGTGCCCCTTGAGAACCACGCTGGAGGTGTGAACCTGGGCCTTATGGGCACCACTGGAGCCTGGAGAACTACCAGGGCTGGGCTGGAGGTGTGAGACTGGGTCTTATGGGCACCACTGGAGCCTGGAAGACTACCAGGATCAAGTGGTGCCCATATGAGCCTGGGTCTTATGGGCACCACTGGATCCTGAAGAACTACCAGGACTGGGCTGTAGGTGTGAGACTGGGTCTTATAGGTACCACTGGAGCCTGGAGAACTACCAGGGCTGGGCTGGAGGTGTAAGACTGGGTCTTATGGGCACCACTGTATCCTGAAGAACTACCAGGACTGGGCTAAAGGTGTGAGTCTGGTTCTTATGGGAACCACTGGAGCCTGGAGAACTACCCCACTGGATCCTAGAGAGCTACCAGGACTGGGCTGTAAGTGTGAGCCGGAGTTTTATGGGAACCACGGGAGCCTGGAGAACTACCAGGACTGGGCTGGAGGTGTGAGCCTGGGTCGTATGGGAACCACTGGAGCCTGGAGAACTACCCCACTGGAGCCTGGAGAACCACCAGGACTGGGCTGGAGGTTTGAGACTGGGTCTTATGGGAACCAATGGAGCCTGGAGAACTACCCCACTGGAGCCTGGAGAACCACCAGGACTGGGCTGGAGGTGTGAGACTGGGTCTTATGGGAACCAATGGAGCCTGGAGAACTACACCACTGGAGGCTGGAGAACTACCAGGACTGGACTGGAAGTGTGAGACTGGGTCTTATGGGAACCACTGGAGCCTGGAGAACCACCAGGACTGGGCTGGATGAGTGAGCCTGGGTCTTAGGGGCCTTTCGCCTGGGTCCTAGGAGCCTGGTGCCCTATGGGGACCGGGCTGTGATCCTCTGCCTGGCCCTTAGGGGGACCAGAGAGACACCCAAGGCAGACCAAGGGCCGCCAGCGGGGTCCCGGAGGTGGATCAGTGGCCCTTGCGGTGCTCTGAGACCCCCAGAATGGTACCAAGGCTCAACAGAGGACATGAGGCTTTTTCGGTGGAGCGTTGCTACCATCTTGTAGGGTAAAAAAGCTACTGCAGGTGATCGGTGGATGCATAAATTTAAATTAAATGAAATCAGTTTATTTAAAGAAAAATAAATAAATGACAGAGGAAGGGGGGTCAGAGAGAGCCAGAGGACCAGGGAGCATGCTGGAGAGGCACTGGATTTTTAAAAACCACAAGGAAGTCAAAATAAATTTAAATTAAATCAGCTTTAAAGAAAAAATAAAATAAAATCCAGCAAGGATGATGATGATGATCGCTGTGTAACAGTAGAGAGGGGAGCTGGCTGGGAGCCTTGACCTGGCCCATAGGGGGACCACAGGCCAGTTCTTGGCAGGACTGGAGCCTGGAGGACCACCAGGACTGGGCTGGATGTGTGAGACCAGGTCTTATGGGCGTCACTGGAGCCTGGTGGACTACCCCACTGGATCCTGGAGAACTACCACGACTGGGCTGGATGTATGAGACTGCCGGTGAATTTCGACCGGCAGACTCATCCTTGGTGTGACGTGCTGACTATGGAGTCAGTTTCCGACCACCACTTCCATTTCGGCGAACATGAAAATAATGCTAAGGCAGGAGTCTCAAACTGATCCGTGAAAGGGCCGTATGGCTGCAGGTTTTTGTTCCAGAAACACAGCTGACTTGTTTCATTCAATCAACTGAACTGGTTCAGACCTTCAGTGAAGACAACAACACCAGAATGCTACAGGCCGGCATCGTGTGAGCTCAGGCCGACGTATGGTGCTCTCTGGGCGGACTCAGTACACCGCCCTCGACTGAATGGCAACCGGAGCCCGACCACGGAGGGCCCCCGGCGGACCAGCTTCCCCCCCACGTCTCGCGGAGGGCTTCTGGCCACGGCCGGGCGGTTCCTTCGGGCCCCGTCCCGACCCGTGTGGCGGTGCATCCGGCGAGCATGGTGTTTCTTAAAATCCCTCCAGTTCAGAAGCATCGGTCCGCGGCTCTCGTAACAAGGTTTCCGTAGGTGAACCTGCGGCAGGATCATTAACGGTTGAGACGGTTCAGGTCCGCCCTCCACGGGGTGCCTGCAGCCATATGCTGCCCCGCTGCCTCTCTCACTGAGGGGGCAGGACTGGCTCTCTCACTCCTTCTCGCCTCCGGCTCTCTCTCTCCATCTCTCATCCCCATCTCTGCTGCAGAGACGGGGATGGAGGGGGTGGGGGAGTCAGGTGGGGAGTCCGGGGGGCGTATGCCGGTCCTCCTCCAAGGCTCCGGTCCAAACCCTCTCACTAGTCTGGACTCTGCCAGCTCCGTCTCAGCCCCCGAGGCGGTGGGTCCTCCTCCTCTCTGGCAGCCGTCTTCCGCACAGCCGAGCACGTTCTACACCGTACCTCCCGCTGCGAGGGCTCAGACGGACTCGAGGTTAACAAAAGGCCCGGCCTCCTGCTGGTTGCCCCCTCTTGAGCACCGGCTCCGCCTGCTGGTGCAGCACTGGCAGCCCAACAGGCCCAGCCTCCTGCTGGTCGCCACCTCTTGAGCACCGGCTCCGCCTGCTGGTGCGGCACTGGCGGCCCAACAGGCCAAGCCTCCTGCTGGTCGCCACCTCTTGAGCACCGGCTCCGCCTGCTGGTGCAGCACTGGCTGAACAAAAGGCCCGGGCTCCCGCCGGTCGCCCCATTTTGAGCACCGGCTCCGCCTGGTGGTGCAGCACTAGCTTAACAAAAGGGCCGGCCTCCCGCTGGTTGCCCCCTCTTGAGCACCGGCTCCGGCTGGTGGTGTGGGCGGCACTGGCTTAACAAAAGGCACGGCCTCCCGCTGGTCGCCCAGTCTTGAGCAGTGGCTCCGCCTGGTGGTGCAGCACTAGCTTAACAAAAGGGCCGGCCTCCCGCTGGTTGCCCCCTCTTGAGCACCGGCTCCGGCTGGTGGTGCGGCACTGGCGGCCCAACAGGCCTGTTGGGCCGCCAAGCTGGTTGTCTGCACTTCTTTTAGCTGACATGGAATCAGAGGAGTCAGTCTCAAACAGCCTCATAAAGCAGTTTCACAGACGTATTTCCAACCTTGTAAACGGTACAGCAGCTCCAGATGGTTAATTACGCTGTAAAATCCAACAATTGAAGCAACGGACCAGAACTGTTCATCTCAGATCGATGAGGAGATTTATGGATGTGGAGAAAGAGGACATGAAGTTAGTTGGAGTGAGAGAAGATGATGCAGAGGATGGAGTTAGATGGAGGTGGATGATTCACTGTGGTGACCCCTGAGGGGAAAAGATTAAAGGATAATAACAAGTTTGACAGATTGAGCACATTAACTAACTGAAAGAGTAAACCACTGGAAGTTGAATTTTATTCTATTATTATTATTATTATTATTATTATTATTATTTTGAAACCTGATTATTAATAAGAGTATTTCTGTATTGATGATCTTCTTGATGTTTACAATTCTGATTGTTTAATGACAAGAAAGAAAGGTCCAATTTCAGTATTTGTACTTCACATTTTATTTTAAAACACAGAAAAGGTGATTACAATCAGAGGATGGAGTTAGATGGAGGTGGATGATTCACTGAAGGGAAAAGCCTAAAGGATAATAAGAAGTTTGACAGATTGAGCACATTAACTACTGGAAGTTGAATTAAAGTCAACCAGTCTTTGACAAAATGGAGCATTAGCAATATTTTCTCATTTGTTTGTCATGGCCTGGAGCGGCCATGATCGTTTTCTCTGTTTTTCTGTATATTCCTTGTGTTGTCAAGTTGGCGTCTCTCCATGTCTCTAGTGTTTCCTGTTTTACTTTGAAGGTCTGTCTTGTCTCCATTGTTTTCAGCTTTGCTTCCTTCCCCTTGTCAAGCCTGATTGTTCACACCTGCCTCTCGTTTGTTCCTGTGTGTATATAAGTCCTGTCACTCCCTTTCAGTTTGCTGTCCATTGTCGTCGCTATGCCCTCCATGCCTTGTCCTTGTGTTCACCGTTCAGCTTGGAGTCAAGTTAAGTTTGTATTTTTGCATTCCTTGAAGTTTTGGATTTTTGGATTTTGTGGATTTTGGATTTTTGTTTTTTGTTAAATAAATACCTTTTTGTGTTTTTGAAACCTCCTGCATTTGGGTCCTCCTTCCACACCTCATTGTGACATTGTTCTGATGGACCATCATTAGTCCTGTACTTGGACCATAACAGTAATAATACTTTAATATAGAAGTTTTGAATCAAAACAATCTCTTTTTTCCCCCTTTATATGTAATTGGACTCGGTCAGGGATGGACTGGGACCAAAAAATGGCCCAGGCATTTTTGATCCCTGGCGGCCCACCATACGCCTGGGGATCAAAAATGCCGGTTATTTATACGATATGCGGAAGCACATGCTGCATGTTGTATACTATGTGCACATAGTGAAGTTTCAAAACTTAAAATAAAGTACACACACACACACACACACAGGTGATCACCTCCAAATAGCTATTCTGACCTCAATCTCGCCCTGCTGCTGGGTCTCATCTCTCTCCTCCTCCTCCTTCTCCCTCTCCTCGTCCACTTCTCCGACAACCACCTGTTCACTCGACGGCCCTGCGGCCGACGGCCCCCGCTCCCGAGCTTGTGGTTGAAAACATTTCTGTGATTTTGGCACATTTTGCTGCATCCACTTTTAATTTTTTTTGTCTCCGTTCTCTGAGCTTTTCTGCTCCTCCCTTTCGCTTTTGTGCTTTTTTCTCCATTTCCATACTCATCCACGAGCCACCACACTCTCTGGTCAGGCCAAACGGCAAAATTTGGTCAGGAGGGATGGGAGGGGTGGGCCAACGAGAGCTGAGAAATTTCATTGGACTAGCCCAATGTCCGTTAAGAAAATCAACCAATGGGCCACTTTGTGTCTTCGCAAGGCCCCGGCCCGCCTCCACCCCCTCCCTTCAGCAGAAAATAACGTTCATACTGCGTTCACATCAGAGCAGCACTGGAGTGCTTGTCTGATTAGCTGTCAGTGTCTCTTTCTTGAGTTTGTTGAGTGTGTGTCGTCGTCGTCGTCCCCCCCTCTCGGAGATTTTTATGAGCCGACTATCAGTCCGTTACCGTCGCGGTCAATAAAAACTATATACTTTTTTTTTTTTTTTTTTTTTATGACAGACCTGGGCCGGCCCACAGATGTGCGTCGGCCCACCGGGCATTGCCCGGTACGCCCGATGGCCAGTCCATGCCTGGACTCGGTAATGAAATGAACAACTAATCAGTGATAATGTTGTTCAATAAAATCAAGTTTAATAAAAGTAGTTGTGTGCTGTAACCACAAGAGGGCAGTCTGCACAGCATTTTATATTCAGTAATGTCTGTCTTCTGCCATCTAGTGGCCATAAGTGGTAACAACACATATTGTAAAGTTGATTTATATACAGAATTGCCCGAATACAGTAAATACAGCAATGTGCATTTGTCTGATTTGATTGCAAATTGGCATCAAATAATAATTGATTGATTGAACACATTATCAACCAAAAAGTTAAATTAGAGTCTTCCAGTTTTTGGTGTGACTACTAAAATCACGACAAATGTTTAATTAGCATTAGCTCACTGTTCATTACTTCTGATGCACCATCGTCAGACCTGAATAATATTAATAAATACATTTAAATGAGTCTAGAAGATTTAAACAAATTACCTCTGCCCTAGTATATAATATAAGCACAGTCTGAAATATACTAAAGAAACAATAAAGTACGTAATAAATGATAAGACGTGAAATAAAATCAACAGAAACCATTGTAGTTTAGTGCTGTGACCACAAGAGGGCAGTCTGTCCTCATAATCAAACTCGGCAGACATCAAACTACTAGTTCAGACCACATATAACATAGAAACTTTGTTCAAGTACAGTTGGTATTTTTGGATTTTTTTTTTCTTATTAAACAAAAGACAAAATGTGGATTCGTGATGGAAAAAATGTGAGACAATTAAACAGCTTGGACACATTAACTCACTGAAAGAGTAAACCATTGGAAGTAGAATTACAGCCCATCAGTTTTAGGCTAAATGTGGCATGAGCAATATTTTCATTTGTTCTGATATGTCAACATCAAGGATTGTAGGATTGTAGTTTCATGTTGTAACCACAAGAGGGCAGTCTATCCTCATAATCAAACTCACCAGACATCAAACTACTAGTTCAGACTACGTTTAACATAGATACTTTGTTCAAGTACAAATGGTATTTCTGTTGTTTTGTTTTTTTCTTTCTCTAAAAATAACCTGATTATCAATTTATTATCAATCTATTTCTGTAGTAATGATCTTCTTGACTTTTCCAATTCTGATTGTTTAATGACAAGAAAGAAAGGTCCAGTTTGAGTAATAGTACTCCACATTTAAATTTAAACCACAGAAAAGATGATTACAGAATTAGATGTAGGTGGATAATTCACTTTACTACCAATAGTCCTCTAGTTAGATAAGAACAGTACTAATAATATAATCCTGAAATGTTAATACAAAACAAACTCTCTCTGTCCCCTCAGAATGTACATACATTCGGTAATAAATGAATAAAATAAAATACTCAAAGGCGATAATGCCATTCAAAAAAAATCAAAAGTTTAATGAAAGTAGTTTTGTGCTGTGACCACTAGGAGGCAGTCTGCACAGCTTTGGATATTCAGTCATGTCTGTTTTCTGCCATCTAGTGGCCATAAATGGTAACTACACAAATTGTAAAGTTGGTAGAATGATATTGTTACGGACCACGAGAGCCTGCGGCATTGTGCGTCCTGTGGGCTATCCCCGGCTGTCGCCTGCGGTCAGGAAGAGGGAGTGACGTCCCGGGATTCCCTTACCAAGCTCAGCCCCCTTGAATCAGCTGAGCGGCGTTGCCATCACCTGGGCCCTCCTCTCATCACCCTCCCTTCTATAAAAGACCTGTCAGAACTGCAGTCGTGGCAGACTGTCAGCCACAGACAGATCTGCCGCCATTGAGGGAATTTGTTGGAACTTTGTTGGACTTTGTTGACTAGTGTGGCATATTGTGTGTTTAAAAACGGATGTCTTTTGTTCCTGCTCTATGTGAGAGCTTGACTTTTTGTTGCAGAGCAAGTTTAATTTCATTATATTTATTATTTTTGCTTTACCTTTAATAAACGGCTTGCCACCAGATCTACACGCCTCGTTACTCCCCTTATTCCATCTACTAGGCTAACTCACCATATCTGGGCCGTAACAAGTGGGGGCTCGTCCGGGAAAGTTAACGATTACTTACGTTACGTTAATTTTGACCTTCCCGGGCCATTTTTGTGTAGGCTACAGGTGGCACATCTGCCGTTTTTTTGGTGAGCGTGTGGGCGCGCTTGTTGGGCTTCCCGTGTGTCGTATTATGGCTAAGATAATGTCATTTAGCCTCGAGGAGTTTATCCAGAATCCCTCCCTCGAGCTGTTAGACAGCTGCCGTGTGAAGGATCTGAACGAGATCGCGGCTCACTTTAAACTTCAGGTGCCTGGGCAGCTGCTGAAGAACGATCTCAAGGTATTAATTGCAAATGAGCTGTTGGAAGCAGGAATTTTGCGGGCTTCGCCGGGGTCTGTTGTGGGTGCTGCTGGGGCTTCTCCAGCCCACGTTGATACTGTTTATACTCCTCTCCCTGGTACTGGCGCCCGATGATGAATCGGAGGACACATTTGTCCGGCTGGCTGACTTGCAAGCTGAGCAGGTGCCCAGAACACCATTCACGCTTGCTGCGTTCAGCCCGCAATCACTTCCGTCTTCCTTGGGGGGGAGGGAAGATGCCCGCCTAAAAATCCGCCTCGCTCGCCTCAAGATGGAGGCTGAGGAGAAAGCCCGAGAGGCTAAGGAGAGAGCTTGACGAGCTGAGCTAGAGCATCAGTTAAATGTCAAAAGGATGGAGCTAGAATCCCAATACAGACTCCGTCAGCTTGAGCTGGACTCCGAGAGACGGGCCCCGGTAGTTGTCCCGACCCCCGCTGCTCCTGACAGTTCCGCCCATTCCACCTTAGAGATCAGTCGGTATGTGTCCCTGGTTCCTGCTTTTAAATAAGACGAGGTGGATTCATTCTTTAACGCGTTTGAGCGCTTAGCAGCCGCTTTAAAATGGCCCATAGGAATCTGGTCTGTGCTGCTGCAGAGCAAATTACATGGCAAAGCCCTGGAAGTTTTGTCTACACTCTCTTTAGAGGATAGACAGAATTATAAAAAGCTAAAAACCGCTGTCTTGCGAGCCTATGAGCTTGTTCCTGAGGCTTACAGGCAGAAGTTTAGAGCCCACCGTAAGAGTTCCACCCAGACATGTGGAGTTTGCCAGAGATAAGGGGAATCTTTTTGATCGCTGGTTGAGCGCCTGTGGGGTGTCTGATTTTCATGCGCTCCGAGAACTCATCCTGGTGGAGGAGTTCAAGAGAAGCCTTCCGGAGCGCATGTTAATCTATTTTAACGAACAAAAGATTACCTCTTTGTCTGCTGCTGCTGTCCTGGCAGACGAGTATGTGTTGACTCACCGGATTGCTCCTTCTACCTATGTAGCTCCCTCTGACCGACCCCGCTCTGCACCTGTTGCGCTGCGCACCTTTAGCCGAGCGCCCGCTGCGCGTTCCGACAAGCGGTTGTGTTTTTTCTGTCTGAAGCCCGGTCATCTCATTGCGGATTGTTCGGACTTTAGGCGGCAAAAACAGAACCGACCGGCACCGTCAGCGCAGGCCACCAAACCTAAGGGGGTAGGGCTAATCAACACCGGCTCTGGTGAAGCAGTCTCTCCCCGGCGTGAGGAGTGCTGTGATCCGTGCTTTAGGCCATTCGTTTCACAAGGTTGGGTGTCACTGACAGGTAAACCGGAGGATCGGCATTCTATCCAAATTTTGCGGGACACTGCATGGTCCCAATCTGTAATCCTCTCTAGCTCACTGCCTTTCTCCTCCGCGTCCGCCTGCGGCTACAGTACAGTGCTGCGTGGAGTGGAGATGGGTTATGCTCCGCGTCCGGTCCACATGATCAATTTACGTTCTAGCCTGGTAAGTGGCGTTTTTCCAGTTGCTGTTTGTCCAGCCCTGCCGATCCGGGGGATATCCATGCTGCTGGGGAACGACATAGCAGGTGGCAGGGTTGAGCCCGTGCTCGAAGTGCTGGACGCTGCGCCTGTGTGTGAACCTGATATTACGCAGGCCCGCCTGTATCCTTCCTGCGCCATTACGTGCGCTCAGGCTCGGAAACTAGCCAAGGAGACTGGTGACTCTGGCAATGTGGATTTATCCAACAGTGTGTTGATGCCTGTTCTTTCAGAGCAGACTGAGCTGGAATCTCCTCCAGTGCACAAAGCGGAGAAGGTAAGCAGCCCCGGCGTTTCTCCTTCAGATGCGCCATCGTCTTGGTTACCAGTGACGCGAGAGCGCCTCGCTGCTGCCCAAAAAGAGGACAAAAGCCTGGCGAAGTGTTTCGCTGCTGTGGTGAGTACAGAACGGGACTCTGATCACCCGTGTTACTACATGTTCTCATGCGTAAGTGGTCTCCTCCTCTGGCTGAAAAAGTGGATTGGTGCATTGTGAGACAGATTGTTGTTCCTGTCTGTTACCGTGAGCATGTGTTGTGTTTAGCTCACGAGGACAGATGGTCTGGACATCTGGGAGTTCGCAAAACATACAATCTTGTGTTGAAACATTTTTTCTGGCCAGGTCTAAAGGCCGACGTCACTGCTCACTGTCGCTCCTGTCATGTTTGTCAATTGGCAGGAAAGCCCAATCAGGTCATCCCACCGGCTCCGTTGCATCCCATATCAGCTGTAGGGGAGCCGTTTGAGTGTGTCATAGTCGACTGCGTTGGTCCACTACCCAGAACCAAGTCAGGTAACCAGTACCTTCTTACCATCATGTGCGCCGCCACCCGCTTCCCTGAAGCGGTGCCCCTGAGTAACATCACTGCTAGATTGGTCGTGCGCGCCCTGACGAAATTCTTTTGTACTTTCGGCCTGCCAAAGACTGTACAAACAGACCAAGGTACTAATTTTAAGTCCAGGTTGTTTGTACAGATTCTTAAAACGCTTCACATCCAACACGCTGTCTCCAGCGCGTACCATCCAGAGTCACAGGGTGCTCTGGAGAGGTGGCACCAGACTCTCAAATCAATGCTGCGTAAGTATTGTTTGGAATCGGGTCGTAGCTGGGATGAGGGAATACCATTTGTCCTCTTTGCTGCACGCGAGTCCATTCAAGACTTGTTGGGGTTCAGTCCAGCTGAGCTTGTGTTTGGGCATACTTTGCGCGGTCCCTTGCGCGCTCTAAAAGAGCAGTTTTTTTCCTCTGAGTCATCTAAGGAAAACGTGCTAGATTATGTTAGTCAGGTTCGTGACCGATTACACCATGCGCGTGCCCTCGCTCGAAAAGCGCTTTCCTCCACCCAATTGGAGATGAAAAAACGATTTGACAAATCCGCTGTGGCTCGTAGATTTGAGGTCGGAGATAAAGTCCTCACTTTACTACCGATCCCCGGTTCCTCCCTGTCAGCGCGTTTCTCCGGACCATACGTTATAAAACGAGTGCTTAGTGATACGGATTATGTTGTGAACACACCCGATCGCGTGCGCAAAAGCAGAGTGTGTCACATTAACATGTTGAAACCTTATCATTCTCGGGATGAGTTGCCTGTTGTTGTGACTTCAGCGGGTGTTGCTGCTGCTGTCATCGCAACCTCTGGCCCAGAGGATGAGGATGGGTTGCCTGCGCGCCCTTCCTCTCCTTCTGCGCGTTTACCGAATTCATCCATGATTAAGTTGTTGCCCGAAAAACTTCCTCACTTGGAGGAAAACCAAACAAGTGAACTTCTTAACCTTATTTCCAAGTTCCCCTGTCTGTTCGGTGACGTTCCCTCTCATACAGCCGTAATCGAGCACGACATTAATGTTGAAAACGTGCGTCCCATAAAACAGCATCCCTACCGAGTAAACCCCGAAAAACGGGAGTTGATGAAAAAGGAGTGTGAATACCTTTTACATAACGGGTTAGCTAAGCCCAGTTCCTCCGCATGGAGCTCTCCCTGCTTGCTGGAAGGAAAACCAGATGGCACCCCGCACTTTGTGACTGATTTTCGCAAGGTAAATGCGGTAACGGTGCCCGATTCATATCCACTACCACGAATGGTAGACTGTGTTGATACACTCGGTACTGCCAAATATGTAACGAAATTAGATCTTCTGAAAGGGTACTGGCAGGTGCCTCTGACGGCGCGCGCGTCAGAGATTTCGGCGTTCGTTACCCCCGATCATTTCCTGCAGTACACAGTCATGCCCTTCGGCTTATGTAATGCACCGGCAACATTTCAGAGGCTAGTGGATACAGTTCTGGCAGGAGTGGCTAACATTAATGCGTATTTGGATGACCTGATTGTGTTTTCTGCTAGCTGGCAGGGGCATGTCGACAGCTTAAGAGAAGTGTTTTCTCGTCTCGCCTGCGCCTCACTCTCAACCTGGCCAAGTGTGAGTTTGGGAGGGGCACGGTGACATACTTGGGCCGGCTGGTTGGGCGGGGACAGGTTCGACCCATTGAGGAGAAGGTGAGATCCATCACGGAGTTCCCGGTTCCTGCCGCTCAGCGTGAGCTTCGCAGGTTTTTGGGTATGGCTGGTTACTACCGGGCTTTCTGCCGAAACTTCTCCGCGGTAGCACAGCCACTCACTAGTCTCACCAGTCCCAAAATGCCGTTCGCCTGGACACCTCAGTGCCAGCATGCATTTGAGAGCGTTAAAGCTCTTCTTTGCCATGCTCCCATTCTCGCTGCCCCCAACTTTGGAAAGCCGTTCAAGATAGAGGTTGATGCTAGCGCTGTCGGTGCCGGCGCGGTTTTGTTGCAGGAAGACTCAAATAGGGTAGAGCACCCAGTCAGTTTCTTCTCTCGAAAGTTTGATAAACATTAGTTCAAATATTCCACCATCGAGAAAGAAACTTTGGCTTTATTATGGGCTCTACAACATTTTGAAGTCTATGTGGGGTCATCTAATCAGCCATTGGTCGTTTACACCGACCACAATCCAATCACCTTCCTTGCGCGCATGTACAATCACAACCAGAGGCTCATGAGGTGGGCTTTGCGGGTGCAGGACCACAACCTGGTGATCCAACACAAAAAGGGGTCAGAAAATATTATTGCGGACACGTTGTCCCGGGTGTAGTGTAATTGTGGTTTGTCTGTTGGTTGTTTCTTTGTTCTGAAACCAGGGTTTCAAACTTGAGTGGGGAGGTGTTACGGACCACGAGAGCCGGCGGCATTGTGCGTCCTGTGGGCTATCCCCGGCTGTCGCCTGCGGTCAGGAAGAGGGAGTGACGTCCCGGGATTCCCTTACCAAGCTCCGCCCCCTTGAATCAGCTGAGCGGCGTTGCCATCACCTGGGCCCTCCTCTCATCACCCTCCCTTCTATAAAAGACCTGTCAGAACTGCAGTCGTGGCAGACTGTCAGCCACAGACAGATCTGCCGCCATTGAGGGAATTTGTTGGAACTTTGTTGGACTTTGTTGACTAGTGTGGCATATTGTGTGTTTAAAAACGGATGTCTTTTGTTGCTGCTCTATGTGAGAGCTTGACTTTTTGTTGCAGAGCAAGTTTAATTTCATTATATTTATTATTTTTGCTTTACCTTTAATAAACAGCTTGCCGCCAGATCTACACGCCTTGTTACTCCCCTTATTCCATCTACTAGGCTAACTCACCATATCTGGGCCGTAACAGATATACAGAAAATACTTCCTGTGACTTTTTTCAAAATAAATGTCCTATGAGCTTTCTTCGTACTTAACAAAGACAACACAACGTGTATTTGTCTGATTTGATTGCAAATCGGCATCAAATAATAATAGATTGATTGAACACATTATCAACCAAGAAGTCAAATTAGAGTCTTCCAGTTTTTGGTGCGACTTCTAAAATCACGACAAATGTGTCTTTAGCATTAGCTAGCTGTTCGTTACTTCTGATGCACCATCGTTAGACCTGAATAATAATAATAAATACAGTTAAATGAGTCTAGAAGATTTAAACAAATTACCTCTGCCCTAGTATATATGTCATCACAGTCGGAAATCTTCTAAAGAGGTCGTAGAAAGAATCTATAAAATAAAGTACTTAAAAAATGATAAGACGTGAAATAAAATCAACAGGAACCACTGTAGTTCCGTGCTGTGACCACAAGAGAGCAGTCTGTCCTCATAATCAAACTCACCAGACATCAAACTACTAGTTCAGACTAAGTTTATCATAGAAAAATGTATTCAGGCACAATTGGCATTTCTTTCTTTCTTTCTTTTTTTAACTAATTATCAAGAAGACCTTTCTGTAGTGATCTTCTTGACGTTTCCAATTTCAGTAATTGTTCTCCACATTTAATTTCCAACCACAGAAAAGGTGATTACAAACTGAATGAAAAATGTTTCTGGGCTGAAAGCTGCTGTGCTGGAGCCCTGAGGAGGATAGAATATACCATTCCAGTCCTGACCTTGAAAAATGTTGAAGGCCACACATTTAGAGAATCCTAACTGACCTAAGGAAACGTTTCCTCACCTTCAGACATGTAGAAAGAAAATGTTTGTTTTTTTAACTGTTTCTAATCTGGTTTCATCTGTCTGCTTCCCTTCAGAACTGAGTTTCTGCTCTCAGATCCATCACTGCTGCTGCTATAAATGTGCGTCTGTGAAACCCAGTACTGATGCATCTGTCTGTGTTGGTCAGTCTTTTAACTTTGTGCCCTTCTCTGCTCAGGCAGTTTGTAGGGTTCTGAAAGAACCAGACCCGAGAAAACCTTCAGGACCTGATTTGATTGATCCTCATTTCTTGAAATTGGCAGCTGATTTTGTAGCTGAGCCTCTTACATATCTTTTTAACTTGACTTTGCTGACTAAAATTCCAAGATTATGGAAATCTGCCTTTGTCCTCCCCTTATTGAAAGGGGGAGACCCAAGTATTTTAAACAACTACAGGCCAATATCTAATTTGTCAGTATTGGTTAAAATTCTTGAATCTCTTGTGAGTGCTCAGCTAAAGGGGTTTTTATACACCAATGATATTTTTATAAACATATCAATCAGGTTTTAGAAAAAAGCATAGCACTCTTACGGCTGCACTGAAGGTGGTAAATGACATTTCTGTAGGTCTTGATAAGAAGCAACATTGTGCAGCACTTTTTCTTGACTTGTCCAAAGCTTTCGACACAGTCGACCATGATGTTTTAAAACTTAGACTTCTGAACTCAGGTCTCTCAGAAGAAGCAGTTTCTTGGTTTGCAAACTATCTTAGTAATCGGTCTCAGTGCATTAGGTATGATGGTCTATGCTCAGATGTTGTATCGATCCATAAAGGTGTACCACAAGGCTCTGTGTTAGGGCCTTGTGGTACACCTTTATGGATCGATACAACATCTGAGCATAGACCATCATACCTAATGCACTGAGACCGATTACTAAGATAGTAATCGGTCTCAGTGCATTTACAGTTCATTACTGACTGATATAAAAATGTTGTATCGATCCACAAAGGTGTACCACAAGGCTCTGTGTTAGGTTCACTCTTGTTCACTATTTATGTGAATAATCTGGGTCAAAATGTGTCAAATGCTACGTTCCATTTCTATGCTGATGACACTGTTTTATACTGCTGTGCAGCATCTCTTTCACTGGCTGCTGAGCACTTGCAAAATGCTTTTGTGGTTGTTCAGGATAAACTGCATGATCTGAAAGTTGTTTTAAATGCAGATAAGATGAAGCTTATGTTATTTACCACCTCAAAAGCTAGGTTACAAAATGTACCTGTAGTGGTCACAGTTGATGGGAAGGAGATAGAAGTTGTTAACTCATACAAGTACCTGGGTATCTTGATTGACGATTCTCTAAATTTTAAACCTCATGTGCTGAACCTGGTGAAGAAACTGAGGCTAAAACTGGGTTTTTATTTTCGGAATAAGTTGTGTTTTTCTTTTTATGCAAAAAAGCGTCTAGTTGCTGCAACTTTTTTACCTGTGTGATAAAGGTGCGGATATCAGGAGGAGTCAGTTCTTCAGTAAAAAAATATAATTTCATTTCCTATAATTTAACTGCTTGTCTTCTCACCTCATTGTTTGAGTATTGGGAAGTCGCTAAAACTGCGCTCTCATTGTCCTCCCCATTTCTCCTTAGGATGCGTTTTATCCTGGTCTTTCTTGACGTGATTCGATCCATATATTCAAAGGCTGAATTGACCTCTTCTTCCAAATCATCCTCTGCTTTTTCCGCTTCAATTTCACGGTCATTATCCAGTAAAGCCGCCTCTCTCGCCATCAGTTGTTCCAAATATTCCTCCAACACATCTGTGCTGGGATCGTCTTTGCCAACCTCCTGGTCAATCTTATCCAAGAGTTGTGTGGTCGCGGCCCGTACTGCTCCTCTTGCTTTCCTTTGTCTTTGCAGGTTCAACATTCTTGATTTGTCCTGTTATCCGCGTCTTCAGGTATCCTTCTTTCCCTTTTTCCTTTGTTTCTTCTCCCGGGTTTCGGCACCAAAAAATTTGTGATAAAGGTGCGGATATCAGGAGGAGTCAGTTCTTCAGTAAAAAAATATAATTTTATTTCCTATAATTTAACAATTCTAAAATCAGAAAAAATGGAAATTGGAACAAGACTGCTGTCATGGCAAGAGTGGCTTGTCTCAGTGGCGTCGCTCAGGTGCTGCGCATCAGCCCTTAATGAACCCTCCTGCAGCTCATCCGTGGCGCTGTCCATGGTGCTGAAGGTGACAGGTCAGACGGACAAACAAACTGCAACAAACTCCGGGCCGATGAACGACTAACACGTTCATCACTCCAATTCTAGATGATAAAGCAGTTGAATAGGTCGTCTTAGAATAATGTTAAAGGTAAACGAATGGAGCATGATCTTACTTTCCCATCACGACCTTGAAACACTTCCTCCACTCGACCCATCCTCCACATGTGACGTGGCAACCTTTCATCATGAACAAGAACAAAATCTCCAACCTTGATTGAAGTCGATTTCACATTTCTGGTACAGTGAGCGGAACGCAACTCCATTAGATATTCCTTTTTCCATCTGTTCCAAAACTCATCCACCAGTTTGCGACGATAGTTCCAGCGTTTCGTCAGCTGCTCTCCATCCACCTTCCTGATGTCTGCGACCTGAACAGGCTGAGAGGGTAAGGTGGTTATTCTTTGTCCGATCAGAAAATGAGCTGGAGTGAGAGGTGATGGATCCTGAGAGTCGGTATGCAAATAGGTTAGTGGCCTTGAATTGATCACTGCTTCCACTTCTGTTAACATAGTCTGCATCTCCTCGTACGTCAGATAGGCCCTTCCAAGGACTTTCCTGATGCAGATTTTAACGGAGCGGACAAGACGTTCCCACATCCCGCCCCACCATGCAGCTCTTTCTACTATGTATTTCCAGGTGATTTTCCTTCCAGAGAAAAAGTTTTTCATCTTTTCTCCTTTCATCACACATTCCACAATTCCTTTAAATCTTGTTCTGCTCGCTTAAACGTCTTTGCGTTGTCAGAGTAGATTATAGTGCAGATCCCCCTTCGCGCAATGAATCTCCGAAAAGACAGCAGAAACGCATCTGTGGATAAGTCAGAGACCAACTCCAGATGGACGGCTCGAGTGACCGCACAGGTGAACAAAGTGATGTAAGTTTTCTGTCTGTCTGGTTTAACAAATAAAGGACCAGCAAAATCTACACCCACTACTTCAAATGGCTGAGCTTCTGTAATACGATCACGTGGCAATGGTGCAAAAGGTTGTTGACCAGCTTTAACCTTACTTTTACGACAAATAAAACATTTTTCCACAATTTTCTTTGTAATTTGTCTGCCTCTTACAAGCCAATATCTTTCTCTGACTTGAGTCAAGGTATCCTGTAGCCCAGAGTGCATGACGTCATCGTGGGACCTTTTTATTAACAACTCTGAAAACTTGTCCTGTGATGGTAGAATCCAGGGATGTTTTTGGCCATAAGCCCAGTTTGTTTTTTGCAGTCGGCCTCCAACTCGCATTAAATTTTCTTCGTCTAAAAAGGGTTTCAAGGTGAGAACCTTTGATGTTCTGTCCAATTCCTGATTTGTTTTCAATTGTCTCATTTCCTTGGAGAAGGATTTTATTTGTATCAGCCTAATCCAATATTTTTCTGCTGCTTCAATTTCCTGAGCACAGAGCTCTCCTCGCTGTTTCTCTATATTGCGCAAGTTGTGCCCAAATCTCATCACCCACGCAGTTACTCTAATCAACTTATTTAAACTGCTGTAATTTTTCAGTTTCAGAATGGGCTCAGTTACAAAACAAACATCCTCTGAATCTTCTACTACCTGATTTTGAGCGATACACTCACCAGTCGGTAGAGGCGTGTTTATTTCCTCCGCAAATATCAGATCGGCTGAGTGCAACCAACTCGGTCCGTTCCACCACAGGTTATCAACTGCGAGCGCCTGTGGGTTAAGTCCACGGGTTCCATGATCAGCAGGATTTTCTTTACCTTTGCAGTGTCTCCAGTTCTCCGGCAGTGTAAGACTCTGGATTTCCGCTACTCTGTTAGCCACAAACGGCTTCCATTGTTTTGCTGTACTTTTAATCCAATGAATGGTGATCATCGAGTCAGTCCAAAATTTACATTTAACATTGTTCAGACTTAAGATCTTGCTCAAATAGTTACCAAGTCTGGCGCCGATGAGAGCTCCCAGCAATTCCAGTCGAGGCAGAGTTACTCGTTTCAGGGGAGCCACCTTAGTTTTGGCAGAGATTAAACTCACAGTGCCCGTTCCATCTGGCTTTGTCGTGCGTAAATACGCAGCGGCACAGTAAGCTCGTTCACTAGCATCACAAAATACATGAATTTCTTGCATTTCTTGTGAGTTTTTGTTCTGATTTAACTGTGTATCATAACGTCTATGAATTGACACTTTACTCACGTCTTGCAGTTCCTCGCACCATTCCTTCCAACATGCAGCCAAATCCGTCGGCAGTTCTTCATCCCAATCCAAGCCTCTTTCCCACATTTCCTGAAACATGATTTTTGCTCTGATAATAAATGGAGACAAGAAGCCAATGGGATCGAATATTCTTGATGCTGTTTGGAGCACTGCCCTTTTTGTGAGTTTTTTGTCTTTAACATAATTGATCACCTCCGCCATTTCAAAGACAAATTCATCCGTTTCACTTTTCCAGACGAGACCCAGAACCTTTAATGGAGTGGAATCCTTCCCTTGTTCCTGTCGTTCTTGTGACCACCTTCGTTGTAGTTCAGGACTGTTTGTTTTCCACTTACAAAGATCCATTCCTGCACTCGCCATTATTTCTCTGGCCTTTACGCACAGCTCTTCAGCTGCGTCACAGCTGTCGGCTCCACTTATAAAATCGTCCACATAAAGACATTCTCTTATTATCCGTACAACTTCGGGATTTTCCTTTTCATATTGTTTTAAATGATGTCGTACAGTAGCTGCCAACAGAAAGGGACTCGATGACACTCCAAACGGGACTCTGGTCATCCTGAGTGTTTTTACCTTTATCTCCCTTTGCAACATCGGCTTGTCATCTGTCCAAAGAAATCTCAGTGCATCTCTGTCACTTTCGTTAAGAGAGATTTGTAGAAAGGCTGACTTAATATCTGCCATTACAGCTACTGGATATTGTCTGAATTTAATCAGAATGTTCAAAAGGTCAAGACTTAAGTTTGGACCTATAAGCAGACAATCATTTAGTGAACAGCTGTTTTTTTCATGAGAGGAGGCATCAAATACAACTCTCAGTTTTGTCGTGGCTCTTTCTTCTTTTATAACTGGATGATGTGGTAAATAATACACTGGATCGTTTGTCACATTATCATTTACCAATTCTACTATATCTTCTTTTAAATAGTTTTGAATAACTGCATCATATCTATCAAAAAGAGTTGGGTTATTTTTAAGCCTTCTCATTAGATTATCAAATCTATTTTTTGCTGTAACATAGTTTGAAGACATAGTTACACGCTCGTTTTTCCAAGGCAGTCGGACTTCATACCTGCCATCAACAAACTTCACAGTATTTTCAAAGGTTTTCAGAACCGTTTCATCTGTCTCGGGATGCGATTCTTCCTTACCTATTCCGAGTGATTCCAGTTCCCAAAAGCTGCGTAACTGGTTGGAGAGTGCTTGATCCTGCTCTACACGGACATACAGTAATTCAGTGTCAACAGCTTCGGTGACAATATTCATTGTGGTGACCTCTCCCTGCACCAGCCATCCAAACATGCTTTCCAGCGCAACAAGTCCATCTTCCAACCTTTCAATTTTGCCAGTGACAATCCTCCAGTACTGGTCTCCTCCAATTAGGACTCCCAGTTCCTCTGACTCCATTCCTCTCACGGGAACATCCGCCATAGACATTCCTTTAGACTCCAAACCTTTCCTTATTGTTTCACTTGCCATTTTGATGACTGAAGAGCTCACCTTGGGCGTCTCCAGCAGCTGAACTTCAATAGTCTGATTATTTCTGATGTTCCTTAAACGCACCTTCACTTTCTTGCAGGTCACTCTTTGGGGTGTTTTAGAGCCAAATACAAAAACATTCAGGGTTTCTTTACCCATTACTGGCAGATTAAGTGCTCTGGATATGTCTTCTCTAATAAAACTGCGAGAGCTACCTCCATCTAAAAGACATCTAGCCACCACTTGACTCTGAGTGGGCGCGCGTCTACCCAAACGGTAGCTGTCTGAAGTAAAACTGTACTGCTCATAGAATTACTGGGAGCTGCGCTTGCTATCACTGTATCTGCAGGGGAATCTCGGGAAACCTGTTGTGCGTTTTCTTGTCTCTCTTTTGTACGATCTCTTTGTTGACTGGCTAATTGAGGGCAGACCACTTTGTAGTGTCTTCGTCCACATTCCTCACAATTAATTCCCTGCGTCTTGCAGTTGCGCGCTACATGTCTGCTACCCAAACACACAAAACACTTGCCTTCTTTTCTTAATTTTTCTCTCCTCAGTTCAAGAGTCAATTCTGTACAGTTCTTAGATCTATGGTTATTTTCTCCACAGAATATACACTTCGGCTCATCTCTGACACTGGCAGCACAAAACGAGGCTGTAGAGGCTGTATAAGATCTTTTTTCCGGTATTCTTTTCTCTACATAGGACCTTTCCCATCGTTTCTCTTTGTCAGATTGTTGCATGCTCTGGGTGAGATTGGCTGTTCTTTCACGACTTTCAACTTCCTTTTGGAAAAAAAACCTCATCAGGCCTTTGACACTGAACGTATTGTCATTATTTGCATCATCCTCTTCTCGTTCACTACCGTTTTGACGGGTGAACTGCAAGGCCATTTCTTCCGGTATCATTTTCATGAGGATTGGGCAGAGCAAGTTGCCATAAGTGTCTGAGACTACTCCCATGGAGCCTAAACTGCGTACTTGAATCTCAATGTCATCATATAGCCTGCGTAAAGCTGCGACATCACATGCCTTTTTGACTGGAGTCAAATGTAACAGTTTATTCATGTGCGCATTTATAATTAGATCTTTGCGCCCAAAACGGCCGATGAGCATTTTCTTTGCATTATCATAATTCTCATCCGACAAAGAAAGTCCCGTGACTACATTAGCTGCTGGGCCATACAAAAATGATTTCAAATATGTAAACTTATCAGACTTAGTTAGACTTTCATTATTGTCAACAGCGGTCTCAAACTGACTCCAAAAACTTTGCCACTTACTAACATCTCCAGAAAACTTTTCAATTACCAATTTTGGCAACTTAACTGCTTGTCTTCTCACCTCATTGTTTGAGTATTGGAAAGACGCTAAAACTGCGCTCTCATTGTCCTCCCCATTTCTCCTTAGGATGCATTTTATCCTGGTCTTTCTTGACGTGATTCGATCCATATATTTAAAGGCTGAATTGACCTCTTCTTCCAAATCATCCTCTGCTGTTTCCGCTTCAATTTCACGGTCATTATCCAGTAAAGCCGCCTCTCTCGCCATCAGTTGTTCCAAATATTCCTCCAACACATCTGTGCTGGGATCGTCTTTGCCAACCTCCTGGTCAATCTTATCCAAGAGTCGTGTGGTCGCGGCCCGTACTGCTCCTCTTGCTTTCCTTTGTCTTTGCAGGTTCAACATTCTTGATTTGTCCTGTTATCCGCGTCTTCAGGTATCCTTCTTTCCCTTTTTCCTTTGTTTCTTCTCCCGGGTTTCGGCACCAAAAAATTTGTGATAAAGGTGCGGATATCAGGAGGAGTCAGTTCTTCAGTAAAAAAATATAATTTTATTTCCTATAATTTAACAATTCTAAAATCAGAAAAAATGGAAATTGGAACAAGACTGCTGTCATGGCAAGAGTGGCTTGTCTCAGTGGCGTCGCTCAGGTGCTGCGCATCAGCCCTTAATGAACCCTCCTGCAGCTCATCCGTGGCGCTGTCCATGGTGCTGAAGGTGACAGGTCAGACGGACAAACAAACTGCAACAACCTGTGTTAGATTATGGTGATCTCTTGTACATGCATGCCTCTGCTCAATGTCTCCATATGGTTGATACAGCCTACCATGCGTCCCTAAGGTTCATTACCAATTGTAAACCACTGACTCATCACTGTGAGTTGTACTCTCGGGTAGGATGGCCCCGCCCCCCGGTGACCCGTAGGCTTATACATTGGTACATCTTTATATATAAGCAATTCTTAGTCTCCTTCCATATTACCTGTGTGTTTACATCACACAAAAAAAACACCGGGCAGTATTCACTGCGTTCTCAGGACTTTTTTATGCTCTCTGTCCCAAATGCTCGGACTGAAACAAAGAAACAGTTACTTTCTAATTGGATCTAGAAAGTGCATTTTTACGCTTAAAGTAATCAAGACTTTTGCAACTTTAATATCTGACCAATATGTTGCAGCTTGTGAAGACAATAAGCAACAACACAATGGTCAAATACCAAACTAGCTTTATGTCAGGTTCATGCAACCTAGAACATTATTGAACACACAAAGAAAGAGGACGCAAGAGTTAAGTTGTTTTCTGGCGAGAACAGAGAGTTACATGCCTCCTATCTGCTCTGGGCACATTCTGCTGCCTCCTCGTTTTATTTCCTTAGGGTGCTTCCTAGTTACTTGTGAGCTGCAGCATCTAAAGGGTGTGGGGGGGGCAACCAGACTGCAGTCTTCATTTTTCCTAATATGGTACAGTCACACAAGCAGATAACAAGCAGAACAATCTTTGTCATTTAGCAACAGTGTTTTACAGCCTTGGTTCTGCTTTCTGACGGACAGCTGTGAGTTAGCTGCCTGTCTAGCTCAGGGGTCGGCAACCTTTACTATCAAAACAGCCATTTTTTTGTCCCTCTCCCCTTAATAAAATTCATCTGGAGCTGCAAAAATGTGACCCGTAAAATGAAGATAACAGTGTATGAAGTTTTATAAATAGTTATTCTGTATTCAGAGGGATTTGAATCTACCCAAAAGCTTATTCCCAGTATGTTTGGCAGTTTTTAAAGTTTTTAATGCAAAAGGTCATAGAAGATACTAATTAAAGTTTAATTTCTAATTTTTTTTGTCATCCACTGTAAAATAACTATAGTTGTGTTGCATTTATGGAATTATAGAAGAACAAACAGAAAACTGTTAACATTTTATTGCTGTTTTTACCTGTTATAACAAAGGTGAACCTCAAACTCTGATAAAGACTGAATATTGGCTGCTGTATGTTTGGGAGCAGAACCAAGAATATTTCATATCAACTTGTTGACTTGGAAGTAAATATATTTGATCTTGAATCTTTTGAATGAGGAGAAAAAAAAAACACTGACATGTGTAAACCTACTTTGAAATAAAACAAAGAACCATGCAGGTTCATTTGAGTCATTCCCTTATTTGTAAAACGTTGATCAAATAAAAAGCAGCCCACTTTAAAATAAATAAAAAGCTGCGGCTTAATAACTTAAAAAAATGTAAATGTAAAAAAAGGCCGTTTTCTATTTATTTCTGACTTAAGTCCATTTCAGTGTGTTGTCATCCTCTTGTTTTCTCCTCAGCCACGTACAACAATCAACCATCGAGCCTGAACATAAAACATTTGTTGTAGTTCCTGCTGGAGAAAACCTGCTCACATCAGTATGTGGATCAAAGACTGACAGGATTCCAAATAAAAACGTCTTCATGTTCATTTAAGTGTCAGGAATGACGTTCATGTTTCAAAGACAAGTTTGTCGGGTTTGGGAAGGTTTCCAATGTCGCTCCTTTTGTGTGTTACACCACGACAGCACCGACGTGGTGCGGGAAATGTTTCTTTTATTTTTTACAGCGGTACATGAGGAACACAAAGATGTCCGGCGCTAGTCACCGAACACGCACTCACCTTTATTTTCTTTCCCAGTGCAGTTGTGTCAAACTCCAGTGTGAAATAAATAAATCAAAACACATCTTTAGCAAACAAGACATATCCAGTTTCAAATTTTATCCCAGCGAGCATGTTTTAAAAAAAATGGTTTATGAGAGGCAGAGACAGACGAGAATAGAAATTGTTCTGATGGAAAATGTCGGCTGTCAACACTCAGACTGAAACGCTTTGTGAGAAAAACCACCAACTGGATGTGATTCTTGAACAGAATCTTAGTCTCGCTGTGGTTCTGGACCTCACTGGTGGGATGGAGAAGAACTTAGAGAAGTTGGAACCTCAGCTTGAAGAGAACTGACCACAGAATTCAGCTGTTTGGAATCACCGTCGAGATGAAACCAGAGAGACTTTGAAGGCAGATGGGAAAATGATCAGAGTCGGTCTGACCCAGAACAGTTGTTATCTGAAGTGTCTCCCCTGTGCTGCCTTGGAGGGCTGGTTATCTCCCGAATGTTCTACCAACTGATGCTCCGCCACCACTACCCCTCCCCTTCCCCCATATCTATCTATCTATCTATCTATCTATCTATCTATCTATCTATCTATCTATCTATCTATCTATCTATCTATCTATCTATCTATCTATCTATCTATCTATCTATCTATCTATCTGCCTACCTGGATTCATCACAGCTGCTTATTTGAACGGACAACATTCATCATCATGGTTCCTAGTAGGGATAACTGTTTTTAAAACCGATACAATAACGATAACTTTCAGCTCCTAAAGGCAGATACCGATAACCGATAACACACACATATACCTAAGATCATTACATCAATACTATGAACAAAATCAAAAGCAGTTTTGACTCTTTAAATTAACAGATATTTATTTTTCCAATGAAAAGCTATTATCAAGCCTCTCAGACATTTTCATAAAGCTATCAAACAAACCTATTTGATATCTCACATTAACTTAAATAAGGTTCATTACTGACTGATATAAAAATAAAGGCTCCTTGAACTGATGAAAATACATGCATCAGAATTACAAACTGAAAAAAAATGCATTCCTCAATGACAATAAAAGAAATGCACAGGTCTTAATGTACTGACACAAGTCAGACTTGTCTGTGTGAATAAACTGAAAAAGTGGACTAGATAGTAACATAAAATTACATTTAAAGGATTTTGGCTTGTGGTTCCATTTAAATGAATGCCTTTAATTAAAGTAAATGAGGTTCAGTAGTTGTTTCTTTTTTTTTTAATCTCATGGAAGCTTTAGATGAGAGAGATGATGGAGAGGGGAGGGTTGCTCCTGGCTTACTCACGTTAGCTGACGTTAGCTGATGTTAGCTCACGTTAGTGCGATTTCAAAACTCCATGGCAGTGATGGTTCTGTTTCAGGTGGCTGGTCGGGTTTTACGTATTAAAGCTTGTGCTATTTTCCCTCCTTTGTTTGGAACATTTGTCACAAATAACCAGCGAACTATCTTCCTCTGAAACTTAAACAAAGTTCTATATAATCGCCGCCATGTTTGTTTGTTTTTATCAGCGCACTGTGTGCAATGCTGCATTCAAGGTGTAATGTAAATTCCTCCATTGCCTCGTTTGCTAGTCGTTCTTTCAGCCTTTTCTATTTTTCAGATGTATGTGTAACATGTGGGAAATTACTGCAAATATCAGTTAAAGTCAGCAACTACCAAAATGATGACCGAGTTAACAAGTTGTTTTCTGGCATGAGGGGGTATTCTTGATTTTCCTTATTGAGTAATTGTTTTTCTGATTATGCCGACGTTACTTGAACATAACATTCATTGCCAGTTATTCAAGGCTCAGAGGGAGCGAGGCACTGCTGTGTTGACAAAAATATATATATATTATCGGGGCTATTCCTCATGATATCGGACTTATCGAGATGACGTCATAATTTCCTGTTATCGGCCCGATAGTTATCGGGTCGATAATTATCGTGCACTCCTAGTTCCTAGACAGTAGACACATTTGGGCCTAATCTGGGCAACTCTTGTCTCAGCTATGTGGACCAGGCATCTCCCAGTGTTTGTGAACTGGCTCAAACTTGGGTTTAGGCACATGCTGTATGCAGGTTTGTAATATTCAAGTCTGACTCCGGTCCTGATTTTAAGGACTCATGACTCAACTTAGACTTATGCATTAACTTGGAAACCAGAGACGAGTCCTCAGATTTGAACGCAGAGGTCTTCCACCTTGGTCCTGGAGGGCCCCTGTTCTGCAGGTCTTAGATGTTTCCCTGAGGACAGAGAGGATAGAGGACAGAGAGGATGGAGGACAGAGAGAGGATTGAGGACAGAGAGGATGGAGGAAAGAGAGAGAATGGAGGACAGAGAGGATGGAGGCCAGAGAGAGAGAGGAGAGAGGACAGAGAGAGGATGGAGGACAGAGAGGATGGAGGCCAGAGAGAGGATTGAGGACAGAGAGAGATGGGGACAGGAGGATAGGACATAGAGAGGATTGAGGACAGAGAGAGGATGGAGGACAGAGAGGATAGAGGACATAGAGAGGATGGCAGACAGAGAGAGGATGGAGGACAGAGAG
Organism: Hirundichthys speculiger; assembly: GCA_018398805.1. NCBI lineage: Eukaryota > Metazoa > Chordata > Actinopteri > Beloniformes > Exocoetidae > Hirundichthys > Hirundichthys speculiger. The sequence continues at coordinate 135,448 of JAGFBZ010001910.1, forward strand.
AGGATAGAGGACAGAGAGAGGATGGAGGAGAGAGAGAGAATGGAGGACAGAGAAGATGGAGGACAGAGAGAGGATGGAGGACAGAGAGAGGATGGAGGACAGAGAGGATGGAGGACAGAGAGAGGATTGAGGACAGAGAGAGGATGGAGGACAGAGAGGATAGAGGACATAGAGAGGATGGCAGACAGAGAGAGGATGGAGGACAGAGAGAGGATAGAGGACAGAGAGAGGATGGAGGACAGAGAGAGAGAATGGAGGACAGAGAGAGAGGACAGAGAGGAGAGGACAGAGAGAGAGGAGGACAGAGGAGGATGGAGGACAGAGAGGATGGAGGACAGAGAGAGGATGGAGGACAGAGAGGATGGAGGACAAAGAGAGGATGGAGGACAGAGAGAGAATGGAGGACAGAGAGAGGATGGAGGACAGAGAGAGGATGGAGGACAGAGAGAAGATGGAGGACAGAGAGAGAATGAGGACAGAGAGAGGAGGGAGGACAGAGAGGATGGAGGACAGAGAGAGGATGGAAGACAGAGAGAGAATGGAGGACAGAGAGGATGGAGGACAGAGAGAGGATGGAGGACAGAGAGGAGGGAGGACAGAGAGAGGATGGAGGACAGAGAGGATGGAGGACAGAGGATGGAGGACAGAGAGAGGATGGAGGACAGAGAGAGGATGGAGGACAGAGAGGATGGAGGACAGAGAGAGGAGGGAGGACAGAGAGAGGATGGAGGACAAAGAGAGGATGGAGGACAGAGAGAGGATAGAGGACAGAGAGGAGGAGGACAGAGAGGATGGAGGACAGAGAGGATGGAGGACAGAGAGAGGATGGAGGAAAGAGAGAGGAGAGGATGGAGGACAGGAGGAGGACAGAGAGGAGGAGGACAGAGAAGGTGGAGGACAGAGAGAGGATGGAGGACAGAGAGGATGGAGGACAGAGAGAGGATGGAGGAAAGAGAGGATGGAGGACAAAGAGGATGAAGGACAGAGGATGGAGGACAGAGAGGATGGAAGACAGAGAGAGGATGGAGGACAGAGAGGATGAGGACAGAGAGGATGGAGGACAGAGAGGATGGAGGACAGAGAGGATGAGGACAGAGAGGATGGAGGACAGAGAGGATGGAGGACAGAGAGGATGGAGGACAAAGAGGATGAAGGACAGGATGGAGGACAGAGAGGATGGAGGACAGAGAGGATGGAGGACAGAGAGGATGAGGACAGAGAGGATGGAGGACAGAGAGGATGGAGGACAGAGAGAATGAGGACAGAGAGGATGGAGGACAGAGAGGATGAGGACAGAGAGGATGAGGACAGAGAGGATGGAGGACAGAGAGGATGAGGACAGAGAGGATGTAGGACAGAGAGAGGATGGAGGACAAAGAGGATGGAGGACAGAGAGGATGAGGACAGAGAGGATGGAGGACAGAGAGGATGGAGGACAGAGAGGATGAGGATGAGGACAGAGAGGATGTAGGACAGAGAGGATGGAGGACAGAGAGGATGGAGGACAGAGAGGATGGAGGACAGAGAGGATGAGGACAGAGAGGATGTAGGACAGAGAGGATGGAGGACAGAGAGGATGGAGGACAGAGAGGAGGATGAGGACAGAGAGGATGTAGGACAGAGAGGATGGAGGACAGAGAGGATGGAGGACAGAGAGGAGAGGACAGAGAGGATGGAGGACAGAGAGGATGGAGGACAGAGAGGATGAGGACAGAGAGGATGTAGGACAGAGAGAGGATGGAGGACAGAGAGGATGGAGGACAGAGAGGACGCTCCCTTCATGGAAGCCTTCACAGATGGTTAACGAGATGGTTTGACACCAGTCCAACAGTGACCAAAGAAATAAATAAATAATTATCAATACGTGACAATGAATAACTAATGAAAGATTCCAAGTGTGTATTTCCTCGTATGTCACTCAAATCATACGTTTTTTTTTCATTCAGTAATATTTACTTTCCAACCTATATCTCTATATCTGTAAATACAAAACTCAGTTTCCTGTCTGGTATCTCCAGACGGTCTTAGATATCGGAGTGAAATGGACCGCCGCCAGGCCGGCCCAGTCTTCAGCCACATAATCACACCTGTTCAGGTGTTTCTCAGCTCTCAGAGCAGAAGAACACCTAATTTCTCTTAATCCCCCTCAATGTATCGCTATGACTGCGATTTACTTTCTCGTAGATCTGGACGGACGAGAATAACACCAATAAATGTTGGAGCTCATCCAGCAGCGCGCCGTCACCTGAAACCTTCCTCTGCAGAGTCAAAGAAAGCTGCGGGTTTGAGATCATCAAACACAAATAAATTACACCAGCATGCCTGCAGGTTAAGAGAGCGTCCTCTCTGTCCTCCATCCTCTCTGTCCTCCATCCTCTCTCTGTCCACTGCACATTAAAGTCCAGATATTTATTTGTTCTGTAGAAAAATCTTTTTTTTTTCATTTAGAAAAACTAGACTTTTATTTGTTCTCAGGCATCAGTTTTGCCGTTTGAGAGCTGCAACATGTCGTTGGGAAGGGACACATTTTATGACTTATTAATGCTGCCGTTCCTTGACCCGACACTTGAAAAGACTTTCTGGCATTGCAGATAAGAGGTGATGAAGAACTTCAGGTGTAAGCACGATACACCTGGACAAACGGCCAGCTTTGTTGCCTCAGAACAAGGTTAAGGTGAGGGTTTCTTCTCAGCACTGCAGAGTTTTGAGTTGCATTTGTAAGGCTCATATTGTAGTGCTTGACAAAGGTTTCCGTGGTAATCTCTTGTCCGTGTGGTTAAATCAGTTTTTTACGTGAGGCTCCCCAAAGGAAATCCCCAAATTTAAATAATTCAGAAGTGGATTAAAAGGTTTATTTGCACACAGGTGAGTAATAATGTTGGTACTGACGGCAGTGAGACCTTCCACCCAGTGGGAGGAGCTTCTCTGTCGGTGATTATGAGCTGCAACGTTGCAGCAGAAGTGACTCTGCAGAAGGTGAGAGTTCTGCATGGACAATCCCGGTCCAGAAGGTGGGTTCAGAGGACCGAGGAGACTTGAGACGGATCGTTAGCGACACCAAACACAATCCGAGCAACAAACCCTCTTCATACAATCCAAAAACAACGAGGTCCAGAATAACGGAGCCCAGAACAATCCAAATACAATATCTGCGAACCGATAACCGAATCCAAAACTCCACACCAGGTTGGAGAAAACCCACGAGAATCAGGGTCGATATCAAAGATACAGATAAGCCAGGGGGTCAGGCCAGCTTGGGTCGGGTTCACGAGGCTCCAAAATCAGTGTGATGGTCAAGAGACGATCTGGAAGGCTAACTAAGGCTGGAGCCCGCTTAGGTAGAGTCTACACAGGTGAACCAGGCCAACTGCTCCAGAACAGGAAGACGTCATCAACAGTTAGATACCAGCAGTGGGACGGGAACCACAGCAGTTGAGCAATAATGGTCCTGGATGTAATGTCTCCCGAAGAACCAGAGATCACAGGTCTACCATCCTAGACCTGCCATCACCTCGCAGCCACAAGGTTCCTGGTGCAAATCCTGGCTGGGGCCTTTTCATGTGGAGTCTTGCATGTTTTTATTATTTTGAATAATTTATTTCGTTTTAAAAACTAAATAAAATAATGTTTTCACAAAAGAATTTATCAGATAGCAACCAAAAAAGGAGTAGGCTGAGGCCCCAAGGCTTATTTTTGCCTATCCTATACCATCAGAGGATTAACTGAATAATTCACAATAAAACATCAGTACTAGAACATCATTACAAAACACATGATAACTTAGACAGAAAAAACGAATTCAAATCATGAAATTTTATTATAACTTTTGATAATATTAGATTTTAAAGTCTTCTTGAAGACTAACATAGAATTACACATTTTCATTTCATCATTCAATCCATTCCATAATTTTACACCCAAAACTGACACACATCTGTACTTTAGATTAGTTCTGACTTTGTGAGTTTCAAACATTAACAACCCCTTTAAATTATAAACCACCTGCCTTATCTTAAACATTTTTTGAATACAAACGGGAATTGTCTTAATTACCACTCAACTTTGAGTTGAGGATACTTTTCTGGACAGAAGAGTTTGTGGTCCATTCAATGGCTGCAAGCTGCTGAGGTGTTGTGGCTGAAAAACCAGCCCGAATCATCACCGTTCCACCTCTGTGCTCGACTCTTCATGTGAGATCTCTGTGCTGATATGCTGTTTGGGTTCCTCCAAACATGTTGCTGTTTACGTCCACTTCCTGGGAAGAATGGCAACTGTTGTCCACCTGTGAGCGATGTTTTTGACCTTACAGCTCTTCCCAGATGGATTTGGAGCAACAGATGCTTCTCTCAGATAAGTGATCTGATAATAGATCAATAAAAGCTCCTGAATAAACGCTCCTCTCCGAACACACCAGACTCATACTTCCTTTAGGGTTAGGGTTAGGGTTAGGGTTAGGGTTGAGGTTAGGGGTTAGGAGTTAGGGTTAGGGTTTAGGGGTTAGGGTTAGGGGACTGTAGGTACCTGTACTGTCATTTATAGGTCGAGCACTTGATCCTTACACCACACTAAGATGTTGTTTCACACTTGCCAAGGTCACCACAAACAATCACAAGACCTTCAGCTTGAACTTGAATGATTGCAACTCTTAAGATTGTTGCTTTAGTAATTCTTAGGAGACCACATCGGAGCCCTTAAAATAACACAAAGAAACGAAACCAAGTAAGCTGAAGGCACGCCACCTTTAATGAGAGCACTATCAACCTGAGGGGAGTGTTGATGGGAGGCAACTATGCCAGATAATTCAACAGGAAGATACCAGCAGAAAAACCAGTTCTCCCTCCAGCTGATGTAACACCACATCTTAACCTACTTTTCTTTGTTTTTGATTAAATAAAAGTGTTTATGTTAAAACCTATCATGGAGCTGACCGTTCTACTGCAAGAACCCAGCCGGCGTGTCAGTGTTGGTCCCGTCTGGGTTAAAACCACTCTATTCAGGGAATAGAACGGTTTATCTCCATGATGTTGTTTCAAATACGTGATCGTCGACATCCAGATGTGGTTCTCTTGACTCTCTAGAGTCCACTGGACGTCTCTGTCTGTCCCGTCTCCTCAGTGTTGTACATGAATGCGTTCAATGAACAAAAGTTCACCAACTAGTTCATATTTTGTGTGTACGTGAACTGAGCGCGCTCTCTTTCTCCTTCACCAGCGGGGGGCCATGAACGAGTTCATTTGGGCAGTTGTGAACGACGCTCTTTCAAAGTTCACACACGGTCAAAACCGTTCCAGGTTTCCAGTGAACCCCATTTAAAATCCACCACAAACAAGCCTGATATGTATCTGAGGAAATCAATCAAACATGGCAACACGGCTGTCGCTGCTGTCACGCTAACAATTACGTCATCAAACGTTTAAAACGATCATGAAGGAAGATGAGAGCTGCAGTCGCCCAGAGCTGGAGGAGACTCCGACTGCCGGGGGGGACTGAAATATTGAAATGGGGGAAAAAACATTTGCACCTTAAGGACCTGTTTTTGTCTTACAATAAGATGAGAACAAAAGCTTTGGCAGCAACTTTTTCCTCATATTTTAATCTACTGTAGAGCATTGATTCCCAAAGTGTGGGTCGCGGCCTCCTGGTGGGCCGTCGTGGGACTGCAGGTGGACAGTGAGAGGTCATTAAAATTAAACAAATGTGTTTTAAATCCTCGATCTTTTTTAAATATGTTTTTAATTGCTGTAAAATATTCATGACATGATTAAAAAAAAACATTAAGAAGTAAAACAAACCAGTTAAGTGTTATTCTACTGTCATCTTAACTTAATATGACAAGTGTCACCTTATTTGTTGACCCCTTACATTAATATCAGATCATGGTTCCTTGTCCTGTATGTTGATCACAGTTGTGATTAAAGGTTTCGGTGAGCTGTGGAGATTTTTCACATTTCACATTGGTCCTTGGCAAGGGTGTAGGTTTGGTTTGAAAAGTGGTGGGGACATAAATTTGCCATATTGTCAGGGGTCCTTTTTTTTTTTTTTTTTTTTTTTTAACGAAAGTCAGATACAACGCTAGAAAATTTGCACCATATGAAACTATATTTACATACCTCTCCAAATGACTCCCAATAGAGGAAGGTGTACATCATATGGTTATAATATTTTGTTTTAAGTCATTTAAGTAATGATTTGTAGTTCAAGAAGGAATTGAGAAAAAATACATAAAAAAATACACAAAAATCATTTGTGTCAGACTGCTGAATGAATCAACACATAGAACTCACATGTACTGATTAGCCCACTTAAAATAGCTTTTTCAGGTGGGGAAAATACTGGGAAAATAGTAATACCCTATGGAAAATGCTTATGTGTAGCCAGTGCTTTAAGTGGAAAAAAATAAGTGCCGGTACTCCCCTTATTCAACTGATGTCAGGTAAATTAGGCAGTGGGTAACAGCAGATGATTAAGTGATATATTTAAATACTAGGACATGATACTGATTTTTAAAAAGAAAATTGTTTTATTGAAATTTCCAAACAAATTATGTGTACACAAGGGAGGTGTTCAGGGGGGACGCCCTCAGGTAGCATAGAGGCTGATGCACAACCGAACTAACTGGCACCTAGAGTTCCCTGTGGACAGAAACATGAGAGACATACATAGATAAAATATGGAGACAAGGCATGGAGAAAATTGGAGAAGTGAGCTAAGCAGTTACCAAGTAAATCAATTCAATAACATACTCCTGTGTTTGTTTCTGTCATTTAAAAAAAGGTTGACAATGACTGTCTATTATTTTAGACTTAAATATTTGATTGCAGTGAAACTTAAAAGGGCAAATTCACATATTTAGGAGGACCAACAACATGGTATTATTGATGAATAAGATCTTCATATACTTACAAAAATGCAACCACATCTTGAACAGGAGGTTGACAACAAGGCACTGGTACTGAACATACCCTGTGGACAGACACATGAGAGACACACGTAGATAAAATATGGAGAAAATAACACACAGACCCATAATAAACATAAAGAAGAATCATCATTTTTCAGACAACAAATGTTAAAAACTATTAAGCTCTTTTAAGTAGAATTCATAGCAGTGTTGCTGTTCTGGTTTGCATTATATTGTACAAATGTGTCAAAAGAAGTGGACTGTGAATGTATAAGACAATTGTGATTATATTTCAACCTACTTAGAAAAGGCTCCAGCAGGTTTTGGGGTCATCTTTGCTCGAACGGCTTGAAGCTTCACATTCCCTGTCTTCTGCGCTTCGTCTCCCCTTCGCCAGCCATGACATCACATAGCTTTGTGGACTGAACTGTTCTAATGGTGGCCCATTACATTTCAGAAAGATCAGGTTTGAAAGTCTGGTAACAGCAAGGGAGTCCCTTCTGTCTGTAAGAATGTTGTTCATACAACTGAAGGCACGCTCACATTCACTGGTAGACACAGCAATGGTATGGACAGCTTTTAGCTGATCTTCTTTCAGAAAGACAACATTTGTGTTGCCTTGTCTGCTCCAAATGCAGAGATTAAACATCTACCCCACTCATGTGACAACCTCAGTCCCTGATGTGTTTGGGGAGCAAGGGAGTTAACTTTACTGCATACGTTGCACCGAAGCCTTTTGTCCTTACTTATAAGCCAGTCATTCTGTGAGCAAAAGTACCTTATTTGGTCATTTGACCAGCAGTCTGGCCATTCTTCTCCTGTGGAGTTATTGTTGATATCGCAGGCAACAGGTGAATCAGAAGCCGCTTCTGTGTTAGCAAAAGCGCTACTGCTAACTGGCTGCTCTCCACTTTCAAAATCAATGTCTGTTTGTCCTCCTGTGTCATCATCTTCACCGGGTGCGTCATCATTCCGGGTTCTCTTCTGGCCCTTTTGGAGCCACGCCAACATTTGTAAATACGGTAGGTAGGTTCACGTTCACATAACCATCCAAACAAACCAACCGGTAAATCAACTAAATCAACTCTGTTTACAATCAACGCCCGCAAGATCTCTTCTTCTTCGCGTTCCTTCTATCGCTTTCTGGCACACTCGACTCGCGAGACCTCCTGACGAGTGAACATCTCGCTAGGGACAGTGGCGTTGTCATGGCGACACCACTGTATAGCCAAATCGCAAGGAGAAAAACTGAGTACTATGAGCCCATGAGAATTCCCGGTACGCCGTAAAATATCCCAGTACGCCAGAGGCTAATATTGAGAAGTGCGGGTACTCCGTACCGGTGCGTACCGGCCCATTTAAAGCACTGTGTCTAGCGCGATTTGTAAAAAAATAAAGTGGTGGGGATAATTTAAGGTCATCTCGAAAGTGGTGGGGACATGTCCCTACCGTCCATACCGTAAACTACGCCCATGGTCCTTGGTATTCTGTAGTTTGGGAATGGCTGCTGTAGAGAGAAGCTGAAATGGAAATTACAGTTTTACATGGGCTGTCCCTTCAATGCTAATGCTAATGCTAATGCTAATGTGAACCCTGGTTGGTTCAGGATTCTGAATTGGACACATAGTTTTCGACAGTTAAAATTGATAAAATAATTGCCGTTTGTGGTGGTGTAGTATATGGGTAGTGGTAATCATGTTGACAAATAATTGCTCGCAGCAACATTAAAAAAGAATTTTTTAAAAAATGAACTAAAAATAAACTGTTTAGTTTAGTTCTGTTTAGAACTGTTTAGTTCATTTTTTGAAATGGTGAACTGAACTAGTTCATTTTAATTTCTATGAACTATGAACTAAACTAGTTCATTTTAATTTCTATGAACTATAAACTGAACTAGTTCATTTTAATTTCTGTGAACTATGAACTGAACTAGTTTGTGTAGAAAGTGAACTTGTCCAACACTGCGTCTCCTAACAAGGAGGGCTGGAGGTCTCCGATCCGTGGACGCTCTGCCGTTGGTCATCCCCAGAGTACGAACTGAACTGGACGAAACAGCTTTTAGCTTTTTCAGCAACAAACGCTCAAGCTTCCAGATACTGTTACGCACTGAAAGAGTTTAAAGCTCTGATTAAATCACGGTCATCTACCTTTGACTGTGTGCAAATGATTTTTGTCAGCATGTTAATTTTATTCTGTCATATATTGTGTTGGATGTAGCTGTACTCCTTCCCTCTTGGCCAGGTCTCCCTGGTAACTGCACGGTACTAACCTGTCCTGGCCTTGGCCTGTGTCTCATCTCTGACTTTCCTTTGACCTTGTGTTTTAAAACTAAGGATGCACGATAACTGTTTTTTAAAACCGATACCGATAACCGATAACACACACATATACCTAAGATCATTACATCAATACTATGAACAAAACCAAAAATAGTTTGGACTCTTTAATGGTAAATGGACTGCACTTATATACTGCTTTATCAGCACCAAGGTGCCCTCAAAGCGGTTTACATTAGGCCTCACATTCACCCATTCACACACACACACACTGATGGCCGAGGCTACCACGCAGGGTACCACATGCTCACCAGGAGCAACTTGGGGTTCAGTATCTTGCTCAGGGATACTTCGACATGTAGCCAGGGGAGCATGGGAATTGAACTGGCAACTTTCCGGTTACCGGACAACCCTCTCTACCACCTGAGCCACAGCCGCCCCTCCTTAAATAAACAGATATTTATTTTTTCCATTGAAAAACTATTGGCAAGCCTCTCAAACATTTTTATAAAGCTATCAAACAAACCTATTTGATATCTCACATTAACTTAAATAGGTTCATTACTGACTGATATAAAAATAAAGGCTCCTTGAACTGATGGAAATACATGCATCAGAATTACTAACTGAAAAGGATTTACATTTAAAGTATTTTGACTTGTGGTTCTGTTATGCCAAGAATTTGTAATCTTCTTGGTTGTAAGGTTTATTAATTTCTATGCACTGGTGAGGCAATCGGTTCAGCTGTTAAGCAAGGCACTGACAACGATGGAGGTGCAAACGGAGGTTTATTTTCCAAGGCTGCAGTCAAAATCACTGAGCTCTTCACGCACCAGGATTCTTCAGAAGAATGCCAAGATTAAAGGCGGCCAGTTCATCTCATACAATTCTGCATCAGATGGAAAATTACAGCTACTCATAACCTTGTAAAGCTTGTGATCTGTCTAGACATAACTCAGCAACATGATAAAGACAACAATCCTGTGACCTAAAAGACAGCAGGTTTAGAGGGAAAAAGTCATGGCCTCAGAGCCATTGGGACAAAGATGCATTTTTTGACTTTACAATCCCTGCTTTTTGAGTTTGCACCTCATTTTTTTCTTTGCATACGTGAAAGCTTATCTAGATCACAGCAGTAGAGCACGCGGTTCCCGCCCCAAAGGGCACAGCCCACAATTGCGAGCTAAACAGGGAATAATGGTGCGCGGTCTACTCTATTCGATGTGATCCCCTGGACGGCCAAACACCCGTCCCCAGCTATGCATACGGGTTTGCAGCTCAGATTAGAATCAGTTGATTAATTAGCTAAGTGATTAATGAAATGATTAAATTTGGGGTTTGAATTTTGGATTATCACAATTTAGGTTGTCAGATTCCGACAATAAAGGGAACGGCAAAAGACCCCCTAGGACTATCTACTCTAGACTAGGCCAAAAACCCAGTGGGAAAAAAGGCCACACAACTATCTAAGCAAAGAACATTCAATTCTCAGAGGCACCCGCAGGTGCACCGCCCCAGTTGATGTCGGGGAATGGATCAGGTCCCTGATCACGTAAGGATGATGTTGTCATTGCTTTTAACATTATGTGGTGTATACACGGTATCACACATAAAAACAAAACAAAAAACAGAATCAAAATGAACAGGACTGGAGTAAATACTTTTAGAAACACCCAGTGCCAGGGGCCGGAGGTCAGCCACGTCCACGGATCAAACCCCCCGGGCTCCGCTGAGTCCCTGTGGCGCTGCGTCTGCAGCAACGAATTCAGGTGTGAGATGACGTGTGTCATGTTATCAGTAATATCGGGCACAAAGGTGCAACAGCTGTCGCCTACGACATGGCAGACGCCGCCGTGGGCAGCTAGCATCATGTCTAAGACCATGCGATCCTGTAGCTCCACGTTACGCAGAGCCTGGTCCTCCGTGGTGACACCACTAAACCCCTTAGATGTTAAAGCTGTAAGGTTTTCCAAATCAATCGCCAGATCGTCAAGCTGGTGGGCCAGGTTTACGGTACCCCACCAAGGAATTAAACCCCCTACAAATTTTGCCCCCACTGAAACGTGAGTGACCGCACGCTTCGAAATTTTTGGCACGGCGAGGGTGGAATAGTAATGGGGACACTGGCGGGATGGTAGGCACAGTGCCTCCTGAGGTCAAACCCCAGGTACTGTCCTACCTGCGACAGCGCTTCATTCACGAAGTGGGTGCCGTTGTCACTGGAGATCCTAGACGGAATTCCCCAACAAGGCAGAATCTTCATCAGCAAAGCCTTCGCCACTGTGGAGCTGTCAGCCTTAGAAGAGGGAAAAACCTCCACCCATTTTGAAAACATGTCAACAACAACCAGACAATATTTCTTTCCCTCACAAGGAGAGAGCTCAATGAAATCTAGCATGATGTACTCAAACAGTCTGTCAGGCTGCGGATGAGCAGCCAGTGGCATTTTCACCCCCCCTCTTGCGTTGTGGGCAGCACAGATCACACAGGACCCGCAGTACTTCTGCACATAAGAGGAAAAACCCCTCGTGAACCAGTACTTAGGCAAGGTCGACAGCATGACCCTTGGGGATGCGTGGTCCAGCCCATGCGTTAGCCTAGCAAAGTGGGAGAAAAAATGTTTAGGCAAACACGGCCTTGAGTCACCTGCACACCACACGCCATCAACCAGACCACAGCCGTCCCGCTGCCACAACCTTTTCTCAGCCGGGGAGGAGAATGTCTGCATCACACGTAGGGATGCGAACACATCGTCTCCCTCTGGGGATGCCACTGCAGAAACGAGAGAATAGTTAACAGGAGAATGAGCAGCCACCTTCGCAGCCGCGTCCGCACAGGCGGTGCCTGCAGAAATCAGATCAGGCCCGTTAACATGAGATGGACATCTGCACACAGCAATGGAGGTGGGCAGGAGGATGGCCTCCAAGAGAGCATCCACCTTATCTGCATTCAGGACAGGCTTTCCATCCGACTTCAGAAACCGTCGGGATTTCCAAATCGCCCCAAAATCATGACAGACCCCAAAGACATACCTGCTGTCTGTATAAATCGTGACGCTCTTCCCCTTCACCAACCTGCATGCTTCAGTCGAAGCCACTAGTTCAGCTGCTTGGGCCGAACAGTGATGTGGAAAGGAGCCAGATGCCAGAATTTCATGGTCTGACACGACTGCAAATCCCACCCTATTCCTTCCTGTATGCTCGTCTCTGAACGCCGAGCCGTCCACGTACAGAATTAAGTCCAGATTCACCAGAGCTGTCTCTTGAAGGTCAGGTCTCGGAGAGCAAACCTCGGTAATCACGTGAGGCTCGCCGTCCTCTGGACCTGGCAAAAGCGTAGCTGGATTTAAGACATTACATCGTTTCACAGTTATGTTCGGCAAATCAGGGAGAACTGTTTGGTACCGAAGCCACCTAGCAGCAGACAAATGAGATGTTTTCTGCTCCAACAGGATCATAGACACTGCGTGTGGTACCAAAAGTGTCAGATCAGTATATATAGGCATAGACGGCCTTCTCAGCTGCAGCCACAGCACGCAAACAGCGTGGGAGTCCCGCTGCAACTGGGTCTAGCTTACCAGAGAAATACGCCACAGGCCTCAACACGCCTCCATGATCCTGCAATAGAACAGATGTCATGAACCCCCCCCCCCACTCACTGTTTGCATGAAAGGCCGCATGGGGTCCGGCAGGCCCAGGGCAGGTGCAGTCTGCAGGGCCTGCTTCAGCTTTTTGAAGGCCTCTTCCGCCTCAGGTGTCCAACTGACCTTATCGTGTGCAGCCAGCCCTCGTCCATGGATGAGGGAGGCCAACAGAGCCTCGAGCTCTGCATAGCCTACGATAAACATCCGACAGTAAGAACACATGCCTAGAAAAGACATCACCTGTTTCTTTGTGATGGGCCTGGGAACACCAGGGTTTCCTGCAGGAAAAAACTTTGGCCGGGGGGGGGGGGGGGGGGGGTTCAAGCCGAGAACGGTAGCCGAGAACCAAAAAAAAGGATAAATTACTTAATTAATTAGATTGTTCAATTATTATTTTTGCCCTCAAAATATGAAGAAGTTGATTAACAACAAACCCACAAACATGATGATGGAAAACACTATAAAGTGTAGGCTACCTCAGTTTCTTAACTAAAAGACTATGTCTCATTTACTCTACTACTGATCAATTGCATACCAGTAAATTACATAGTAGGCGTTACCTTTTTGACTGGGCGGACTGGTCATCAATCACCTCAGAGTGGTCTTTATTTATTTATTTAGTTAGTTAGTTTAAATACCTAATGTTCTTTTTTTTCTTTTATAGACAAAGTTAAACATAATGTTGATTAGTGTGTGCGTGTGTTACTTTAATGAATTGGCGAACCAAAAAAAAAAAAAAAAGAAAAAAGAAAAAAAAACGGCAGTGAGAGGTCGCACTGTCTGGTCAAAACAAAAGCACCGGGTCTATTACGAATTAAGTTTACCAGAATCTCTACTGACTATAAATAATTACGGACCGACATAAAAGCGAGCGGAGGAAAACTTGTATTGAAGTGAGACGAGACATGAGCTGTCAAACGTGAGTGATCGACAGAGAGGTTATCACTGTGTGTGTGTGTGTGTGAAAGAGAGAGAGAGGTGGCGCAGAATGCACTGCAGGCAAACAGCGCAGCACTAGAGAATCAACATTAATTCATTATAACACAAACCTATGTGCGCTGATCAGTTCTCAAGCGCTGCCGTGTCGCTTGCATGCATTGAATTTTTTTTTTTGCCCGACATTGTAGCCCGGGCACTCGAAATTTCAGGCCGGGCGGGGCGCCTGGCCAAATAAGGTCTGCAGGAAACCATGAACACGCTGGATGGCCTCCACCCGTTTCGGTGATAACGATCTGCCATCGGCTGAAATAGAATGACCAAAGAATTTTACCTGCTGCTTCACATACTGCAACTTAGACAGGCTGGCTTTGTGGCCCTCCTTCGCCAGGTGCTGAAGGAGGGCGACTGTGTCGGTCTCACACTGCTGCCGTGTGGGACAAGCCAGCAGCACATCATTAGTGTATTGTAGCATGACTGTCCCAGGGGACAAGGTCAAAGGCTCAAGACTGCGTCTCAGAGCCACATTGTAAATCGTTGGAGACTCACAGTACCATTGGCACAGCCAGGTGAAGGTCCAAGCCTCGACTTTAAAGTTGAAGGCAAACCAGAACTGGCTGTCGGGATGTACAGGAACACTGAAAAATGCATTAGCGAAATCCACAACAGAAAACCATTTAGCTAAACTAGGAATCTGTGAGACTATAGTGTATGGGTTTGGAACTAGTGGTGCCCGGGCCTGCACAGCCTTGTTGACGGCCTGCAGGTCCTGCACGAAGCGTCATTCCGTCGGTTGGCCCTTTTCACGACTCTTTTTGATAGAGAAGATCAGTGTTCGAACGGGAGAATCAGGGCACGGGATAATCACACCTGCGGCGCGCAATGACTCAAAGACAGGTGTAATCCCCGCTACCGCCTCCGCTTTTAACGGATACTGTTGCTGACATGGCCTGAAATCAGATTTTGGTGTGATCACAACCGGTTCAACATTTTTAATTAGACCCACATCGTGTGGAACTTTTGCCCACAATGTCGTCGGGATGTCCCGAAGCTCAGGAATCTGGCCCATCTCGGTGTCGGTTAGCAGGCAGAAATCCATCTCGTCTTCCAGGTGAACACTGCGCGACGCGTGGACGCCTAGAATGAACGACATACGATATGCACCCCTGTCTGCACTGTAAAACACAGTGGGGTCAGGTGTCGCCTGCCAGTCACTCGCCCTCATACAGTCAGTTACGAAGTCTTCCACGTCGGTCCAGGTATCCTCACGGCCCCTGGAGAGGGCCACATGTGGGCGGAGACGCCAAAACACCTGCATTCTCCTGCAGGCAGATTATAATGTACTTTAGAACAATCACAGGCAGTGAACAACTCTTCCTGACTCGGTGTCAGGGCCACAGACAAACCACTACGGTGCGTGGACCAATATAAATGCTGTGTGGTCAGCTTATCACAGCTCTTCCCCTCCCTGTACCACTTCCGTTCATAAGCGGCGTCAGGTCTGAGGGACAAATGTGATGTGCAGTGGATTGTACCACACTGCACCAGCTCCGTCCCGCCAGGTGAAACCACGCGTTGCACTGCCTGCAGCAGATGCCTAGTGATTTCACCCTCAGGAAATTTCCACTGATAAACATATGACGGTGTGTTGGCAGACAGATGCACGCACGAGTGAATTTCATTCAGATCCAATTTGATTACCTTGAGGCCTTCTGGCGTCGAAACGAGGGATAATCCCAGAGCGCAGATCAGATCACAGCCTAACAATGATATGGGACAATGCGGTGAAAACAGAAATGAGTGTTTGAACCTCTTACCGTCCGCATCGGTAGAACCTAGGGGAATCGTGAAGCTCTCCTTCACAACATGTCCAGTGGCAGAGACAGAATGTACGTATCGGCCGCTTAACTTTGGTGCAGACAGCAGGTCAGCTTCTCGAATAACAGAAATAGTTGCCCCTGTATCAACCAAAAAAGTCACTGGGGAATCAGAGATAGACAAAGTCATTTGAGGCAATTTTTTAAAGCGAGGGTGATTAAGTCTCACATAACTGGCTGTCAAAGGTGCAGTACCTCCCTCCAGACGCTCGATGGTGTTAGAAAGGTCAGCAAGCCGGTCTTCATTGCAGAGCGCCGAAGGAGGAGGAGGGAGAAAATTGTGTGTGTGTGTGTTGGTATCAGCAGGTGTGGTCCCATGTGTCAGTGCGTGTGGTGATGACGTGTCATCTGCCCCCGCCCCCTCGTCCAGGGCGGTGTCCAGATGGCGTCAATCCGCAGTCCCCGCCCCCGCCGGACACTGTGCAGCCCAGTGTCCTGTCTCACCGCACTGAAAGCAGGCGTCAGCTGGACCCAGTCCTTTTCCTCGACCCCGCCTTTGTCCTCTGTCGCGCGGCATGGGGCGGCCACATGGGGGAAACCTCCCCCGCTTGCTGTGAGGGGACTGCGAGACAGCATTATAAAGACACAAGGCAGATTTATGCAGTTCATCGTCCTTTTTCACCTGCTTCAAGTGTTTAGCAGCAGTCTGGTTCTTATCGACGTGCACAGCGTGTTTACGTATGTCATCCAATCTTGCTTCATCATAACCAACACAAGTCCGCTCCACTACCTCGACAAATTCACGCTTCAACCCCTTCAAAAAGTAGTTGCGAAAATGTTGCTCCCAGATCTCAGCCTTCGGCTTAGAGGCATAGTCCTTCGGCGGCTCCCCCATGCCAGAACACTCCACATAAACCTTCAGGAAGCAAGCATAGAAATCTGCAGCCGACTCCCGCTGCTTGCACTGATCTATTTTCGAGAGGTTCACTTTAGATGGAAACACAATCCCAATGCCCTTTATGATCTCTCCAATACCTGCTGAGTACTCAAGGTTGTCTTTCCAATCGATTTCAGTGCATCGCGCATCGTCTTTAGGAAAGTATGTCCTCAGATTATTCCAGTCCGTCGGTCTGAGCCTCAGCGCCAGCAGCCGCTTCAGCTCCCCCAGCGTCGGACGAAACTCCTCATAAAAAGCAGTAAACTCCTCAGCAAAGCGCGCACCCGAATCGAGAGGGTCCGGGAGCCCCGCCGCGGCCTCTCTAATCTCGGCCGATGTCCAGGCTCTAAGACCAGTTGGGCCCCTGACAGCCCCCCCATTTCAAGCATTGGCATCGCCGCAACAACTTCCTGTTTGTCTATTTTCTGCTTCTTCTTCTGGCCCCGCGTGGTCACAGCGCCGCTCGTCTCTGCGCCCGCCTGCGCCAGCGGGGGAGGTGGCGCAACACCAGACCCAGATGCCACCGGCTTATCGCCCTCCTCCTCCTCTGTCTCCCAGTCCTCTGGCGGCGGCGCCGGGCTTTTGCGAGCTTTCACCGCTGGCCCCACATAACTGTCCAATTCATAGTTCATTTTCGGACACTGGAATGCTGGGGGCGGCACAGACGGGGGACTGTATGTGTTCGTGTATGTGTATGTATTTGAGTTCCGCTTCGCGCATGCGCAACCGTGTCTCCACCTGGTCGAGAACGCGCAGCGACAACGACCCCGCCTTAGGGAAATTATACTCTTTAATCCACGTCCGCACACACGTCTGCCAAGACCCTCCGTACCGGGCCCTCATATCATCAAACAGATAACCCTCCAGCGGCACAGTGTCCTTCTGCTTCGTACCAGCTCCACCCATGATGCTAAGCCGCCGCTGCCGCCTCTTTACCAGAACTCACCGGTCTCACAACTGTCCGCGAGCCCGTGTGTCCCCAGCTGCGGGAACCCGTCTTGCCCCAAGATTCGGTCATCACCGAATCACAGCACTGCCTCCTAGGTGACCCCTAACCAGTCCAATCAATCTATAACACCTCCAGGTCCCCCCTTTTAATTCACACTAACAAATTTCGCACACCACACCTGGGACCAGATGACAACGACGTCGGAGGCAGGGTCACCCCTCTGTCTTGCACGGGTGCTGCCCACATGGCGCACTCCAGGCAGCCTGGCCGCTCGGCCAGTAACACCAGGGACCACCGGCGCTCACACGAATCCGGCACCAAAAGCGACAGAAAACCAATGTGCGTGCGACCCTACGGACGCAGAAACAGGCCAGCGGCAGCCAAGCGCACGGGCACAGAGCCAGAACAGCACAAGCACAGCCAGGCAGGGAAACACACACGCAGCCAAACACACAACCTCCACACCGCAGCGTCGCAGGCCAGCAATCAAAAAAAGGAAAAAACACACTCACCAGAGCACAGGGGTCCGTCCAAACGTCTGCCAAAGTCCCCGACCCGCCGCCACAGAGCCTCCTCACGAGGCCGGATTTCCAAGGCTAAACGAACTTGCGGCCAAAAGGAGCTACGCCTCCCCCGTTCCGGGGCCCGCAGTGGACGAGCAGCAGACAAAGCGCAGAAAAACCCCAAAAACGTGCAAAAAGAAAACCCAGGGACGCCACTGTTATGTCAAGAATTTGGAATCTTCTTGGTCGTAAGGATTATTAATTTCTATGCACTGGTGAGGCAATCAGTTCAGCTGTTAAGCAAGGCACTGACAACGACGGAGGTGCAAACGGAGGTTTATTTTCCAAGGCTGCAGTCAAAATCACAGAGCTCTTCACGCACCAGGATTCTCAGAAGAATGCCAAGATTAAGGGGCCAGTTCATCTCATACAATTCTGCCTCAGTGGAATTACAGCTACTCATCCTTGTAAAGCTTGTGATCTGTCTAGACATAACTCAGCAACTTGATAAAGACAACAATCCTGTGACCTAAAAGACAGCAGGTTTAGAGGGAAAAAGTCATGGCCTCAGAGCCATTGGGACAAAGATGCATTTTTTGACTTTACAGGTTCCATTCCATTTCTCTCAGTTGACCTCAACTATCAGTAAAGCTAAACCATCTACATGTCTGTTGGATCCCATCCCAACTCGACTGCTTAAAGATGTTATGTCCTCTATTGGTAAATCAATTTTGGATCAGATTAACCTATCTTTAGAATTAGCATATGTACCACAGGTTTTAAAGTTGCAGTCATTAAACCTTTGCTCAAGAAACCATCCCTTGACCCGGACATCTTGGCAAATATAACCAATATCCAACCTTCCATTTTCTCTAAAATTCTGGAAAAGTAGTTGTTAGCCATTAGGAGAACACCTGCATCAAAAGATCTATTTGGGTCTTTCAGTCAGGGTTTAGAACTCTCATAGCACAGAAACTGCGATATTAGAGTCTCCAAGACCTCCTCATGGCCTCAGACATGGATTAGTTTATGTCCTTGTTCTCTGGACCTCAGTGCTGCTTTTGATACCGTTGATCACAGCCTTTTGCTGCATAGATTAAGCACACTGTTGGAATTAAAGGACAGCATGGCTGGTTTAAGTCATAGTTTCGACAGGTTCCAGTTCGTCCATGTTAATGACGTTCTTAACACGGACTAGGGTCTGCTATGGGCGTCCATGGGGTCAGTCTGGACCAATCCTTTTCTTTATACATGTTGCCCTTGGAAAAATTACCAGAGCCATGGCATAAACTTTCATTGCTACGCTGATGATACGCAGCGTATTTATCTATGACCAGAGGAAGTAAAACCTTTGCTAAACTTCAAGGGTGTCTGAATACATTAAGTCCTGGATGTCCTCTAACTTTTTGCGTCTAAATTCGATTAACAGAGGTTATGTCTTTGGTCCAAACCCTGAGGATGAATTAACTGGTTAGCTGGCTTCAGCAAGCTGTGAAAAACTGGAGTATTTTTTTGATCAGTATATGTCATTTGAGCAGCATATTAATCAGGTTTGCAAGTCACCTTTTTTCATCTCCGAAATATTGCCAAGATTAGGAGCATCCTCTCCCAGGGTATGCCGAAAAATTAATCCACGCGTTTGTTAGTTCTAGACTGGATTATTGTAATGCGCTGTTAGCAGGATGTCCGAAAAGCTCGCTAAAAGCCTTCAATTGTCAGAACGCAGCAGCGGATGCTGACAGGAATCCGTAAGCGAGTCACATCTCTCCCACGTTAGCCTCCCTCCATTGGCATCCGTGAATTTTCAAATTGAGTTTAAAATTCTGCTTCGCATATAAGGCCTTAATGGCCCGCTCCCGCTATTTACA
>JAGFBZ010001911.1:0-39676 GCA_018398805.1 Hirundichthys speculiger
CGAGCTGCAGCTCCACCTGAAACAGTGAAGTAAATAAGTCTGAGCAGACAAAGAAGAAGATGCAAATGTGTCGACTTGATATAAAAACTTTTATTATCAGAATCATTTTATTAACGTACACGTCTGTGGTGCGTGTTTTTTTTTCAATTCCAAGTCCAATTTATGACTTTAAAATTCTTAATTATTTCATGCCGATCAATCATAACAGGAGTGAGGAGAGACGAGCTGCAGAGAGGAGGGAGGGAGGAAGAGAGGGGGGGAGCACGTGAATGCCAACCGATTTTAAAAAAACTTTACTGATGATGAATCCTGTTGTTAGTGTCCAGTTCTGTGGTTTTCAAACACTACAGATAAAAATATAGCCTCTCTAAAGACCAGACTGACGCTGGTCTCCTCTACAAAGTGTTTGTCACTGCACTGTGTTATTATAAGTGATGATGAAGAGTCCAGACTGTCTCTCCTCTTCATCTCCTTGGTGTGTGTCTGTGTGCAGTTTGTTGTCTGCTGTCGTCTAAAACATCCTCACTGATGGAACTGTCAGAGTGACAGTTTACATCACTTACTGCTGCATTAATACAAAAACATGAATATCACGCACCGTTTCCTCATGATATAGACTGAGCTGAATAGAGGACGATTTTTCTCATCAGAGGACAATTACAGAAATAAACTATTATTAAGGATGATAATAGTAATAATAAATAAATGCAAATAAATAGTAGCCCTTTTCCTAAATTTAAATCTGAAGCCTGCAGTTCTATAGAAAGTTCAACTGACTTTTCTATTTAAGTTTTTAGTGTGTTTAATATTATTGAGCAGGTCAGTATCATCTGTGTGACTTAGGTTTGAGCTTTTCTTATGCTAAATGTAGTGCTTTTGAGAGGTTCTTTTGGTTAATATTCCTTTGATCCTTAGGTTCTTCCATCACAAAACAGGAGGGACCATGCAGATGAAGTTGAGCGCATCCTGGTCAGTACAAACAAAGAACTTGACCATGGATCACATGCATCATGTGATCCATGCCCATGTGTGATTCTGCTGCTGATGGCCCATTTCAAGGAGAAATCTGAGGGCCTCATTTTACAGGCCGATGTAAGTGTAAAATTATTATACCGTATGTTGAAGCTTCTGAAAAGTATATCAGTTTGATCATGTTACCCTCAACAGTTGAGCTGAGGGTGATGATAATGCCTTCAATTCGAAATGGTGATAAAGTTTTTTCTGTTTATTTTTTTTCTTTGTCTTACAGGTGTTCTCAACAGCAGCTGACATTGAGAGAACAATGCTGCTTCCCGAGTCTCCAAGACTCATCATCTCAGGTGTGTATTATTTTAGTCTGTTGCAATAGACACTTGTATATAATGACACATTAATTTAAAGGTTGAGTTGAGGAGAGGAGAGGAGAGGTGTGTGGGTGTGTTTGTGTCAGGACTCGCGGTTCCACCAAGGTGTTTTTTTTTTTGTTTTTTTTTTTTGATGAGAGCTGTGACACCGGGACAGAGGTTCTGATCCTGCAGGTTTTCAGCAGCGGTGTGGAAGGAGAGGAGCCTCCACTCTCCCTGTATCAAGCTACAAGTCAAAACTCACAATTAGTCTAAAGTTGTTTATTGATTCTTCTCTGGGCTACTCTGGTCAGAATGGCGTCCCTAGCACGGTGTGTTTACAATTAGCAACTGCCTGGCAACCAACTGCAGGAATTATGTTTTCTGTTATTTTTTGTTGCCTATCTTGATCAATATGTGGTGGTGTTCTGGTAATTCTCCATATTCAACCTTTTACCCGTGGTTATGTTCCTGTGGAAGGCAACAGAAAGAACATGCATCTAAAAATGCCAGAAGAACAATAATAAATCATATGTGTACAAAAAAGTGCTGTGTACCAAAAGACACAAAGCAGACTCAGGTCCTTTGACACAGGTAATGTAATGGTGCACATAGTAATGTAATGGTGCACATAGGTAATGTAATGGTGCACATAGGTAATGTAATGGTGCACATAGGTAATGTAATGTTCACATGGTAATGTAATGGTTCACATAGGTAATTGTAATGGTGCACATAGGTATGTAATGGTGCACATAGGTAATGTAATGGTGCACATAGGTAATGTAATGGTGCACATAGGTAATGTAATGGTTCACATAGGTAATGTAATGGTGCACAGAGGTAATGTAATGGTTCACATAGGTAATGTAATGGTGCACATAGGTAATGTACTGTGCACATGTTGCCATCAAATGCACTGTGCCATTTGTGGTTAAATGGTAAATGGTAAATGGACTGGACTTATATACCGCTTTATCAGCACCAAGGTGCCCTCAAGCAGTTTACATTTTGGCCTCACATTCACCCATTCACGCACACATTCACACACTGATGGCCGAGGCTACCACGCAGGGTGTCACATGCTCACCGGAGCAACTTGGGGTTCAGTATCTTGCTCAGGGATACTTCGACATGTAGCCAGGGGAGCATGGGAATTGAACCGGCAACTTTCCGGTTTCCCCGGACCACCCCCAGGCCGGTTAAGTGGAGGATGGGGTGTAAGCTGAAGGCATTTAAATCATTTGTCGTTATATTTGACATTTATATATTTTTAGGTTTTGTAAGCTACTGGATGATTTGAATTAACCACTGGGGATGATAAAGTATTTTTTTTTCCTTTCCTTCTTTCTTAGGTGATGTTCTCATGGCAACCAATTGGATGCTGAGCATTAGGGGGGCATGTGGTTGTGTGGGTCCACACCTGAATGTTGTGGCTGGATTGGCAGCACTTTTCGCATGCTACTACATTTTCAACCTGGTGTACCAAACAGAGGCGGCAAGCACGCTGGAATTCATCCAAAGGTATGTGCTTGAAGGTGACGCTAGGGGAATATTATTTTGTTACATATTCCATTATGAATAACATATGGTCAGTGTTATTTTATTCAACTCCCTGCATTTCCATTGTATTGCATTGCAAGCCACTTTCTGCTTCAGTTTCATCATCAGCCCCTACTAACATTTCTATGTTTCCATAATCTGTCTTATAACTGTTTAGTCTGTATACAACATTTATTGCACTTCTGCCCGTCCTGGGTGAGGGATCCCTCCTTTTTTCCCTGGTAAAAAAGGTTTCTGGGAGATTTCCTCCTCAGTCAGTGTGAGGGTCTAAGGGCAGAGGATGTTGTTATGATGCTATGTAAAGCCCTTTGAGGAAACTGTTTGTAAAAATGGGCTATACTAATAAATTGCCTTGCCTTGCACATGTGCAGTCAAAGCAAATATTGGTTTTGTAGTTTTGCATATTTGGGTTTTTACTGTCTCTTGTATACAATGCATTTCATTAAGTGTCCTTTCTTCTCTGATTTTGTGACTTCAGATGCTTCATTGGGATCAAACCCAACCTCTGGCACCAAGACAATCAAGTGGATCTGACTCATGTTTCTCTGCACTTCTCAAAAGATTAATGGACTTTGAATGGCTTTGAGCCTGTCGTAAAAGAAAGGGCAATGGTACACTGTATTTCATTACATTTCAAAAGTAGTTCAAATATATGTTTAGTTTTTACATGTTACACGTTTGACTGTGTTGCTATTTGAGGTTTCATACACATCTGCTGTATTATACCTTAATAAAAGGTTTTGTTTTTGCAGCACTGACTCTTGTTTTATTTAACAGCAGAAGATAATCTAATGTAGTGTTGATACATTTTGGATTATCAGCGATCACAGTGCTTAATTTGCTAATTTGCTTAATTTGATCAACTGTAAAAACATTCTACAAAAAAATATTGTATTATGAAAACACAGCTATTTACTGGAACATTTAATTGCCAGGTAACACATGTAATTTGAATGGATTACAAGATAATGTTGTAAACTAAAATACAATTAATGGTTTGTTTCTAATATAAAATAACAACACATTACTGTAATTTATATACGGCAAAAACCTGTAACAGTATCCAATAATATACTGTAATTATTTTTTTACAGTAATTGACAACAATTTTACAGCGCTTGATTGGCAACTTTTTTGCCTGTTATTTACTGTAAATTCTACAGGAAATTTGTTACAGTGTACACTTTTCATCTAATCCCATTTTTATTCTGCCGTCCCACGACACACACACTACATTACCCATAAGGCCACCTTCTTAAAGGGCCAACCTGACTCACAACAATTCTTCGCAGTGAGAGAACGCGCACAACATCCTGTGATGTTTCCGCGATTTTTTCTTGATTTTTTTTTTTATATTATAAAGTCATTGGAACACTCACAAGATGTCACCATGTCACCAAAATCACTTTGTCCCTTTAAAATCTTTCGGAAAATGATGTAAATGTATTGTAAGATGAATATTGATACATATCGTATTGTGAACTGAATATCGCGTATCGTATCGTATCGCTAGATTAGTGTATCGCTAGCCCTATTCTCCACGTATTAAACTCTGAGAGATGGGAGTTTTCTTTATTCTGTTCAGAATCTTACTTTTTCTGTTGGGAAGCTTGTAACGATAAGAATTTCCTCAGGCTGCTATCAAATCCCGTGTTAACATTTCGAGCCCTCTGACTTTTCCTGCCTTCACAGCTGCAGCTTTTAGCATCAAGCGAATCCTGCATTATTTGATCGGGGGCCGTGTTTATCCTCCTCGGACCGATCCTCGTATCGCAGCCCCCCCTCGCCCTCGGCTGTACCGACTTCTCCAACCACCTCCTGAACTTCTCTGATTCAATTCAAAGGGCTGAGTTTGATGTACACTTAATCTCCCCGGGACTTCACTGTCAGGCACTGAATTACTCCTCCGCTGACTCTGCCATCCTGTAGGAGTCCTCACCTCCACCACATCAGTCTGTGATTCATCCTCAACCTCCCTGCTGGCTGGTGGACTGACCTTCCTGATCCAGTCAGGACGACAGACGACTCTCAGTCATTACGTTCCCTCCTTTACGTTTATCCTCATCGTTCACGATGTCATTAGTGCTTTTCCTTGTTGTAACATGTTAACGAATAACACATTTACTGGGTATTTTTCCTGATGATGAAGAGCTTCTACTCTGTAGCTACACAAAAAGCCATCAGACGGATAAATAACCACCCCCGAATTCCTGATTTATTTAAAGTTATTACAGCTGAGGCCAATTTCTGTATCGAGCAGGCAGATCATCCATAAGAGTCACGACAAATGCAAAATATATGAGGAGGATTATTAAGTCTCAGTCTGGTTTTGTAGCTCCACCATCCAGCTCTTTCTGACCGTCTCTTTTTTGTGGGCTGTGTGCAGTTTAATTAGAGCCTTTATTTATCACAGTGGAGTTTTTAGTTACAGGAAAACTGAAATTAATTAACTGATTGTTTGTTGAGAAAATGATGAAGACGATGTCATTAATCTAAACGATGAGCTATGAGAAACTAAAAATCTCAGCTTCACAACCGGTGGTTATTTTTGGAAACTCTTTAAATGCGACACATAAATGGATTCAGCGGGAACTTGGCTGTTGAGAAATGATCAGTTAAGTTTTACACATTAATTTTTTTCCACGCACCCCTTTACGAATCAGGACTAATTTTGAAACAGTTGTTGGTTCTCATCAGCCCCAACCTGAGGACAGTGGTGAAGCTGATGAGGGGGTCTCCATCATGGAACTGTCAGCCTGAAGGAAGAGACCGCGTCCTGTTGAATCCAGCTGAAACCAGTCGTAACCGCTGCTTTTGTGGCTTTTGTGAAGATGCGTATTCAGAGCTTCCACTGAGTTGGACGTCACTGATTTAGGACCAAATGGGGAAACACACCTCACAGGAAACACCACGTTACATTCCCATCAGTTCAGCCAAAAACAGCTCACCACTAAACTGGTAAACAATAACTGGCCTAGACTGTCATGGTTTGGAGGTATTATAGGGAGGACCCAGGAGCAGGAGTACAAATGAAAAGGGTTTATTTGCAAAAACACAAAATCAAGGGTCCAAAAACACAACAGGCACATAGGAACAGGCAGGACTGCAAACACAAATAATGACGAATGGACCCACACAGACAGGGTAGATGACAGGACTTAAATACACAGAGGAAGAAACGAGAGGCAGGTGCAGGGGATCAAGGTAACGAGGGAGAGGAAGCAAAGCAGAAAACAACGGAGACAAGACAGGCCTTTCAAAGTAAAACAGGAACCACTACAGACAGGGAGAGACGCCAACTTGACACAGACCCCCCCCCCCCCCCCCCCCCCCCCCCCCCCCCCCCCCCAAGGACAGGCTCACAGATGGTCCCAAACACAAAAGAAAACAAACCGAGAAAGGGGAGCACAGCAGGGAGGGTGGTGGTGGTGTGTGTGTGTGTGTGTGTGTGTGTGGGCATTAAGGCCCACTGCAGGGTCCAGTTTGTGGTGGGTCCATTCTGTCATGGTTTGCAGGTATTAGAGGGAGGACCCAGGAGCAAGAGCACAAAACAAAAGGGTTTATTTGCAAAAACACAAAATCAAGAATCCAAAAGTCCAAAAATGCCAAAAATCTAAAACACGAAAGTCCAAAAACGCAATAGTACCAACTTAAGTGAACTTCCAGAGACAGGGAGGCGAGTAGGATGATGAAAAAAAAAAACAAAAAAACAAACAGACTGATGATACCAGTGTGTTTGTACGTGATGGCTGGTTCTGGTGCTCCATTATTAATGCACTTAAAAAATAAGGAGATTAGAATTTCTATTTCTGATGGAGCAATAAAAACAGAAATAGGAAGTCAGATTTCCTCGTGGAGATTTAAAACACTAGACAAAGTCCTGGTAGAGGATTAACAGCTAATTTCTTTCTGAATTATGTTACATAACTGCTTCTGTAAATTTATGGGCAGAGATAAAGATGAGGATAACTCCACTGTGATCTAGGTCTGTGATGTAATAGTTCCCTACAAAGCTGAATGGCTCAGTTAGGGACAGATGTTCCAGATGTGCAGTCTCAGGGTTTCAGAGTTGGTGGTCAGTTCAGACACCTCATATGCTCTGAAGAGAAAAAGGGACTTTCTTTGGTTAATTTCACCAGCATTCAGCCTAAACACAAATCTGGTCACTCTTTAATGCAAAGAATTCATTTCATCTTGTTTATTGTTGGAAATATTTGTATTTGAACGTATTATGTTTCAGCAGCCAAGGTTCATTGATGTAAAGTGTCTTTTTTTTCTTTTTATTCTTAAGAATCATTGTAAAGTGTCAACATCTGCACAAACCCTGTTATGTTCCTGAACACCAGAACTGCAAACAGAAAGTGAAGGAAACACATTTATGACCACATGACAGTTACTATGAAAGCAGGATGATTATGTAAAATGTGTCAGTAAGATGATCACTGGAAGAAAAAAAGAAAAATGATAGTTACAATTAGGGATGCACGATAATTATCGACCCAATAACTATCAAGCCGATAACAGGAAATTATGACATCATTCCGATAAGTCCGATATCATGACGAATAGCCCCGATAACATATATATTTTGTCAACACCGCAGTGCCTCGCTCCCTCTGAGCCTTGAATGACCGGCAGTGAATGTTATGTTCAAGTGACGTCGGCATAATCAGAAAAACGATTTCTCAGTAGGGAAAATCCAGAATACCCCCTCATACCAGAAAACAACTTGTTAACTCGGTCATAATTTTAGTAGTTGCTGACTTGAATTGGTATTCGCAATATCTTCCCACATGTTACACACTCAAAATAGAAAAAATAGAAAAGGCTGAAAGAACGACATTGCCTTGTGTACAAATTGTGCTCTACAAATAAACTTGCCTTGCCTTGCCTAGCAAACGAGGGAACGGAGGAATTTACGTTACACCTTAAATCCAGCATCGCGGCACAGTGCAATGATTAAAAAAAAAAAAAACATGGTGGTGGTTGTATGGAACTTGGTTAAAGTTTCAGAAGAAGATAGTTCGCTGGTTATTTGGGACAAATGCTCCAAGCGAAGGAGGGAAAATAGCACAAGCTTTAATACGTCAAACCTGATCAGCCACCTGAAACATAACCATCGCTTCCATGGAGTTTTGAAATCATGCTAACATGAGCTAACATGAGCTAATGTGAGCAAGCCAGCAGCAAGTCCCCCCCCCCCCCCCCCCCCCCCCCCCCCATCATCATGCTCATCTAAAGCTTCCACGAGATTAAAAAAAAAAAAAAAAAAAAAAAAAAAACTACTGAACCTCATTTACTTTGATTAAAGGTATTCATCTGAATGGAAAATCCTCTAAATGTAATTTCTCATTTCTATGGATGCACTTTTTCAATTTATTTACACAGACAAGTCTAACTTGTGTCAGTACATTATGCACTGTGCATTATTTTTTATTGTCATTGAGGAATGCATTTTTTCAGTTAGTAATTCTGATGCATGTCTTTCCATCAGTTCAAGGAGCCTTTATTTTTTATATCAGTCAGTAATGAACCTTATTTAAGTTGATGTGAGATATCAAATAGGTTTGTTTGATAGCTTTAAGAAAATGTTTAAGAGGCTTCCCAGTAGTTTTTAATTGGAAAAAATAAATATCTGTAAAGAGTCAAAACTGCTTTTGGTTTCATTCATAGAATGAATGTAATGATCTTAGGTATATGTGTGTGTTATCGATTATCAGTATCGGCCTTTAGGAGCTGAAAGTTATTGGTTATCGGTATTGATTTTAAAAACAGTTATTGTGCATCCCTAGTTACAATAAATCTCTTTGCAGGATTTTACTGGCAACGTTCAACATTTTTCATGCTTATAACGCTTTTCCACATCTTAAAATCAGACACGTCGCCTCTATCAGTCAGTCAGAAGTCTGGTCGTGAACTCCAGCCACGACAGCGTCAGTAAACCGTTGTTGTCGCCTCGCCAAAAGATTCGAGTGAAAAAATGCCACTGCAGAATTTAAAAGCAGCTCAGTATTAATGGCTCCTGCTGCAGGTGAACTCACCCAGGTCTGGTCACATTTACATCTCCATAGGTTTCCTTGTGCAGTCTCTCTATTTCCTGTCCATGCATTACTTTGTCAAGTTAGTGTTTGGAAGAGAAACCTACCGGGAAGAAATCGAAACAGTATTAAACCCACAACATCCGTCAGGGTGCAGCATTTACTTCCAGCATTTCCAGAGACTGTTGCAGCAGACCTCTACAGCAGTTTGAGACACAGTTTTTTTTTTTGTTGTTGTTGTTTTTTTCTCTCCCAGCATTTCTTCCAAATCACGGCTGTCACCTAAATCACAGTCGGGAGTCTGGACATGAACCCCGGCCGCAGGGCCGAGAGTCAAGCACACTGTAATTGTGAGATCCAGTACAGCCACATCCTGACAGCTGTGATGCTGTTTATAAATGTGATGCATCACCTGCTCTGGATAAAAGATTTCCTCAGAGATCACATGTCCACCTTTGACACACTCTCTGTGGGAAACGGATGGCTGCAGGAACATGGAGGTTAAATTCTCAGTCTCTCAAAGTACCACCGAGCCTCAAATTCACTTCCTGTCATGGTTTACAGTTATTCCTGTCTGTGCTTTGCGTTCCCTCAGGGCTGAACCTATTCTGCAGCGGATAAAGGAGGACCGGACCCGAGTAGTTTCTCCATCCTTTGACAACATCAAGTATGACACCTTTGAAATTGAAGAGTACCCGCTGTCTGCCCAGGGCTTTGACTGGGAGCTGTGGTGCCGATACCTCAACCCGCCGAAGTCATGGTGGACGCAGCGCAACCACACAGCCCCTATCAGGTAACAAGAAGATGCTCTGTGCAGCGCTGTCGTGTTAAAGCTGTCCCTTCATTGCCATAGCTTCATATCATGAAAGAAATCCAACACCAGTTAACCCTGTTAATTATAGGATTGAACTCTGTCAATGTTGTAAAAGCAAAATAAAGGCTGGGCAATGCAATAAAGCTACAAGGCGCAATAAACGTGACAAAAGATGGTTGTTTGTGTCAAAGCTACTATGACCTTGTTGTGCAATAGAGCGTATAACGTGCTTGTTTAGTCATAAAGGGGGTTATTACCAACTGTCTTGAGAGACAGCTGCTAATAACCAGAAGGGTATTAACAAAGTTAATAAATTGAAACGGGGCACCACCTGATAAATCAGGAAACAAGGACTAAACGGCACAATCAGTCTCAAAGTGGCTGTTGTTCTATGTGTGCCAGCCTGTGACCAGGGGTGGCGCTATAGAGCAACAGAGAAGGTTTGAGTCCGAGCACAGACCTCTTCAACCAGCAAATGTTACAAAACTGTGTAAAATAACCACAAAAAACTTTTCTCATCAGAATATATCAGGATTTATTAACTCAAGTATTAAATGAACGACACTTGAATCAAGATCCTGATATCAACTAACTAAAAGACAACTAGACTAACATAAGCAAATAAAACATTAAATGTAAAAAGGTCTGTCAATTTATATACATGTATGCTGAGGACTGTGTGTGGTAAACAAAGCTGGCTAGGTAATGTGAGGAGGATTCCAAGATGGCGGCCGAGATCATGTGGTCGCTCGTCCCTTACCAAAATGGCAGCTGACTCATGCGATAGGGTGCTACAAGATGGCGGACGAGGTCACGTGTAACCTTGGCACGAAGATTATTAGTAAGGAGAAAGAGGAAAGAAAAGACAGAGTAAAATCAACAAGCTAGAATGTCCTTAGTGACAAAGAACAGCAACTCTGTCATTTTCCCACAGATGCAGCGATGTGAAGCAACTTCACCGAGCTGCTGTGATTTTGAACTAAGAAACAGAGAGTGGAGTTGCTTTTTGCAATAAAAAAAAAAAACACATGAACGAAATTCAGTTACGGCGGGACTGATGGTCCGGTTCTAAGCATATGCGACACAAGGAAAGGTAGTTTGCAAACAAAACAAAACTAAGCTCTGCCCAGACAGACAGAAAAGCCTCTTACGCTCTGGAAGTGATCAATGGCGTTGTGGGGTCCGTGGAAGTGGATTGATGACCCAGGGTCGGCAGTATAGCCAGTAAAAGGGCATGATGTCCCTTCACAACTTGCCATAAAACAATAAAACATTGCAAAGCATGTTGGGAGTTGCAGTCATTTCAGTGGTCCAATTTGTTTCACAAAACCATGCGGTCTCTGTAACTCATGGCGTGAGGCCCAACAACCTGTTTGACGTTCCTAAAAGCAGCCACAGTTGTTGCAAACGCTTGCACTGAAGTGGATGCAGTGATCCACATCTTCAGCATCACAGGGCGCTAATAAAGATCAAACAGAGACTGCAGCAACTACTCTAAATAAATAAAAAAAAGTAAAACTAAGTAAAACCAATAAAACCAGAATCGCTGACTCACTGTTATCTGCAAGGGAACAAAACACCTGCTGCTGAGTTTTATGGGAAGCAAATCGATGGTGCGACGTGCATAGATCTGGGCAAAGATGAAGGGACTTATCCTGCTGGATATGATGATGGAACAGCACCAACTGTTTATTTTCACGGACTTTTCCCTCAAATATACCCCAGTGACTTGCTCAGAAGAGATGGTCCTGGAGTATCGTTGGTGCTGAATGATTGTTCGCTTTTAAGGAAGAAAACACCGGGTCAGAGTCTAGACTGTGAGAGTCTGGATCGTTGCATCTTCTTTTGTTCTTTTGGGCTAATTTGTGAGGAAAATAAATTACAATCAAAACAATGGACGCTTCGTTAAAGATCCAGATCTCAGCTTTAATTTATGTTTACAGTAGCCTCTGGAATTTGTAGCCAACTTAAAAGTTAATATGTAGTGCACAAAGTATGGTATTATTTTTTTTTTTATCAAATGTCACCAGAGGGGCTCCATAAAGTCTAAAATTGAAATATAAAAAAAAACAGGCATTTTTTCTTTTTTTTCGTGTTAGATTAAATAACGAAAAATGTGATAAAATGTCACTTTTTATTATCATTATTTTTAAATTTTTGATTGACAATTGAAAATGGAAAGAATGAATGATTCACGGATTAGTAAAGTTACAGAACTTTAACATGGACATTTTCATTTTAAAGTTCTACCAGACGGAGGATTCAACAGAAACAAGGTTATTTGTAACAACGGACAAGTTGAACTCCCCGTTAAAAGTTTCTGCTGTTACCTCAGAAATTACCTGTTTTAATGTTCTGATTGTGCTAACCACAATCATTTTGTTGGATTTTGTTTGTAGACTTTTATTATTTTTTCATAAAAACAGGATGACATTAATGCCCTGGCAGTGGCAATAAGCTTTATTTTATTTTTTATTTTTTAAGATGAGATTTACACTAAATTTTATGTTATTGACAAGCGCTGATGTTAAAAGTGTTTGAATAACAAATGTTATGGCACTTTAGTTCATATGGCAGCAGAACCTTTAAATAAAAGTGCATTTTACACTACTTTTGAATTCATTATTTCATTTTGCATATACAATGCTATTAATCGTGATTAATCAGGGAAATCATGCGATTAATCGCGATTAAAAATATGAATCGTTGCCCAGCCCTAATTTATTCATTTTTTGTCCCGTAAAATTAAAAACTGCAATGCCAAAGAAAGTTGTCGATATTTCATGTTCCACTTTGTCTTGACGTGAAAGAATCGTTTTTCTTTTTCTTGTCATCAGTCTACACACAATTGTTCTCAATGACAAAACGATTTGTCCCTTTAGGCTCACATTGAGAATATGCTTTTATCAAACCGTGCCGTGCAGCTGGCAGACGTTTTCTGCTCCGGTTGTCCTCGTTGTTCTGGTGCCAAAGTCAAAAAAGATTCTTAATGATTTCCCTCCCTGGTCATGAAGACCTTTGAGGAGCTCGAGGAAAACACCCTCTTGGACACTGTCCAGGACCGGTTGGACCCCCTCCAGGTCTGGTAGAGGTGTGGCCGATGCTTTAGGGACACTTTTAAACATCTGGAGGAGCCCAGTTCTCTGGCCACCTTCTTTTTATTCACTGCTCTGCTTTTGAGTGGATCCAGCCACAGACTCAAGAACCTTGATGCTGGTCTGATCTGCTGGCTGGTGGACGAATGAGGTTTTATTCTTCTACCGGATCTCCCCTCTTTCATTTGTGTCATATACAAACAAATGCAGCAGCCATCATGACAGGCACCGCATCATCAAATCTGCAGATGTTTCCGTTATCGTGTCTCTCCTCAGCAGCAGCGACTTTCAACACGGTCCTGTTCTGAGTGAGTTTATGGACTGGTGCGAAGGATCCTTTTTTCAAATCAGTGTGGAGAAGAAAAACGAAAAAGATGTGCATTGATTTTAAATTAAACGTGCGACTCTCACCTTCCCCGTCATGTTGGAGGACCAGGCTGTGGAGGTGGTGCAGCGGTACTGTTAATGTTACTGTAATGCTGTAAATGTGTTTTTAAACCCCCGGTGAACACAGTGTGCAAAAAGACGCTTTTATGAGAACGTTTTATCATTGTCTTATTGAATCTGCTCTCACTTTTTCTTTTATTTGTTGGGACGGGTCACTTTCAGTAAAACTGAAAAATT
This sequence comes from Hirundichthys speculiger, assembly GCA_018398805.1. Taxonomy (NCBI): domain Eukaryota; kingdom Metazoa; phylum Chordata; class Actinopteri; order Beloniformes; family Exocoetidae; genus Hirundichthys; species Hirundichthys speculiger. The sequence continues at coordinate 13,457 of JAGFBZ010001911.1, forward strand.
GACTGCAGGGCATTGTGAGGATTTGCAGCAAAACACCTCTTGCTGACCTGAAAGAACTCAGATCACTGAAGGAAGTCCAAGCCATCCTGGCTGATCCGGGCCATCCTGGCTGATCCGGGCCATTCTGGCTGATCCGGGCCATCCTGGCTGATCCGGGCCATCCTGGCTGATCCGGGCCATCATTCTGGAGTGATGCAAACATGCTGCCGTCTGGTTGCAGATACAGTCGACCTAAATGTGGAACTAAAAGGTCCAAATCATCATTCCTTCACGCTGGCATCAGCCTGGAGAACAACACACTTTAATAGCTCTCATTTGATTCGATAGGGTGTAAATATGGGGAATGATGCAAAAAGAGTCAAAGCTAAACTGTAGTCAGGGTTGAAGGGCTTTGGTTAGATTGGTGGACAGTAGGGGTGAGTATTGGCAAGGACCTCGCAATACAATATGTATCATGATACTTCGGTCACAATATGATATTATCACAATATCACGATATATTGTGATGTTCTACCCAGTTAATATCAAAATTAAAAGTAGAGATGAAAAATCAAGTTGCTGTGTATGTTCATCAGATGATATTGATCATTCAGAGGACAAATTGAGTCAAAACTGTTTGCTTCAAAACAACCTATTTATTGTTTATTATTAGTGTTTTTGCACATTTAAGTAACCATTACAACATACTGACAGCATTGTAACCACTGTAAATTTTTTCCTAAAAAAATCGATATTAGAAGCTGAAAAATCGATATTATATTGGGCGGCCGAAAATCGTGATATATTGCCAAATCGATTTTTTTTTTTACAACTGTAGTTGACAGGAAGTTACTAGTCAGTGAACAATTGTTGCAGTCCAACAAAAGAATAAAAATAACAAAATGTCACTTCAGAATCTGAAACTACAGCTGGCAAGATTTAAATTAATTACGACTGCAGGTGAAAAAAATTACCCACATCTAGAGAAAATGAAACAACCTGATAAGCAAATCAGCCCACCTCCTGTCCAGATGGACTTTTAACACGTGCAAATCTCTCCAGGTTTCCTCTCACAGTCTCTCCATTTGTTATCTCAGCATCCCATGCATTACTTTGAGTTAGCGCCGACAGCAGAAACCTACAGGGAAGAAACAGTATTGAAGACACAACATCTGTCCGGCCGCAGCGTTGGCATCCATCATTTCTGTTGCAGCCACCGCTACAGCTTGGGCTCTTCGTTCCCCGCTGATATTCCACCGGTTTAGACTCCACGTCAATACCTTTTCAAGAATATTATTTTCAGATGCTCACAGTGTCTGGGTAAGCAAGTAATTATGACATTTTGTTAATTAGTCAGTGGTGCCTTTTGCCCAAGAACAGCTGGGGTAGGCTCCAAGCACCAGCATCCCCACTTCTGGGTTGAACTAAACCCCGGAGTAACAAAAATAACTAGATGCTGGCTGTAAAACAGAGCAGACCTCCGTTGATCATGTTAAAATGCCAAACGTTACCGCAAAAATAAATATGTTTACAGCCTGGTATGAAAATCTGTTTTTATCTCTGTAGTTTAATTCATCACAGCTGTGCAGGAGGTGGGGGGGGGGGGGGGGGGGGGGGGCATTACCACATCAGGAAAAATTACATAAAGTAACTAAATTAATGGTGGCCAGCCTGTCAAATGGTCAGTTAGCATTTCACTGGTGGCTCTTGGCATAGACAGTTGCTACTGTCATCATTTTAGCTACTTAGCCTCTAGCCTCTGGCCATCCCAGCGTTTACCTCCACCTGTGTGTGGATGTATTTGGGCGTCGACTAACATCCTGACAGGCGATCTAGTCTAATCTCATCTCAGTGTTGCTGCCTACATCTGTTTATATAGTCATCTCTGTAGTTCATGTACTAACAATGAACCAGTCAGAATATACGTCCTGAAATTCTTAGTGCTATAGCTAATGGATAATAATTATTTCTACATTTTGTCTACTATAGTGTTGCCAGGATGTATGTGCTCTCCTCTCTTTTTCTCTCTTTACCCGGCTGGTCTTCAGCAGGAAGGTCCCCCTTATGATCCAGGTCCTGCTAAAGGTTTCTTCCTCAAAGTGGAGTTTTTCTTGCCACTGTTTGACTTAAAGGTTTTTTTCTCCCACTGTGGGAGTTTTTTTTTTTTTTTACTTGCCATTTTCTTTGATTAGGATTCAATTTTATAATTTTAGTTAATGATATTTGCTCCAGGGTCATGTTCTTGGTCTCTGTAAAGCGCCGAGAGACAACTGTCATTGTAATAGACGCTACACAAATAAAATTGAATTGAACTGAATTAGCGCTTAGCCATATATTGACTTCTGAGCTGCGACTAAAAACCCAACAGAACATATTCATGTTTTAAGGAGAAAGTGCTTTGTTGTGCTTGTGCGTTGCGGTAATTGTTCTAAAAGACCACCTTGCCGGGCTAAGGGTTGGCCTGGTTGGTCTGAAGATGCTTGTCCGGTGTGGACAAGCATTGAAGGAGTCCGGCACCACGGCGGATCATTTCAGTACCCGTCCAAGCAGGATCCTGCAGCGACCCTCAGCTGGGAGGGTGGTAGGATTGCGCGTACCAGACGGTTGGCAACCAGCAGGTCCCAGCAGAGCCCTGCTAGCTTCAGATGTTCTTTCAGCAGCATCACGTGACATGAGGATCTTCAGACAGATCTGATCATAACTAACGTAGAGTGAATTAAATTTTCATCCGGGGTTAGCGTGATCGAAGCTAACAGTTAACTGAAGTGTGGTGGGTGTGTCTCAGCCCTGCTCAATCCACCCTGTTGCAACATACGGGAAGGAAGACTATGGGTGACGTCACGGAGGGTTTGTCCAGTTCTTATACGGTCTATGATCAGCTCCCTGTGATCATGAAATGGGAATAAGCAGGTACAGATGATGGATGGATGTTAATCAGTGGAAGAATGAACCTAAGGTGGCGTTGCTAACCACTGTCTAAAATATTACCTGAGCTGTGCAGTTTTTTTTTGGGAGGGAGGGGTTAGATTTTGTCAGGAGCACTGATTCAACATCTGTGCATGATTTAGATTTTATCTGCATTCATTATCACTGAACGATCTTGGGGTAAATGTGAGCTTTTTAGTTGCATCTGAATATGTGAACTGAGATTTCCTGGGACTCCTGCTGGCACCGTTGAGATGAGAATTCCTGGAGAGGAAGGGCCTTGTTTCTATTTGCATTTTAGGATTTCAGAGTCTTTGGCTGTTTGCTGATCAGCGCATCTGCAGAGAGGAGGATTTCATCCAAACAAGTTGGTTTTTTTTTGTTTGTTTTTTTTGCAGCACTGATGTATTTCACATTGATCAGAGGAGACGTGTGGGACTGACAGCATGAATATTAACAAGAATTATTTTTTACTCTCGTTGTTTCGGTCTAAAGTCGATCCGTGTGCGTTCCCCCTCCCACGTCCTCACAACATGCCCTGAATTCATGGTGTTGGGAAAGGCGTAATTTTGACAGCGTCATCAAAGGCTATTCTTGTAGGAGTCACGTTGTTCCCCCAGTGTGGCGCTAATCACCAGTTAGGACTCGGCTTTTGTGCAGAATATTTAGCATTAAACTCTCTACTTCTGCAGAGCAATGTTTATTTCCCGTGCTTTTCTCCAACCACCTCTCCTCCTTCCTTGCAGGAGCCCTGCCCTGATTGGCTGCTTCGTGGTGGACAGAAAATACTTCGAAGAGATCGGCCTGCTCGACGAGGGCATGGAAATTTACGGTGGAGAGAACGTGGAGCTCGGCATCAGGGTGAGACTCTGTCCTGCTCACTGCAGAGGCATCACTGTCCAAAGTGAAATATCCTGAATATCAGGCATGTCCAGAATGCAAAAATAGACCAATGACCTTTAATGTGACAGAACTGGAGCTGTATCGGTTCGTCTCCTCCGTCATCCGGCGTGACTCAGGCGAACTGAGCTGACTGCTGGTGATATAAGACCACAGTGGCTTCATTAAATGTTACATTCAAATTCCTGCGATGTCAGGATACATTACTTGCATTTATTTTTTTAATTATACCACAGCTTCTAATGTTTTTTGATTCACGTGTTAACAGGTTTCATATAGTTTTGAAGAAATTAACGATATTGAGAGCAGTTACGGCGGCTCGGCCTCTGATCAGATGTCCTGAGGCAGCGCCGCCGGACCGCGGTTGTTCTGAGCCTGTAAATCAGTCCCAGGAAGACACCAGTGATTCAAGGCTTAATAGATGCAGGAGACACGGGGGAGAAACTGTTGACTCAGGCTCAGTGTGGAGTAATTTACAGCACCTTGTCAGCGGAGTGCAGGTTTTGCTTCGGGCCTGACCTTCCCTGAACTGAGCTGTTGGATTAAAACAAGCCGAGGTCTTGAATATGGGTTATTACCAAAAATCTGGGAGGATCAGAAATAGATTTGGGCCACAGCTGTCGATGATCGATGAGCTCTGCAGGTGAACTGGCCTGGTGACCATCTTTCTGTGCCCCCTGTCCTCTAAAAGAGCTGTCGTTGCCTGTTGCTGTGAGGTGTTCAGACGTGTTTCTGCCTCACCACCCCGTTTTTCCTCTGATCCGCAACAACCATCAGTAAACTTTAGATCAGGGGTGTCAGACTCATTTTCGATCGATAGATCGACAGCATGAATGTAACAAAATGCAATGAAAATCAAAATAAATTAAACTACACCTTATTATATTGTTAAAAAACTGTTTCTGTATTTATTATGTATTCAAGTTTCAAATATTTAAGTAATTTTTATATTAAACTCAGAGTTTGTGGTTGTAAGAGTATCCATTACCTTGGTTTCAGAAGCAGAAGCGATTCTTTGTTTTTCTTGTAGGCTAAATTTAGCATACTTAGCTCCGTGTTTGCTGTCAAAATGCCAACATAGATTAAACTCTTTCACAACTGACACCCGCCTCATAACACAAAAGACATACTGTTATTTCACCTTGAGATTCAAACTTGTAATTGTTTTCCCATCCTTCATGAAACTACATTCCTTGTGTATCGATTTTTCTTTTCTTGGACATGTTGGGGTTAGTTTGTAAAGGTTTTTCTTAAGTCCATCAGTTCTGAAAAATCGTCTTGCTCATAGCTACCGTTATCGCTGTGGGTAATGACGAGATGCATGATGGGAGATGTAGTTTACTGTCAGTATGTGCTTTAAAGAGGTGTAAGCTTATTTTAAAATATTGGTTTAAAATTTAAGCCAATAATGCTCAAACTCTCGAGGGACACATAAAATGACGTGACGGGCCACATTTGGCCCGCGGGCCTTGTGTTTGACACATGTGCTTTAGAACATATAGTATCGTATTGGGCCGAATAAAGGACGACTCCGATTATAAGACGACCCCTATTTTTCCAATATCATTTTGGGAAAATAAAAATATGATGAAGACAATAAGGTTATTCATAAAACCACTTTTTTTTCTGCTGTATACTTCAGGGAAGGTACGTGTCAGGTTTCCATGTTATCTAAGATCAAGCTATAGTACTATTTAATAAACTTTATTCTCTTAAAATTTGAGACTATGACTCAGCAACAACCATGTAGTTCAATAACTGCATTAATGATGTCAATAACTGCAGAACCATCAAAGTCCAGTTAGATTCAATTTCAAGAACAATATTAACAATTCAATCTGTAAAAAACAAATGCAACAAAACTTTCTAACCCCTTTGCTCGAGTCGGTCGCGTGTTCCTCCATTAACCATCAGATCTGCTCCATGCGCTCACCGAAATGCTCCGTTCTTTCTGGTTATTTCGATGCAGCACCATCTAGTGGCGCAGATGTGTAATGACAATAGAAAAGTCTAGACCTCGATTATAAGACGACCCCCATTTTTGAGAATATGATTTCTAGGATAAAATATCATTCTATGTTCGGACTGTATTTGCCGGAGACAGAAACTCAATTTACATAAGCTCCTATACAACTTCTGCAGTGGTATAAGATTATAACATCATGCACTGAACGATTTTTTGAATGCAAGAAGACAGAGTTGTAGGATTTCTGACTCTGTCAGGATGTTTTTGTATCAGGTAGTTTTTGGCCATAAGGCCAGTATGACGACCGTCAAACCGCTCACCGCTCTGACGTAGAACAGCAGATTTAGACCAAAGATGTCCCAACTATTCTTTCAAATGTAGATCTTTTGTCTGCAGCAGCCTAAAATAGTGCAGCGAATAGAAACCCAGAGACACTGGTCAAAAGCTCGTGTTAGTTATGTTCCTGAAATCTGAGTGTGATTCTTCAAACTGAGAAGTAAAGTGATGCCATCGTCTTTAACTAGATCTGTTTTTCTCTTTACCCCAGACATATTCTGTTTTTCTGTGAAGGAAATGAGCTCTGCTTCGCACACACATGCATCTGATTTATTTAAGTATTGCCTTTAATCCTCCTAAAGCCCTCATCATAGAGACCGAACCAGCTGAACACCTGTAGTAATTAGCGGCGGGGAGACTTGGAGGGATGACTCGGCGAACAGCCGGTCTCTCTGCAGGGGAGGCTTCAACATCACAGCCACCACCTCGGTAGCCCGTGTTTTTCTGACCGGCATCAGATGCCCCCTCCAGCTGTTTCTGCTCGCGTTACACTTTCGCCTGGAAACTGAAAGAGGCCCGAGACCACAGAGCGCTGCAAATGGGTCGCCCGCTGGGGCGAGGACGACAAACAACTGAAATGAACCCGTTCGGGTGGTGAGGTGCCTCAGAGATACGTTTCAGCTTGTTGTGTAGATGTTCAAATGTTTGGGGGGGGGGGGGGGGGGGGGGTCTTGGCTGGATCTTTATCCCCTTTCATCTGTGCTCACCACACGCTTTATTAAAAGTACTTGTTCAGCTTCTCATAAGCTGCTGATTTACTGGGATTTCATGCTCTTCCATCTCTAGCGTTTACGGAGAATGAACCCAAAAGGAGAAAAGATCCAGTGAGTGGCAGTTTCCTGGACAGGAATGTCCTGGATGACACCAGAGGCCAGAGAAAGATGGATACAATGGTTCGAGGCGCTTCTCTGAACACAGAACAAGTCGAACCTTGGAGCAGATGGTCCACAGACGGACCCCACCGGTCCTGACAGCTACAAGCACGAACATCTGAAAAAGTGGCGAAAGATTACAGTTCAAATGGGCATGCTGGTACTGAACGATGAGAAAAACGTTGCCTGGTGTGATTAGTCTCGATTCCTGCTGCAACGTTCGGTTCATCCGGTTGGAAATTGGTAGAAACTACGTCAACGGATGGATCCATCGTTGAGCCAACACTTCTGGCCTTTGGTTGGTGGTGGAATGATGTTGCACAGTTTCAGCCACTCAGTACCAGCTGTGTATAATACAAACACCACAGCCTACCTGAGTACTGCTGCTGACCGTGTCCATCCCATAATGATCCCGTTGTGCTTAGGGGTGTGAAAAAAAATCAATTTGGCAATATATCGTGATTTTCGGACACCCAATATAATTTTGATTTTTCAGCTCTTAATATGGATTTTTTAGGAAACTTTTATTCTATTTATTTTATTTTATTTATTTATTAAATGTGCAAAAACACTAATAATAAACAATAAATAGGTTGTTTTGAAGCAAATAGTTTTGTCTTAATTTGTCCTCTGAATGATCAATATCATCTGATGACCATATACACAACTTGATTTTTTTTCATCTCTACTTTTAATTTTGATATTAACTGGGTAGAATATTACAATATCACAATATATCGTATCGTGACCCAAGTATCACGATACATATCGTATTGTGAGGTCCTTGCCAATACTCACCCCTAGTTGTGCTTTGGTTCTGATGGCTGCTTCAACCAGGAATGCGCCGTGTCCTAAAGCTCTTTTTTTTTCTTGAACATGACAATGACATCATTGTTCTCAGATCAGTCACCAGACCCAAACCTGTTCAGATCTGATCAATGTGCTCCTGAGAAATCTGCAGGAATTCAGGAAGTCCAAAAGCCAAAATGTCTCCCGATGATGACAGGACGTAAGTGACAACGTAGCTGGTGACTGTTGTTGCTTCAAAGGCACCGAAGTCTTGAGACGTCATGACTGCTGAAATGCTTCCAGTGACATCGGGGTTTTCATCTGCCTTCAGGAGGAACCCCAACCAGTCTGCAGAGAAGCACAGAGACGCATCGTCTTCAGTCATTTTTACGAAAACTTCTTTTTGTTGCTGACGTGTCACAGTGCGTCGTAAAGACCCCAGAATCAGATTTATGTAAATGAGCAGTGATGTTTTGACAGAATCGGTTCTGCTCTCGAGTCTCAAGAGCGTTTCTCTTACTCTAAATAATTTATCACATGTTGAGTTCAGCTCAAGGTTTAAGCCTGAAAACAGCGAGTTTGTTCTATTTCTATCAACTCCCTACAAACTAGAAGCGCCCTTTGTTACCAGAAATATGTTTTTTGGGTTTTTTTTTCCCCCCTGGCCTCGGTTTTTTTCTAGAAGCCCTCCTGTGTTTCCAGCCCACATGCTGCATTGTGATAAAGACCGCTTTTCATGAAGCCTCATCTGCACCGTGCCATAATATCCTCCTGCATATTTAATACTGGTTTTCTCAAGTCATCTTTTTTTTTTCTTGATCACTACAGGCAGTCATCCTTGACTTAATTAATATTTCACAGCTTTATTTGTTGTTGCCTTTGATTCTCTCATTAAAACTTTTAAAAACACAAGTCCAAGACGGAGATTCGTTGAGGAGCAGCGGAGGTTGGAGGAGCAGCGGTGGTTGGAGGAGCAGCGGTGGTTGAAGGAGCAGCGGTGGTTGGAGGAGCTCTGCGCTACGCCTGTGCAACATGAACAAACAGCGGCGACCTCTCGCAATCATAATAAGTAGGGCAACAATTCAAATTTTTAATCGCGATTAATCGCATGATTTCCCTGATTAATCACGATTAATCGCATCGTATACGCAAAATCAAATAATGAATTCAAAAGTAGTGTAAAGGTCACTTTTATTGAAATGTTCTGCTGCCATATGAACTAAAGTGTCATAACACTTGTTGTTCAAACACTTTTAACATCAGCACTTGTCAGTAACACATATTTAGTGTAAATCTCATCTTAAAAAATGTAAAATAAAATAAAGCTTATTGCCACTGCCAGGGCATTAATTTCCTGTTTTTTATAAAAATAAAAAAAAAAAGTCTACAACAAAATCCAACAAAATGATTGTGTCTCATCAGCACAATCAGAACATTAAAACAGGTAAGTTCTCTGAGGTAACAGCAGAAACTTTTAACGAGGAGTTCAACTTGTCAGTTGTTACAAATAACCTTGTTTCTGTTGAATCCTCTGTCTGGGAGAACTTTAAAATGAAAATGTCCATGTTAAAGTTCAGTAACTTTACCAATCCATGTATCAACCATTCTTTCCATTTTCAATTGTCAATCAAAAAAAAAAAAAAATTAAAAAGTTACATTTTATTATGTTTTTCATTTTTTAATGTAACACAAAAAAATGAAAAAAAAAGTTTTTTTTTTATATTTCAATTTTAGACTTGGATAACAAAATACGAAATTAAAAAAATGGACCACAGAACTGAATTTGTTTTATAATCGAGGACTGGACTTTCTGTTGTCAATACACATCTGTGCCACTAGATGGAGCCGCACTGCAGTAACCAGCTAGAGAACAGCAGGACAGTGAACACATGGAGCAGATCTGATGGAACATGGAGGAATGACATGAAAGTTTTGTTGCAGTGTACAATATTTTTTTTAGACAGAATTGTTAATATTGCTACCTGAGTTGCTACCTGAACTGTAAAGTTCTTGGATTTTTACCGTTCTCCGTGTCTGTTTTAGCTTTTCCTTGTTTACCTGCCAATTGTCTTCCGGTTCCGCAGCAGCCAGTAACAGACTTTTAAAAACAAAAGCATGTGAGCAACACACGTTAACGCGCGATAAAATAAATGTCTGCCTTAATAAATTAATGAGTTAACGCGATAATAACGCGTTAACTTGCCCAGCCCTAAAAATAAGGGGTTTTGTTGAGAGAGAGGTTGGTGGATAATCGGCGCAGTCCTGTTTTACCTCACCCACAAACCCTTTTTTATATTCAGAGAGGAATAAAAAAAAAGAGAAAATAATAATCACTTGATAAGATGAGGAGAAGCTCTCGTTCTGGCTGTTATCTTCTCCCTTTATTTCCCAAATTATCTCTCTCTTCTTTTATCCCGTCACCCTTTGTTTCACATTTCATTCTTTTTTTTTCTTTTTCAAAATAATTTCTTGGCATGCTCGAGCCTCTTTCTCGCCGTGTACACCCACCCTCTCAGACACAGGTTGCTGTACTTGAACGATAGCTTCTTCTCCTCTAACCTCCCGTCGTAAATCCTGCAACACCGAGAGTGTTGAGGTATTTCTGGAAGTGGCCTGCATTACCTCGGTATTTGCCTCTATTGTTTGCTGCTGCCCGGGCACCAGGCCAGTCCACCAGTTAAGTTGTTGCTCTGCCGCTGCCTTGAAAAGGATGCGGGGAAGGAGGCTGGCGGGCAGGATGGATTAGTAAACACACAAACACACAAAATGCATCGCTGGAATACAGAGAGGAAATCAGTTTCTGCTCAAATCAGTATTCTCCAGCGGTTGTTTGGTCGGCTTGGTAAAGTCCAATATCCCTGCTGCAGAATTGTTTGAGCAATTGTCGCTGTGAATTTGCATCTGTTTACTTCGTATTTCAACATTCACGTCTTCTTCCCGTCCACGTTCTCCGAGTCATTATAAGATGAGAACGATTTGAGGTGGGAAGTGATATGTAACTGATTAAAAAAAAAAGTTCTTTTAACAACAGAGCTCATTTAACACATGTGGTGATGACCAATAATGATGGTTTCTGTTGTGGTTACTGTTTAATTGGAGAAAGTTATAATCCCTTCACAACAGTCCAGGAGAGACTGAACTCTGTCACTGGAGTCATCTGGATATAAATGAAATGAAACATGATATTTTCTAACGATGTCACCAAGGGGGAGCAAAAGAGCACTGGGTCCAGGATGGACCCCTGAGGGACGCCATAGGAGACAGGAGCTGCGGACGAGGAAAGTAGCAGCTGCTGTGAAGACCGTCTTTGGCCAGATTTCTGGAGATTTGAAGGCATTTATCATAGTTAACTGTCATGTGCGACGTAGTCACTGAGAGCAGCTGAGATCTGAGTGGAGCAGTAGGAGCTGACGACTGCTGAACGATTGAAAGGTTGTTTCAAGGGTGAATAAGGGTAAAACAGTTGACAGTCTGTTTCCTACTGGTTTTCCGGTTTATTTGGATGTAACATCAGTTTAACGGGACATGGGGTGACTTTGAGGTCATTTTGAGGTCATCCAACAAAAAGAAAACTGCAGCCTGCACTGACGGTTCACTTTGGTCGTCATCTTTGTGCCAGAGACGTTTGATGAACCGGGTTCTAAACTACCTTAGTTTACGTTTGCGTGTGGTGAATTGTTGCAGGTAACCAGGAACACCTGGAGTCGACTTTTAATGGCGCGAACATTCTCTCATCCATCTAATGCAAGGGTGTCAGACTCATTTTCACTGAGGGCCACATCAGCATCATGGTTGCCATCAAAGGGCCAGATTGACAGCATGAATGTAACAAAATGCAATACAAATCAAAATAAATGACATCTACATCTTGTTAAATAACGATTTTTGTATTTATTATGTATTCAAGTGTCAAATATCTTACTCATTATCATATTAAACTCAGGGTTTGTGGTTGTAAACCTGCTCTCGCACAGATATTGTTAAAAGCGGAAGCGATTCTTTGTTTTTCTTGCAGGCTAAATTTAGCATACTTAGCTCCGTGTTTGCTGTCAAAACGCCGACGTAGATTATACTCTTTCACGACTGACACCGCCTCATAACACAAAAGACAGGCCTACTGTTTCTTCACCTTGAGGTACAAACTTGTATTCGTTTCCCCATAGTTAATGAAACTGCCTTCTTTGTGCATCACATTTTTTTTTCTTAGACATGTTGAGGTTAGTTTGTAGAGGTTGTAGAAGTTAGTCAGTTCTGAAAATCGTCTTGATGTATTGCTCATAGTTTTATATACTGTTATTGTTGTGGGTAACGACGAAATGCATTATGGGAAATGTAGTTTATTGTCAATATGCGCTTTAAAGCGGTGTAATCTTATTTCAAGTCTTAAAATATCTGTTTAAAATTTAAGCCAATAAAGCACAAGCTCTCGAGGGCCACATAAAATGACGTGACGGGCCACATTTGGCCCACGGGCCTTGTGTTTGATACATGTGATCTAATAGAATGGATGGACTGACGTGGTAAATGTAAAGAAATAACTCTGAAAGGTGTGGGGGGGTCCGCAGCTGTATCATCGACCGTTAAACTGAACCAGGCGTGGCAACGGTGCAAACAGATGTCAGTCTAATCCCCTCCCTCACGCCCGCTGTCACTCACGCCCGTTTTCTCCCCATTAAAGGTCTGGCAGTGTGGCGGCAGCGTGGAGGTGCTGCCCTGCTCCAGGATCGCCCACATCGAGCGCGCCCACAAGCCCTACACGGAGAACCTGACGGCCCACGTGCGCCGCAACGCCCTGAGGGTGGCCGAGGTCTGGATGGACCAGTACAGGAGTCACGTCTACATGGCCTGGAACGTTCCGCTGCAGGTGAGCTGGACTCTCGTATCCTCTGTGTCTGTGTGGGCGTGATGGGAACAAGATGATGAGTTTTGCAAAACAAATGAAAAAATAAAAATAAGATGTGTCTGCACCTCAGGAAGATGAGTGGTTTTGTTAATTCTGTGTGACGAGGGGAGTGTTCAGGGGAGGTTTGATTCGAAGGGAGCAGATCTTGAATCTGCAGCTGCCACAGAGATATTTAAATCAGTCTCGGTGGGAATGTTATTCTTGCGATACAGACGCACTGGAAGGTGACTGGGTTCCTGCCAGCTACAGGAGAATCCATCTTCTGAGGCTCCAAGCTGCACATTTCTGTGTTTCCTGATTTACAGTCGCTGTGAGCCAATCAGCACCTGGCAGCCATGAGAGAGATTTAGGTGTGATGAGTCAGCGATGGCAGCTGAACCTTTCTGGGTTTCTTCTGGTTTTTTCTCTCTCTTTTTTTTTGTGATTTAACAGAGTTTGAAGCCCTTTTTTTTCTGTGATTTCTGTATATATTTTCAGAGTTTGAGAATTATACTTTATCAACATCTGGCCATTACAGATGTGGCGGGCTAATGCTTCATCAATCACTTGGCGGGTATTTATTTTAAAGATCTTGACCAATGGGACGGTCTCCTGAGACGGTTCAGTGTGCCAAACCATCAGCATCTCAGGTTGATTTAAAAAGGAACTTTAAAGAGACTTTTGTCAAATATCTCTCTATGGTATGCCTTCAGTGCTTGTATGACCTCTCCCTGTACAATGTCTGTGTTCATCTTTCTTTTATCATTTAAGGGTGGGGAGGTACTATTTTGTGGTTGGGAGAACTTATTTCCTGTAACACCAGTTTGAAAACAGGCACCGCCTGTGGGGGTGGAGCTCAGTGTCTGACTCCGCCCCATCAAACAACAGACACAATTGTAGGTGGAGCTTTTGTACCATATTTCTGGGTTATTTTGACCATTTTTCACCACTTGGATATTTTATTGAAGCCTCTGGGATTTTTTTTTTTTTGTTTGTTTTTAAAAGGGTACAATATAGTATGTTTCCCCTCTTTAAGCTACTCAAAGAAGAGATTCGTGTTCTTTTCTGTATTTATGAGTAATTAGAATATTTTTTTTCCTGCAAGTCCAATATTGCTCGTAGTATCCAGATATGATGAAAGGTGAACCCTTTATGCAAATGAAAAAAAAAAACACAGATACTAGGGCCCCGAGAGTACACCTCCCGCTAGCTGCTACCCACAAATTGCGGGTTTAGGAACTTCCGCTAACCGCTAATGCAATCTTCCACTTCCCTAAAGCCGCTACCCGTTATGCCGACTCCCTTACTCACATTGTAGGTGTGGCAGTGGGCGTGTCTCTTGCGCTTTCGGCAAAACTGCAATCGTGGGTTTAGGATAGCGGATAGCGGATGGTCAGACCACCCGCTGCCCTAAACCCGCTCTCACAAAATACCGAGTTTGCAGAAAGCGCAACCCGCATGTCGGCGTGTAAAAGAGCGCGTCCAAATGGCATAAATGTGCGTCCACCTAGTCACATGTGGACGTGCACAAACGGCTCTACCTCTCGATTACACATCACCGTATTACTGTCAGACGTTTTTATTCTCTTGAGGTCAGAGGATGTCTGGTCAGCAGTTGTGGTGGATGTGGGAATAGTCACGGCCAGACACGTCAGTCTGTACAGCTGTGGGATGATCTCATTCTGATGTTTGCTGTGAAGGAAACGAGGAGATCTTTGGGACATTTCCCTTCAAAATCCGTCATGGTCTACATCACAGTCACGTCTGTTTTTAAACAGGTCAGATCATCAAATAGAGCTCCATGGCTCTGGTGTCAAGCTGGAAAAGGTTGGATGCAGATATTTATTTCCGATATGTCTGAAACTGTTGGTGGTTGAGGAGGGACAGGAACATTAATTGTTCGTGATGCACATTCAATGATTCGTTCTGCAATATTTTAAAAAGCACATCAGCTGTCCCAGACTCCCAGCACCCCCTGCTGAGAATATGTTCACGCGGCTCTGCCTGAGCGTGTTTACTGGGAGCGCAACAACTATCTGGGACTTTCAGGTAGCTGATAGGAATTGTCTGTGTAAAAATATTTATATGTATATATCAGTGCAGAGGAGGAGGAGGAAGGAAGAGGAGGAAGCTCTACAGCAGATTCCCAGATGAGCTGCGCACCAGAGCTGCTCCGATCTGGATGAAAGGACGCTCCATAGCGGTTTGCGGTTAGCGGGTAGCACAACCTGCTCTTAAAGGCAATGGCTACTGACGCACTGATTGGTTTAACAGGTGGAACGCTCTAACCACTCCTATGGCTAATGTAGCAGGTAGCGCAGGTAAGATAGTGGGTTTAGGGAGGTGGAAGATTGCGTTCTTTGCGGGAGAACACTCCTCCCGCTACGCGCTTTACCTAAATAGGATTTAGGAGCTTTAGCGGAAGTTTAGGCCCTAAATGTTTTTGAATCAGGAAGTGGTTGGCTTTGACTTTGGTAACTATTATAAATTGAATGTTTAATATTCATCCCGTCTTTTCATGGACTGTTTGCATCCGTTGTGATCCTGATTATGTTCACATAACTTTAAAAAAACACTTTAATGCACATATTCTTTACAGGTGACTTGATCATTTACATCCAATTTAACTTCATATTCCAGGGAAAGCTAAAGGCTTTCTTCTCTTAAATGAAAATCAATTTTCCCTGAATGACATCTCTCCCTGACTTCTGCTCTCTAAACACTTCTCGCTGCTCGCTGTCATTTACTCTCTTATCCTTTGAAGCTCTCACATTGTCATTCTGCGGATGCGGCGGAGCCAAAAAGACCTTGAGGCCCTGATTTCTGCCGTTCTTATTTTAGATTCATCCCAACAACGCGGCTCCGAAAGCGGAAACAAATTGCACTTAACGCGCTGCTTGAGGTTGTGGAGTATTAACGAAACCACTCCAAGATGAAAAACAAAGTGTTTGTGTCTGCTTCCTCCACCAGAACTCGGGAATAGACATCGGGGACATCTCAGAGAGGAAGGCCCTGCGGTCCAGGCTCAAGTGTCGACCGTTCAGCTGGTTCCTCTCCAACATCTACCCAGAGCTACGATCGTACGGCGACACGGTCGCCTATGGAGTGGTGAGTTTGTGTCAACTGCCTCGATTTCAGCAAATTAATCTGTCGCCTTCCAGAAAGGGGAGGATTTGAAATTATCTTTTCAAATGATTCAACTTCTATTACCTTCGAATCCCTGCCAAGCGAGTTCAGCTTTGAGCAGCGCTGGAGATCGTGATGGATGTATCTGTTGTTACGTCGGCCTGTCGTGTACAGCTGTGTTTCCCGTCCAGTTTGTCATCCAAGGACGAACGTCTGTTGGCTTCATTTTTCAGCCCTGGAGGTTTCCTGACAGTCTGGGTGTCAACGTGGAAGGAGGAGCTGTAGGGACAAGGTCAGAGTGAGCAACAGCTACTGATACAAGTACAACGGTGGAAAGAGCTTGAGGGAGATTCAGGTTTTCAGAGGAAGGACTCCAAACACAGCAGCTGCTGTCGCTGCCAGACAACAGAGAGAAAAGTGTTGCTTTAACACTTTTATTTGGCCACTGAAAGGCTGGAGAACGTTTTCAACACCACAGCAACATGTTTTCCTAGTGTTCACTTGTTATGGGAGACAGTTGGCCATTTTTTTTTAAAATTAACATTAAGGATAATTTTTTTATTTTCATGCAGGTTTAAAGGTTTTTTTTTATTTTGTAGCCATTTCTCTGGACGTCTGGTGGATTATAACCAGAAGGGTCACTCGCTGGGAGGTGGGCTTCATTTTCAGGACACTTGGACAGAATTAAGGAGTCCTCAGTTCGACATAAACGTTAACATTTCCTATGTCGTTTGTAACTCAGCTGTGAAGTTACCTGGGATTAACCTGGATGTCATAACTAGTTAACTGACAAAGTCGTTAATAACATGTTAACAACACATTAATAACGTGTTTATAAAGCTAATTCTGTTTAACGTCTTTATTTTTTAACGCAAGATTAACGCACACACGTTTCTATAAATATGACCTTGGACCAATAAGTGTATTTACAGTAAAGATGTGGGACAGACATGGAGACAGAAAAGGGTCTTATGAACTATAAGTTTAGCTTTAAGGTGCTGCCAGATGGGTCTGTTGAGAAGAAAAAGGTTATTTGTATTTACTGTCGCTGTGAATTGAGTTACCACTGCAGGATGCGTTAAAGTTAGTATGCCAGACATTTCACCAGTGTCATCAACCCTCCAAGCTCAGTGGGTGTGGCTAAAACTCTGAGGAACAGCGCTGAATGTACTTCAGAGTACCTCGCTGCTGCTGTGGAGTTTAGGGACCGTCAGCAAATTACTGCAGTCAAGCAGCAGCCCCGACAAAATACACTAAGAAGCTGATTAATAAAACCCCAAAAAGTACGGCAGTATTGGTGGACTTCCAGTTTTCAAACTAAAGGCTTAAAAAAACTAAAGCAGATCCGCGTGACCCTGTGTAGGACAAAATGGGTATAAATGATGGACGGATGGATAAAGAGAACATTAAAAAAATTATTTGTGTGATTAATCGCGAGTTAACTATAAAAATCTTTCAATTAATCGCAATTAAAAAAATTTAATCGACTGACAGCTCTACTTTATTTTAATGTACTATTTTGTTACGTGTGTGCATGTGGTACCGTTTTCCTCGAGCAAGCCTTGTAAACTGTGGTTCAAACTTCGGCCGATACGATTAACTGATCAAACATTTCAGAAGCGATTGTCTTAAGCACCTAAATTAATGCAGGGCATTGTTTCCTTTCTAGAAGTTCCTGCGGTGTTCTTCTAGCAGCTTGAAGGACGTCCGAAATGTTGACTTTATCTCTCTGCGCTCCAAAAGTTTTCCCTGCTCTCCTCGTCCGATGATGAAGACGCCACCAAGGACGAAGCTCACTCCCAGAACATTTCCCATGAAGCCTTTCCTAAAGGCCCTCAGAACACTCAGCTACACTCCTACATGCAGGAACCCAAGGAGCCTCATCTTCTGCTCTCAAGGCCAATAAAACTGTCTCTTTTCATTCAAGAAGATCGTCCTGACGTCCTCCTTCACCACCGCATACAGAGTTACCCCAAGCTGGTCCAGCTGGGGGTTCAGAGAGGAAGAGCTTTGCTTGATGTGTCAAAATATCCTTTTGATTCAGTTCCCTCAAAATAAAGTCCCAGCAGTCTTCGGTCTTTTCCACCAAAGTGGTTCAGAGCTGGTGCCGGACTATTTACTTTTGCTTTTTGACGGCCAGCCGTGAAAAAAAGAACCAGTTCAGAGCTGAGAAAACTGGCACTACTGGTTTTGAAATCACGCTGAGCCAGATGCGAGAACTGGCTGTGTCAGGGAGGCCGGTGGATACCTTAGCAAACCAAAACACCTGGACCGCCACTGTTAAAGTCACATCTGTCCAGCCATCAAAGAAGAAATGAATGAAAATGAGTGAAGGGGACGGTGCCTGGAGGAGACTGGCTCACCAAGGCACCGCAGAAAACACCCTTCACAACAGCTTCACCAACAGCTCCAATCAAAACCTCACAAACAGGCATCGCCGGGCGTTTCAGCGCCGCCCGCTCGTGTTTGTGGCGCGACAGCTTCCAGGACTGTAGCCCTGCAGCCCAGTCTGACCTCCAACCTGTGAAACTGGGCAGAGGAAAAGAAAAAAAATCCCTCAGGGGATCAATAAGATATCCGATTCTTGAACTGCTGCTTGAAGTGTGACAGCGACGTGAGATATTGTGAAACCGAAAGCTCAGCTCAGCCCTCAATAACGGATCGAGCGCCATCCTGAAACCCTCACAGGACTGTGTGAGACGAGACTGCAGATGAGCACAGATAGTAGTGAACTGACGTGGAGATGAGTCTTTCTGAAACGAAACACCAACTGTCTTGGATGAGACCTCCACTCAAGGAGGGAAGACGACATCTATGTGCGTGTATATATATATACACAATTAACAGATTATTAAAACATTACGGTCTGTCTCATCTACGCTCATCATCAACTTTGAATATCTAATGTCTGGAGCTCCATCCAGCACGCAGCCAAGAGCCTTTTCATTCTTCTTCTTCTTCTTTACGTCTGCATGTTGCTTTCCTTTCTGATGAATGAACATGGAGCAGACCGACTCACGCAGCCAGAATAGATAAACAGCCATCTCTATTTAAATCACCCTGTTTTAAAGGTCACCTGAATGTCAAACTTAAGACCGCTGTGGCTGAATGTTTACGGTGCCGTGGCCGTACACGTGTCAGGCACGAAGCTCCACCGTGACAGATTTTTCAAAAGCAGCATTCAGGATTTCCGATGGTGTCTTCAGCTAACCAATGAAAGGGCAGAGCCACACGCCAACCGTTAAAATGTATTTCCACGTAGAGCTGATGGAATGAAGCTGTCGCGACCCAGGAGGCATCAGCTGTGGTCCAAACTCCACAACCCTAACCCCCTAACCCCTAACCCTAACCCCCTAACCCTAACTCCCTAACCCTAACCCCATTTTATCTCCTAACCCTAACCCCAATCTAATTCCCAACCCTAGTCTCTAACCCTAACCCTAGCCTGGGTCTAAAAATGCTTATTGGGCATGTAAATGAATCAATAAAAATTAAATGAATACACATCTATGTAAAATACAAAGTCGATTCTAGATTTGAAATTTCATATTTTTAGCTTAAAAATTACATGTTCTATAGTATTTTTTCTAAATTTCATAGCGCAAAATTGGAATCGTGTAAAATCATTTGGTTTTAAAAGCCAAAGAGGGGCGGATATAAATAGGACTGTGAAATTCTAGTTCATTCACTCTTGCTCAAGTTAGGAAACTTGTTGGAACTCAAACCTGAAGACCAAGCCATTTTTCTTTTGATAGTTTAGTGTGTGCCAGGCCTGAAGAAGGCCTTTTTAGGTCAAAACGTTTCTGCAGCACACTTCTTTCTTTAATTTTAGATTAAAAACAAATTCATTTAATTTTTTTTATTTCATTTCATTTATTTATTAAATTTTAAAAAATAATTTAATTTAATTTTTTTTTTTTTTTTTAAAGGATAAAAGGGGGGGATGGTGGTCAAACGCGGGAGGCGCGGAGGTCGTCCCTCGTTATTTTCAGGGTCCACCACCACCCCAACAGACTTTTTCATACGGGGGGGAGGACGCTGAAGGATGGACCATGCCTCCTCCCGCATGAGGTGAGGTTGGGTTCAGTCTCCTTCCCCTAACCCCTAACCCCTAACCCTAACCCAACCGTCTAAAGACCTGCAGAGAACTTTATTGTTATTCAAGTCGTGTTGGCGTTTCAGCTGATCACCTCTTCTGTTCGGTTCCACGTAAAACCTCATCTCCAGTCGCAGCAAATGCTTGTTTTACATCCACAGCTGTCTGATCTGGATTACAAGGGACCGACTGAGTCCCAGAGAATAAGCTCCAGTTTGTGTGGTGCAGTAAAACCGCCCGGCGTCTGGCTCTGTGCTGGAAGAGCTGAAGAGCAAAGCAGATTTCATCTTGGTGCAGTCAGCTTTTTGTTCTCTCTAATCCAGGGGTGTCCAAACTCGGTCCTGGAGGCCCGCTGTCCTGCACGTCTTAGATGTTTCCCTGAAACAACATGGCTGATTCTAATGATGTGATCACCATCAGCTTGTCATCCAGGTCTGCACAAGTCTGTTAACGACCCGTTCATTTGAATTCAGGTGTGCTGAAGCAGGGAAACATCTAAGACTTACAGGACAGCGGCCCTCGAGGACTGGAGTTGGACACCCCTGGTCTAATCATGAAGAAACCCCTGTTAATTAGCATGTAGCATGAAGTTGATTAACACCAGTCATGTGACTGACGTTGTGGAAAAAAATGGCATATAACCTTATGGATGCACGATAACTGTTTTTTTTTAAACTGATACCGATAACGGATAACTTACAGCTCCTAAAGGCCGATACCGATAACCGATAACACACACATATACCTAAGATCATTACAACAATACTATAAACAAAACCAAAAACAGTTTTGACTCTTTAAGCCATTCCCAAACTTCAGAATACCAGGGGCCAATTTGTTAGCTTGGTGCTAAATCTGGTGCAGCCATCTTTTTAATGTCACTGCACATGGTCCTTTAAATAAATAAATAAATAAAATAAAAATTTTAAATGTGAAAAATCTCCGCGGCCCACCCAAACCTTTAATCACAACTGTGATTAACATACAGGACTAGAAGCTATGTTCTGATATTAATGTGAAGGGTCAACAAATAAGGTGACACTTGTCATATTAAGTTAAGATGACGGTAGAATAACACTTAACTCGTTTGATTTATTACTTCTTAATTTTTTTAAAAATCATGTCATGATATTTTACAGTAATTAAAAAATTAAAACATATTTGTTTATTTTTAATGACCTCTCATGGCCCACCTGCAGTACCATGATGGCCCACCAGGGGGCCACGGCCTACACTTTGGGAATCACTGCTTTAAATGAACAGATATTTATTTTTTTCCAATGATAAACTATTGACAAGCCTCTCAAACATTTTTGTAAAGCTATCAAACAAACCTATTTGATATCTCATATCAACTTAAATGTCACAGCGCACAGTCTTTTTTTGTTTTTGCTTTTGACACTCGTCTTCTTTTTTTAATCTGATGACAGGTTTTTTCGCACCAGGCACAACTTCTCCTGTGACTCAGAAAGCTCGTGCCGGGTTATTCCTGAGACCCACGTCAGGAATGACGTTGAAGCGCTTAATAACCGCTGTCCCGTTCCCGTAAATAAAAGAGGAACAAGGACAGCCTGAAGTATCGTTCTCCTGGCAATGGTTTCAACATTTTGTGCAATTAGTTTATAATCCTCTGTGGAGTGTAGCCAAATGAAATGAATAACATGCAAGTCTAAGGAGTGCAGGTAATTTTTCTCCTTGAAGTATTCCTGTGCAACTGCCAAAAAGAAGGTGAAGGTTGGTGCAAAGATGCTGCGTGACACTTTTTTGGCAGGCAGTAATTATCCTGCAGTGATTCAATTTGTCACCGTTTTGCCACACAGGTAGAGCTGTGCATCGCGTCAGTTTGTCATAATGGAGAAATTAATATTGGAGACACGACGAGAGAAACTCAGAGGGGAGCAGGAGACGTAAAAAATAGAAATATGTTATTTACTTGGAGAAGTTTCTTCAGATCGTGTGTTCTAGCTGATACATTTCCAGTGATATTATCATCTGGACTGTCCTACCGTCTACTCCGTAGGCCGTCTGAAAACACCACTTCAACATTTCTGAAAGCACTGCAGACTCAAAAACTCAGCCTTGTCACATTGTTGTCAGCTCACACCTGAAAGGACGTCCTTCTGCCGGTCGCTCAGCTCTGCAGGGTTCTGTGCCATCGCAGACCCACGCAGGCGCGGAACGTCACTGGGGGCAGTACTCCCCCGGCCGGGCCCAGGAGATCCCGGCCCGGGCCCAGGAGGTCCCGGCCCGGGCCGGGCCCAGGAGGTCCCGGTGAAAGACAAAGAAACAGGCCTCTCCTCAGGCATCAGTCGCGCCTTACCTACTACTGGATACAGCAGCTTCTGCGACAAATACATGCGCTACTATGAGGTTATATAAAGGTTTCTCCAGCCAGAATGAGTCATGGTTGGTCAAAAAAATGTAAGACTGACTTTGGTCATGTAGGTTTCTACACAGTGAATTAAATGTTGTGCTGCATTGCTGGCTTCATGTTCACTCTCACAGTTAACTTTACAATGTGCACATTTACAAGTGGATCGCCCGTAAGATCTCCAAATGTATTTTGGGTAAAATCATCATCAACAGCCATCCATCAGCGACATCATCAGTCACTAGTCAACAGGATCTATGTGGTGCAGGGTAGGTGGATCACTGATTAATCTAATCATGAGTGACAGTTCATACAAGCATAAAAGTGGAGCAACAAAATGCAAAGAAAAGAAAAAAAAGAGCGCAAGAAAAGAGTAAACTAAAAAAGCTGGATACATATCCTCCTGGAGATGAACCTGAAATTGTTGGCATCGGATCAAGCACACCAGAACTGCTACCACGGTCAGGGAGACAGATTCACAGGTACAATTTCTCACAATCACTGTCACTGAAAACAACATGTGAGTTAGTTGTAAACTGTTAATGTGGTTGTTATCAGAGTAGCCCGACCGCCAAACGTTATTATTAGAGGCCAGGTAGACTAATGTTTTTGTTGTTCTCATGGTTTGTTAGACTTCATGTCGGTTTTGTCGGGTTACTCTTGCAAAAAGGCTCGTACAACGACGTGCTCGGAGTTGGTATTTATTAACAGCAATGGAAACACATCAGGGGAAATCGGCACTTGGTACCGAGCAGAATGAATGAATGAATGCCGGTAGCTACTACAACAATAACAGTGGTGCGTCTCCCGCGTGATGTCACAACCGCAAACCGCTTAATACATTTTAGACAAAATATTATGCCATAATACTACAGGTTTGATTGATTTCAAAATGACATGGTTGCTCTTCGTGGTGTTGAACTCTTATTATCAAATGCTTTGAGCTATGTGTCAAATGCAGTAATGCTTGTAAGCCCCGCGGTTGCAGGCATGTGTATGTTGTAAAACGATGTAATCACAAGCTTTATTGGGCTTAAAGGGCCCGGTCATGTGCCCCGCCCCCGGCCCGGCAGTGACATGTTCCGCCGCTGGACCCATGTCAGAGCAGAACCACTCATCTTCCCCATTTTTTGTGCCCACTTGCAGCTATTTCCTGTCTTTCTTTCTCGTGCATGAGAGAGAAAATGTTAAGAACTGACGTAGGCTTTCATCAGTACGTCTCTTTGGCTTTTACGTCATGAGATGAAACATCTCATTCGCCAACACGGTTGCGCTTGAATATTCGTACATTTAGGTTTGTTGCTTTATTTTTTTAAATGCAGAGGCGCTAAAAGCTGCAGGTGAAAAAAAAAAGTGGCAGGAGGAAGTTCATTTCCAATCCAAGACGCAGACACTCAGAGACGTCTCGCAGGTTCACAACTTTTATTGTGAGGCTAATTACGGTATTTTCCATCGTGGACTGATGAAGCTCACGCATGAGCGCTTAAGTCAAGACTAGAGCTGTAGCGATACACTAATCTCATGATATAATACGATACATGATATTCGGCTCACGATGTGATATATATCGCGGTATTCATCTTTTCCTTTTTAAGTCCGAAACGCTCCCACACATCTGATTTTAAGCACGCAGGCGCTGGATTTATACTCGCCGCCATTCTCCTGACTGGCTCACGATATCACAATATATTGCGATATTCTAGCCAGTTAATGTCAAAATTAAAAGTAGAGATGAAAAATCAAGTTGCTGTATATGTTGATCAGATGATATTGATCATTCAGAGGACAAATTAAGTCAAAACTATTTGCTTCAAAACAACCTATTTATTAAATAGGTTGTTTTGAAATTCTTTGAAAATTGAAATCGAACATTGAAATTGTTCCTAAATAATCGATATTAGGAACTGAAAAATCAATATTATATTGGGCGGCTGAAAATCGCGATATAATGCCAAATTGATTTTTTTCACACCCCTAGTAGTAATATATCAGTGAAATGTCACAGGTTCAGGGCCACTGATGCCACGTCGGGTACCAATGATGTTTTATCCCTCACTTTCTCCTGCTGCTCTCTGACAGCCTGAAACTGTGCGAGTGAAGGATGTCCTCACCAGTTTTTCTGTTTTAGGTGGATTGGACCCGTGTGCCTGTCGTCGTGTTTCATCATGTCCAGAGACACATCGTATGTTCACGTTTCCTCTAATACCTGCCTCTTCTTTTCTCTCCAGCTGAAGAACAGTCTCAGAGACGACCTGTGTCTGGACCAGGGACCTGACACCGACAACGTTCCCATCATGTACCTTTGTCATGGAATGACACCTCAGGTCAGCGCGTTTCTCAGTCTGCTCTGTTTCATTCTTCTGTCCCTTCAAACCGTTGAAAGAGGAATAAATGGCGAACACCCGCCCAGAGGTCCAAGCAGAGGCTGTCGGCAGCAGACAGTTGGACCTCTCAGTCTCTCATTACTCTTCTTACAACAAAAAGGCTTTGTGAGAAAACAGTCTGTGTTGTCTCTAGAAGGACAACTGAATCACAGGAAAACATCCCATCAGCATTTGATGACTTTGTCAAGTTTTTCTTAACTGCTTCCACCAGATGGCTGTTGAATTGGCTTCATCAGTACCGTGTTGATAGCAGCGGCGCCGTGAGTCATTAAAGCCATGATCTTTTCTTTTAAAGTCCTTCAGAGTTAATGTCTGGGCGTCTGAAGCGAATACTAAATCAAAAGCTGTTACCTGACGTGACCTTTATCCGAAGATGCAGAAACTGAAAAGTGCATCATTCTGTGAGCTGTTCTGGTTTGCAGCTGGAGGTCTTTACCACCGCGCCTTTACCTCATGTCAGTCAGAAGAGGGCGGCGCAAAGATGTCACGCTGATTTGCAAAGATGCACAGCTGCTCAGATGAGGGCGGGAGGAGTGGCCTGGAGCGGCTGACTCCACCCCCCCGAAACCCCGGGGGGGGTGGAGTCAGCCTGAAAAGTTTTGTATGATATCAGCGTGGGTAGCGAAAAAGATTATTACCGTAATACCTCGGGAATTGTGTCAACAAGACAGTCATTCAGGGTTTGAATCTTTTACTATCTCACGATTCAATTTGATTCCCATTTTTGGGGCAGCGATTCAATTTGAAAACTATTTTTCGATTAAAAACAATTTTATTCATAATGATTTCTGATCTGATTTCTGATCATGATCTACTTTTCAGCTCCTAATATCGATTTTTTAGAAAAATTCATTCATTCACTTAAATGTGCAAAAACACTAATAATAACAATAAATAGGTTGTTTTGAAGCAAATAGTTTTGACTCAATTTGTCCTCTGAATGATCAATATCATCTGATGAACATATACAGCAACTTAATTTTTCATCTCTACTTTTAATTTTGATATTAACTGGGTAGAATATCGCAATATATCGTGATCTAGCGATATTGTGATAATATTATATCGTGACACCAAGTATCACAATACATATCGTATTGCGAGGTCCTTGTCAATACTCACCTCTACTGCTTTGCAAGACAGAATGACAAATGGAGACATTAAAGTGTCTTTTTTCACATTTATGAAGTTTTAAACATTTATCCATACTTAGATGGAATTGTTGCAACTGTTACATGAAAGCAATATCACATACTGCTTCAGTAACAAAAATAAAAGTGCCACTTTATTAAAAAAAATAAATTGTGCAGTTAAACATGCTGCCTTTTAAATTCTGAGGAAAGTGTCTTTACCAAAAACAGTGTGTGGTCCTTAACTGTTACGCTAAGTAGCTAGCTATGAAATAAGTTTGCAAAACATGGGATTTGAGCCGCCACCTATCAGTTATGTAGTGAGCAGTGAAGGTCACAAACGGCTGGGTTCCTCTTGATGTCCATGCATCACATGTTAGTGCCACTCTGGTGTTTCGGTTTGGGCACTGGCCACCTTTCTTTTAGTCTCTTGGTAAATCTTACTGAGACGGCATGGCGTACCT
>JAGFBZ010001912.1:0-19557 GCA_018398805.1 Hirundichthys speculiger
AGTGGCAAAAAGAAAGACATTTCTCAAAGATTTTCATAAAAGTCTGGTTTAAAGTTTCCCACAAGCCACCTGGAGACACACCAAACATGTGGAAGAAGGAGCTCTGATCAGATGAAACCAAAATCAAACTTTCTGGCCACAATGCAAAACGATATGTTTGGAGTAAAAGCAACACAGCTCATCACCCTGAACACACCATCCCCAGTGTCAAACATGGTGGTGGTGGCAGCATCATGGTCTGGGCCTGCTTTTATCCAGCAGGGACAGGGAAGATGGTTAAAACTGATGGAAGATGGATGGAGCCAAATACAGGAGCATTCTGGGAGAAAACCTGTTGGAGTCTGCAGAAGACCTGAGACTGGGACGGAGATTTATCTTCCAACAGGACAACGATCCGAAACATGAAGACAAATCTACAATGGAACGGTTCCAAATAACGTATCCAGGTGTTAGAATGGCCAAGTCAAAGTCCAGACCTGAATCCAGTCCAGAATCTGTGGAAAGAGCTGAAGACTGCTGTTCACAAACGCTCTCCATCCAACCTCACTGAGCTCCAGCTGTTTTGCAAGGAACAGTGGGAATTACAGAATTACAGCCTCTCGTTGTACAAAACTAATAGACATACGCCAAGAGACTGGCAGCTGTAATTGCAGCAAAAGGTAGCGCTACAAAGTATTAACACAGCGGGGGCTGAATAATATTGCACACCCCACTTTTCATTTTTTTTTATTTGTCAAAGTTTAAAATATTCAATAAATTTTGTTCCACTTCACGATTATGTCCCACTTGTTGCTGATTCTTGACAAAAAAATACAATTTTATATCTTTGTTTGAAGCCTAAAAGGTTTCAAACATAGAGATAAATATAAAGAGTTGATTTGCATCCAGCAGGCCCTGAATACTTCATTAACCCCTTACTTACTCACCAGTTAAACCATTTTTCTAAAAGAGCCATAAATGAAAAATATTTCAGCAACAGTCTTAATGTGGCATCATGTAGCTCAAGAGAGAGGACACACATACAGAGAAAGGGGATCCTCATCGCAGACCTCCTCCACAGCGTGTCCTCTCCCTGCTGAATAAAGGCCACAAAAGCCAATATTAGATACTGAAAAAAACTGCTTTAAACCATATAAATTTATGAAGCTTATGTATAGAACCATTTAATGGACACATGCAGTTTCTCATTGCTGTTCATGCTTACTTGAACAGCTTACTTGCTTACTTTTTCATGATCATCAAATCTGGGCAAAGTTATAGATCTGCATTATAGAGACACGTTAAAGCTGCCCAGAGAGGTTTTTGCAACAGGAAGTACATGTAAAGATGTCCAGGGTTCTTGGGGAGAAAGCAGCTCAGTGGTCAGGATCTGCTAAGAGCCTCAGTTAAAAACAAAGAAATTCTAAAATTCTGAAGAAAGTGTCCCTTTGCACTTTGACAGACTATTTTTCCATCGTGTAGATCTCCTGCACAACATTTATCCAGTCTTCAGTTGTTGGAGGTTCAGATTTGAGCCATCTCCTCATCAGAGCCCTTTTGCTTGCAGCCAATAGGATGAACAAAAGTCTTTTATCATTAGAGTTCAATTCGTCCACCGTAATGTTTCACAGAAATATGCTTTCAAAGGTTAAAGGAAAAACAGATGAGAAAACACTGTAAATGTTCATGGATTTGAGACCAATATTAATGGATGGCTTGGCAGTCCTAAAAAATAAAAAAATGGTTGGCACCCACTCCCCCACATCTCCAACCAGTATCCCCAGTTCCCTGATACCTTTTCTGGGCAGGGGTTATAAAAAATCTCATTATGCTTTTCCAGCAATATTCACTCCAGACCTTCGAGCTTGTTGCTGCCCACTGTATGTGGTCCCAACCTTCCTCTGGGGTTGTCAGGTTACCTTCTTTTTCCAACTTCACTTTAACATAGACTGTGCTGTTGTTCTTACACCGCAGGACGCCATTGTATCATCTGGAAAAGAATTTAATTCAGTGCTCTAGATTTAGTTACTGATATAAATATGTCCAGAAATCATAAGTCATTTAAATCTACTTTTACATCCCGATTAAAGTAATTTCTGATCTGTTGATATCTGAAGAAATCATCTAAGGATAACTCATATATTCTTTTTAGGGTTTCAAACCTCGCTCAGATTGAAGGTTAATTAACATATGAAACACTAACGTGACACCAGAGATGAGGCATGCTGTATGTTGAGTTGACTGCTGCCAACACAAACATAACAAAAGGTTTTTAGGAAAATCTCTTGTGAACCAAAGTTTTCCTTTAGAAAGTTATACTTTCCCCCACCAATGAGTGATTTAAATAATTTAGTACTGACTCCATTTACTTCATTGACTGCTTCCTTTTTGGATGATTATGAATATATATATATAGCTCATGGCGAGAATATCTTATGTGAAGACAATGGAAAAGCCTGATAACTGTAGTGGTGTTAGGCAATGTGGTGCTTGTCCAACTTCTGCAAGTCTTTTCAGAACATACATCTTGGCATTGTGGGTGGGAGCAATGAGCAACATCTTTATTCCAGGAATTCTGCCCACACCTGTACCTGTGTGAGAAAGAGCTCAGGACACACCCTGGTTGCAACGCAGCCACTTTATCTCATCTGTCCTTTGTCTCCTAAGAAATGATTCACTGACTCAGAGAGAAAAACAAAGTCACTTATCTAGTTGTCAACTTCCACAAAATAAATGGCAGAGTAATCTGACATGGTATGCCTCATGAAAAGAAAAAAAAATCAGATCTTAAATCCTGTGATTTGAGGGTTGGTCACCATTCCCAGTTCACATCAACTAGGAGAAGGAAAAAAAAAAGAGTGTAGAGTAATTTTCCCAAGTTGAAGCCTATTTCTGGTTTGCAAAGAAAGTCTATGATGGTGCAATCTGTTATACACACTGACCACTGCAGATCCAGTAGCATTTATTGTTCCTCAGCAACCCTTCTCTGCTTGTACAAAACAAAGCTTGGAGCTGGATCACAAAAAAAGGTAAAAATACCATTTTCAACTATCTTTTCGATGCCTGCAGGCTCCTCCTAAAGGTGTTACTCTTTAGAAATCAGTGAAGTGACTAGAGACATGGAAAACATGTTATGTAGATAACAGGTCAAAGACTTTTTTAAAATATGGGAAAAATAATTTCACATAATATTCTATGTGTAAGAGCAAAGGGTGGTATGAAAGTGACAAGGAAACAATGCCAGAAAAGATTCATGCAAGTTTTTATTCTTTATATAATCGTCTATAATTATTACATGCACGATACTACATATAAAAGCACTTTACATAACAACCAAAGACAAATGCATCTGTCAGTATGATTTCATTATTCCTTCTTTTTAGGTCTTCAAAAGTGTAAAATGGTGGTATTACCTAGATAAAGTGCCACGAACATGTCTGCTCTGCCAGCTGATGAAAGCATAAGACAGTGTTCCAGGTCCAGGTCCTCAGGTCCAGGTCCTCAGGTCCTCCTACTGCCTTGGATGTTCCAGATGGTTCCCTACTCAAACGCACCTGTCTCTAATCAGTGGATCATTGACACACTTGTTGAGACTTTGAGGACAAGGTGATGGTGCCAGGTGGGGTCATCTAAAACATGAAGGACAGGGGTCCTGGGGATGTGGACTGATAAAAACTGGCTCAAAATAAAGCCAAACTCTTTAAAACGTGTAAAATATGATAATCTAGACTGGATACATTTGTACAGGATATTAGACTTAGAATAGGACTGATGCATTACAGACTAAACTACTATACTACTACACATACTACTACTGAATAAACTACATCCATAGTGAGGAGGATTATTTTCAGAAAGGCGCATAAGGTAATCCATACAAGAAGTAACTGTTTTAGAAAATCCATGTGTTTTAAAGGATGGAAACTTGAGACATGATCAGTAAAGAGCAGTTCAAGAGCAATTCGTCTCAACACTTTTCCTCCCAATAATAAAATCTTTAGTTGTTTGGTAACCTCCCTCACTCCAAGTGAAGCAGCGCTCACTCTGGGGAGCAGTATCGGCCAGCAAAGAGAACGCTCATGGAGGGGTTATGTCGGATGAAGAAGAGGAAGGGGTGGTCTGCGATGAAACTGGGTGGGGCGCAACACAGCATCATGACAGCAGCAGTGGCAGCAGCTGCCTCTGTTCCCTCCTCGTTGACCTCCACGAAAGCTTTATGGTAGACCTCTGACAGCACCAGGTCATTGGCAGGAGACATGCCTGTCACCAAGGAGAAATGTTAAACCATACAAAACCTGAGAACTATGTGCTTGTATGTGGAACAAAAATCAGTCGCCAGGTCAGGTTTTGGATGCCTTTTCTTTAGATGATATGACCTGCTACGATCAGGGAACAAGTCCTACCAGAGAAGTCGCTCTTTGACATGTCGAAGGCGTCCACCATGCCCAGACTGACCAAGACACTCTTCAGGTCATATTTCTCCTCCATCTTGAACCGAGGCAGGCCCACCTGGACCTCAATCTCTCTTATCGTGTCTGGACGAGTCCACTCCACAAAGTTCTCATAAGTCAGCTCTCTCTCCAGCTGAGGTGGACACAAAAAAAACTACTTTGTACCCATCTGGCAGGTTTTATTACATGTAAACATGGAAACAGATGTCATACCTTCTCCAGACCTGTTGTGCCGTCCTCTATATCATTGGGTAAAAAGATGAGCATGCTCAGCTCCTTCTCTTTGTAAGGCAACTCCAGGATCTGTCAGACAGAGGCTTTCATTACAAAATATATAATTAGGGCTAGGCAAGTTAACGCGTTATTATCGCGGAGAACGGTATGGAAAACAGTAAAAATCTGAGTACTTTACAGTTCGGGTAGCAACTCAGGTAGCAATATTAACAATTCAGTCTGAAAAAAAAAATTATGGACGGAACCAAAACTTTCAAACCCTTTGGTTCAAGACGATCACCTCATTCCTCCATTTTACATCAGATCTGCTCCATGTGTTCACTGTTGTGCTATTTTCTTACTGGTTACTTCAGTGCGGCTCCATCTAGTGGCACAGATGTGTAATGACAACAGAAAGTCCAGTCCTCGATTATAAAACGACCCCCATTTTTGTGAATATGACTTCTAGATTAAAATACCGTCCTATATTCGAGCCAATAAGGTACAGTGATCCCTTATTTTTCACGGTTAATGGGGACCCCCCTCGCAAGAATCAAAATCTGCGAAACTGGAGCCGGAGCCCCCCGAGCCTAAATAATGTGTTTAAAATATGTTTACAAACTGCAAAAAAGTAGCGAGACACTGCAGTGAAACAACTGTGGTCTTTCTGTTACCTTCACAGCCTCTGGTCTCTGAACCATAGTAAACAAACCGCTCTTTCATCTAACATCGTTTTCTTCTGCCGTCCCACGACACACACACTACATTACCCAGAAGACCACACCATTACCCATAAGGCCACCTTCTTAAAGGGGCCAGGCTGGCTCACAACATTTCTTTGCTGCAAAAGAACACGCACAACATCCTGTGATGTTTCCGCGATTTTTTCTTGATTTTTTTTTAATATTATATATTTCTGAAAAAAATCTGCGAATAACTAAAACCGCGGAACTTAAAGAACAAATTGGTGAGGGATCACTGTAATTTGATCAAGGACTTATTCAACAGCAGATGGGTATCATACAATGCTGAAAATGAGTGTCAGAAGATTCTGTGCTCATCATGATCTTACCTCATGTTACCTTTAATGTTATGATTGTGCAGGGCATAAAATTAGAATTTTTACCAAGTCGCCCCTGGCTACCAGGTTTTTGAAGTTGGTAGCCAGCTAGCAATTTTGGTCGCCAGTGTTTTTCGTCGCCATACGTCAGGGGTTAATATGGCACCAGCAGCATTGTCATATATGAAAAACTCCTATTATCGTCTAATATCACTACATTTCAGAGGCATTTACAAGCATGAAAGCGCATTTTATTCTGTTTCCATGATGCTTACTATGAAAACTAATATTATTTCTTTTTTGTTAACACCAGAAGCGCCAAGTAGGTCATTTTTACCTCCTAGCATTTTCAAATGTTTGTATTTCTGTTCAAATAAAACCCCTACATCTGTAAGTTCATGACTTTTTCTAAAATAGATTTATTAATTATTCAGTGAATTCTGGTGAGTGTGTGATAAAAAGAAAAATGACTGTGAGCATTTATACCTGGAACCACAGGGGGGTTATTTTCACCCCCTCATATAAACGCTGTATACAGCTGTCATTTTTTGCGCCACGCCCCTCCGCGCCCCACTGCCCGTTGCTTGGCAACACTCAAACTTTATGGCGTTATCGGACTTTGACAGTTATTGTTACTCATTACAGTTACTGAAATTACTGATACTCAAGAGCCTATCATGGCTTATTACGCTGACCACACGCCCAAGGGCCCTCCATAGCCCGCTTGCATTCACCCTACAACAATTCCACTACTTCTTTATAATTATTTTTTACTTTTTCTGTGCTCTCCTCTCTCTGTACTACATCCTCTTTCTGTCCTCCATCTTCTCTCTGTCCTACATCCTCTCTCTGTCCTGTCTCCCCTCTTTTTCTTTCTCTACCCGGCTGGCCTTCGGCAGGAAGGTCCCCCCATATGAGCCAGGTCCTGCTCAAGGTTTCTTCCTCTTAAAGTGGAGTTTTTCCTTGCCACTGTTTGGTATAAAGGTTTTTTTTCTCCCTACGTGGGAGTTTTTTACCTGCCATTATCATTGATTGGATTTAATTATATAATCATAGTTGATGATATTTGCTCGGGGGTCATGCTCTGGGTCTCTGTAAAGCGCCTAGAGACAATTGTCATTGTAACAGACGCTATATAAATAAAATTGAATTGAATTGAATTGTCATCACTAAATCTTTCAAACTAACAAAATTTAAGACATGAACCCAACAAAAACAACAGTCTGGCTGTTGTACCAGGATCTGAGTGAGGGAGAGTCAGAAAGAGCGGAAATAACGGCAGATGTAGGTGAGGAGGAATCAGTGGGGGGGCAGACCGATGACCCGTCATTTTCACCAGGTGATACGACATCAACTGAGGATGAGGAGCCGAATTTATGAAAAAGGCCCCGGCTTCTATAAGTGAGGGGTCACCCGCCACATACATTCAGTCCTCAGACATAGTGGGGGCTCGCGGAAATACTGACAGCTAAATTCAGAAGTCAAGTGTTTTAGTTTCCTCTGGTTCTAATCATTTGGCATTTTAGCGAGGCTACGACTCTGATTTATCTAATTATAAATATTTAGATTGTTCAGAGCTCAACCTGTATGTCAGCTACATGAGGCGGCCAAGGACGGAACCGTTTGGACCCATAAAGCTGGGACTGCGGACCGGGAGAGTCCAGTCCACAAATGTCCCGGTGGAGAGAGGTGGTCCAACTGCATACGCGCGCCGCAACATTGACGACCTTATAACTGCGTTCATGTTCTTGATGGACCAAGTGATGCTCCAGCATATTTGTGACTGTACGGTTGAGAGGAGGGCTGGGAATGGAGTCATGTGTGCGTGAGGGGGAGCACGCAGCGTTAATCCGTTTTTCCAAAATTATTAAAATATCTGTGATTTACATCTGAAATCTGTTGTTTTGTGTTGTAAATAGTCTGTCATTCGATTGATGTTGTTTTCATGTTTGTGTTAACATACAGCTCCTAGTTTGTTGATGAACGTACCGATGTATTTATTTGTGTTGCTGAGAGAGAGAAAGTGCGCAGCGTTCGGCTACGTAGAAAAAAAGCTCGCAAAAATATACATTTTAAACACTTATTTTGACAAGTGTCCATCATTATTATTTCAGAAATATTCAGGAATGAGCCACGTTACAACTATTAGAAATGACATGTTAGCATCACTGATGCTGTTGCAGCGATGGGGTGAAAATGACCGTCCTCTGTGCTTCTAGGATGTTTTGAATCTTGGCGGTTCTACTGTTAACTACTCTGTTGTGTATTTTTATGTATATTTACCAAAATGATCCATTTTGCTGTGGAGTAGATTCAGTGATGGACAAAACTGAAGACTGACGAATGCAAAGTCCACCTGTCCATCGCTGGGTTAGGCGCATGTGTAGTTATGACTTCCGGCAAACGACATTTACAGGGCCAAGTTGATTACAGGGCCACTTTCCGATATATAATATATATCTAATAATAAACTTTGTTTCTAAAGTTCTAAATAAACTTTGTTTCTAAGTTATTTAGATATGTTTACCTTGGTGACACATGACAAATGTGCAGAAATCATAAAAAACTTTTTTTTTTTTTTCTAAGTTGATGGTGGATTTTGTGTCCCTCGCCTCTGGCGACAAGGCAGAAAAAAACGGTTGTAATCGTTAAATCTGGGTCGCATATGGCGACCAGTTGGTCGCGATTTTATGCCCTGTTGTGGCTCAGAATTTTGTTGCTCAACTTTTTAAATTTTTTTTTTATAAAAATAGGATGACATTAATGCCCTGGCAGTGGCAATAAGCTTTATTTTATTATTAGGGCTGGGCAATTTATCGCGTTATTATCGCTTTAACTCATTATTTTATTAACGCCGACATTTATTTTATCGCGCGTTAACGCATGTTAATCACATGCTTTTGTTTTGAAAAGTCTGTTACTGGCTGCTGCGGAACCGGAATACAGGCAGGTAAATGTGCGGTAAAGCTAAAATAGACATGGAGAACGGTAAAAATCTGTGAACTTTACAGTTCAGGTAGCAACTCAGGTAGCAATATTAACAATTCTGTCTAAAAAAAAATCTGGACTACAAAAAAACTTTGTCGTCATTCCTCCATGTACCATCAGATCTGCTCCATGTGTTCACTGTCCTGCTGTTCTCTAGCTGGTTACTGCAGTGCGGCTCCATCTAGTGGCACAGATGTGTAATGACAACAGAAAGTCCAGTCCTCCATTATAAAACAAATTCAGTTCTGTGGCCCGTTTTTTAAATTTTGTATTTTTGATCCAAGTCTAAAATTGAAATATTAAAAGAAACAGACATTTTTTTTTCATTTGTTTGTTTTAGATTAAAAAACAAAAAACGTAATAAAATGTGACTTTTTTTTTTGATTGACAATTGAAAATGGAAAGAATGAATGATACACGGATTGATAAAGTTACTGAACTTTAACATGGACATTTTCATTTTAAAGTTCTCCCAGATGGAGGATTCAACAGAAACAAGGTTATTTGTAACAACTGACAAGTTGAACTCCCCGTTAAAAGTTTCTGCTGTTACCTCAGAAATTACCTGTTTTAATGTTCTGATTGTGCTGAGACACAATCATTTTGTTGGATTTTGTTGGTAGACTTTTTTTTATTTTTATAAAAACAGGATGACTTTAATGCCCTGGCAGTGGCAAAAGCTTTATTTTATTTTAAATTTTTAAGATGAAAGTTACACTAAATATGTGTTACTGACAAGTGCTGATGTCAAAAGTGTTTGAACAACAAATGTTATGACACTTTAGTTCATATGGCAGCAGAACATTTAAATAAAAGTGACCTTTACACTACTTTTGAATTCATTATTTGATTTTGCGTATACAATTCGATTAATCGTGATTAATCAGGGAAATAATGCGATTAATCGCGATTAAAATTTTTAATCGTTGCCCAGTCCTATATATAATATATGCTGTCTTGTTTTTAAAAAGTTTCCTTTTTTCAATTGATTTCCTTCCCAGCCTGAAGTTGATTCCAATGTACTCATTGTTGCTGCATCACTATAGTTGCGAGGTAACAGTGAAGAAATTGATTCAATGCTGGTTAAAAGCTGACATATTCTACAAAATTCAGAGAAATTTATTTAGTGTCAATTTTTTTTTATCTTATGTCAACTTTTTGGAAAACCCATCCTGTAGGTTTAAATACATTAAAACTGGGTGAATCTCATGAAAGTGTTGGATAGTTAGTTAACAAGAAGAGGAAATACTGACTGACAAAGTGCTTTGAATGAATTAAATCAACCTTGCAGTTGGCTTCGGGGATGAACGTGAAAGGTAACTTTGACTTCTGGTGCATCATCTTCACCTGCTTACTGTTTCTCTGAAAACAAACAGAAAGTAAAAAAAAACTCAACATTGTCTGAAATTGTCTCAATCCAGCCCTGATTAAACCCCACCAAAAAAGATGGAGGAATTCTCACATAAAAAGAAACATGGTACACATCAAATTGATGCTTCTTCCACATAAATTCACCATCTCCTGACACTTCATTTATAAGACAAACAAAATGTATGAATGAAAAACTGCAAAGCACAGGACAATTATGAAAACTGCTGCAGGTCAACAACAAAGGAAAAGCAGAAGATCATTAGTTGTGCAAAATCCTTAAGTTCATGTTCTTTCCCTTTGATCCACCTCTCTTCTCCCTTTCCTTCTCTTTCCTCCTCCCTTCCTCCTCCTCCAGCTCATTCCATAGTTAATTAGGAGCACCTTGTTACTGTAACTGTGCTCCATTTTCTTTCCTGTAGTTTATTGTGCTGTTTTGCCCCTCTCATTTCTCTTTTCTTTCTGTATGTTTTCAGGCCAGAGTTTCCTGAGTTTCATGCTGACCTGCAGTTCCCTCCTCTGTCCATCCCAGCGTTTACCTCCACCTGTGTGTAGATGTGTACAGGGTGCCGACTGGCGTGGTGACCAGTGATCTAGTCCTCTGACCATCTCGCCTCAGTGCTGCTACCTGCATCTATTTATGTAGTTATTTCATTAAGGTGTTTGTGTGCTCTCCTCTCTCTGTCCTACATCCTCTCTCTTTTACTTTCTCTACCCGGCTGGCCTTCGGCAGGAACTTCCCCCCAAATGATTCAGGTCCTGCTCAAGGACCTGGCTCAAAGTGGAATTTTTCCTTGCCACTGCTTGGCTTCAAGGTTTTTTTCTCCTGCTACAGGAGGTTTTTTTTACTTGCCATCATACTCATTTAGGATTAAATATTATAATTTTTGTTAATGATATTTGCTCGGGGGTCATGCTCTGGGTCTCTGTAAAGCGCCTAGAGACAATTGACATTGTAACAGACACTATACAAATAAAATTGAATTGAATTGAATTGAATTGAATATCTAAAAGAGGATTGAGAGACACTTCCTCCTAACAATGTTTCCACTGTCAGGTTGTTCTTTATCCAAGTTTGACTTTTCACTATGATGAGGTTTCCCCAGATGTTGAATTCTTTATTCACACTTCTTCAATGCATTGAGAGCAGAGGTAAAGTAAAATTTGTGACGTAAAATATAATTTATCCCAGACTGATCTAATCCATCTATAACATGGACTTTCCAGTGACTGATTTGTTTGAGTAAAATGCTGGATTGACTTTTCAGTGTTCTTGCATTTTCTTCTGCCTTTACTGAGACGTGATGTGGAGATGTCCTTTGTACATCTGCTTCAGTGTGAAACAGACACATTTCATGTTGCCATGGAGTTTCTCCTCCTGCAGCATCCTACAAAGACTGAGCTACATGTGTCCATGTTGATTAAGCTTTACCTTGTTGAGTCTGAACTGAGCATCTCATGTGTCACTCTCCTTAAACTTCTTGTTCCAGTCGCCTTTGAAGTAGATGGCGTTGACCAGAACCAGCCTGCTCATGGCGTCCACCACACCTGGGGCCAGAACTTCCTTAATTTTACCTGGTGAGCAAAGACGACACAAATGTGAGGCCTAGTTACATGAACATGTGTCACAGAGAAATGTATAAAAGGACGCAGAAAAACAGAGGCCTTACACATCCCTACCATTTACACCACAGGGATGCACCATGTCATGAGAAGTTGATCACCGGTCGCTGATCTTTAAGGATTTGGATTAGGGCAGATCTGTTAACATATTTTTAAGTGTGTGTGCGCTCTACCTTGTGTCTGTTTCTCCACCCAGCTGTTGATGTTGAGTCTGGCTGCTTCAGAGCTCTTTATGAAGTCCACACACTCCAGCTCTGCACTGTAGTGCTTCCTGGTCTTTGATAGGAAATCCTGGACACATCGACAACAAAATACTAACAGCTTCTGACCATCCAAACAAATAAATAAAAGAAGAAAACAAGCAAATAAACAAAGGCCTCTTTGTTTCCTTTTGCAGCCTGAAGTAAGCCTGTATGTTGGGTTGCTGCCCATTTTCACATACATCATTTCATCTCGCAGATCTTAAAGATTCCTCTGTGTTCCTTTATGCACCCAAGCCTGACATCATATTCAAAGACACACCCACTTATGATAATCCTACAAACGCACCTCAACAAACTGGTAGGACTGCTCTCCGTACAGCCTGTTGGCCACACTCAGGACATATTGAGCACCAGACTTGTTGAGCTCATTCAGCAGTTGGGAGAAGCTGGCATGCAGATCATCCTGACAATCCTGGGTTTTCAGGCTCTGTAGAAAAAGTACACAACTTTTACACAAAGGGACCAAGCAAGCCAATGACAAGTCTGCTTCTCTTGTGAATTATTTGAACATGAAAAACATGCTCCTCCATGAGTCACCACCTTATCGTGGTGGAGGGGTTTGCGTGTCCCAATGATCCTAGGAGCTATGTTGTCGGGGGC
This sequence comes from Hirundichthys speculiger, assembly GCA_018398805.1. Taxonomy (NCBI): domain Eukaryota; kingdom Metazoa; phylum Chordata; class Actinopteri; order Beloniformes; family Exocoetidae; genus Hirundichthys; species Hirundichthys speculiger. The sequence continues at coordinate 12,546 of JAGFBZ010001912.1, forward strand.
TTTATGCCCCTGGAAGGGTCACCCATGGCAAACAGGTCTCTAGGTGAGGGACCAGACAAAGTGTGGCTCACAGACCTCTTATGACGAACAAAAACGAAGGACCAAGGTTTCCCTTGCCCGGACGCGGGTCACCGGGGTCCCCCTCTGGAGCCAGGCCTGGAGGTGGGGCTCGGAGGCGAGCGCCTGGTGGCCATGGGGCCCGGCCGGGGTCAGCCCGAAAGGGAGACATGGGCCTCCACTCCCGTGGACTCACCACCTGCAGGAGGGGCCATAGAGGTCAAGTTCGCAGAGAGCTGGGCGGTGGCCGGATGCGGGGACCCTGGCGGTCCGATCCTCGGCTGCAGAAGCTAGCTCTACGGACGTGGATTGTCACCTCTCTGGCGGGGAAGGAGCCTGAGCTGGTGTGTGAGGTCGAGCAGTTCCAGCTAGATATAGTTGGACTCACCTCAACACACGGCTTGGGTTCTGGAACCAGTATCCTCGAGAGGGGTTGGACTCTCTTCCACTCTGGAGTTGCTCCGGGTGAGAGGCGCCGAGCTGGTGTGGGCATACTTATTGCCCCCCAACTTGGTGCCTGTACATTGGGGTTTACCCCAGTGGACGAAAGGGTAGCCTCTCCCCGCCTCCGGGTGGGGGGACGGGTCCTGACTGTTGTTTTGCTTACGCACCGAATAGCAGTTCAGAGTACCCACCCTTTTTGGAGTCCTTGGATGGAGTATTGGAGAATGTTCCATCTGGGGACTCCCTCGTTCTGCTGGGGGACTTCAATGCTCACGTAGGCAACGACAGTGAGACCTGGAGGGGTGTGGTGGGAGGCAGGGCCCCCTTGATCTGAACCAGAGTGGTGTTTCGTTGTTGGACTTCTGTGCTCGCCATGGACTGTCCATAACGAACACCATGTTCAGGCATAAGAGTGTCCACTTGTGCCTAGAGTGTCCTTGGCACCAGGACACTCTAGGCCGCAGTTCGATGATCGACTTCATAATCGTATCATCGGACTTGCGGCCGCATGTCTTGGACACTTGGGCAAAGAGAGGGGCGGAGCTGTCAACCGATCACTACCTGGTGGTGGGTTGGCTCAGATGGTGGGGGAGGATGCCGGTCAGACCTGGCAAGCCCAAAGGTGTTGTGAGGGTCTGCTGGGAACGTCTGGCAGAGTCTCCTGTCAGAAGGAGCTTTAACTCACACCTCCGGCAGAACTTCGACCATGTTCCGAGTGAGGCAGGGGACATTGAGTCCGAGTGGGCTATGTTCCGGGCCTCTATTGTTGAGGCGGCCGACCGGAGCTGTGGCCGTAAGGTCGTTGGTGCCTGTCGTGGCGGCTGAGGTTGCCGAGGTGGTTAAAAAGCTCCTCGGTGGCAGGGCCCCAGGTGTGGATGAGATCCACCCGGAGTTCCTCAGGGCTCTGGATGCTGAGGGGCTGTCCTGGTTGACACGCCTCTGCAGCATCGCGTGGACGTCGGGGACAGTACCGCTGGATTGGCAGACTGGGGTGGTGGTCCCCCTCTTTAAAAAGGGGGACCGGGGGGGGCCGCTGTTGCGCTGAAGCGATGTAGACGTGTCTTCAGGAGCTCCATGAGGTGATATTTTAACTTCAATTTAAACAGACCATTTCAGACTCATTGCCCACAGTGAACGCTATCTGTGCACTCCTACACAACTAAAGCTCCGTCTGGCAAACTTAAGAAGCAAACCATGAAGCCTCCAGCCAGCAAATTGCGAACTCCAAGCCATCCCGCGGTGCTAATGCTAATGCTACCGCCACAGCTCCAGGTGACGAGACGGAGCCAGCTGATGACACATTGACGGTCAGCATGTTCACCAAGGCCCTGGACTCCCTAAAGAGCGATATCTGCTCTAAAATTGAGGTGGCGGTTAGTGGAATACAGGAAGATATCGCTGCGGTCAGAGAGGAGTTAACCCACTCAGTAGCAGCCCTGCAGAGATCCGTGGACGCTCAAGATGGCCGCATAAAAGAGGTGGAAAAATCCGCGACTGCAACAAGCGACTCCGTAACAACTCTGGAAACAGTTGTGAAGAAGCTCCAGTCAGATGTCAGCGGTCTTCAAGCTAAGTGTGAAGATCTTGAGAGCAGATCTCGGAAAAATAACCTCAGGCTTGTGGGCATCCCAGAGGGGCTTGAAGGCACATCGCCGACTGAATTCATCTCCGGCGTCCTGCAGAAAATGCTCCGCTTGGAAGAGAAGCCCCTTCTCGACCGGGCCCACCGGTCTCTACGAGCGAAACCGAGATCTGACCAACCACCCAGGCCCTTTATCATCAGGGTTCACTATTTCCACATTCGTGAACTCATTCTCCGCCAAGCACGCCTGGAGAGGACCCTCTCCCACAACGGGCAGCATTCACATTTTCCCCGACCTCACCGCCAGCGAAGCTAAACGACGAGCGGCTTTTGGAGATGTGAGGAAGCGGCTCCGCGACATCCAGGGTGCCCGCTTTGGCTTTCTCTATCCCGCAAGGTTCCGCATTACTCTACCGGGGATATCTGAGCGGTCATTCACTGACCCTCAACTGGCCATGAACTTTGTGACTTCCAGCACACCTAGCAACGCCAACAGAGCTACATCGGACGATGAAGGGACTTAACAGAAGCGGCCACAGCTAATCCGCATGGCGGGTCTATGAAGGTAAACCTAATGTGTTAATTTTGGACTACAGGTTTTGAGGTAATTAACGTTAACATGCTGGCTAATCCATGTTTGTGTGCGGGGGTAGCTGTCTGCATACCACCAGCTGTGACCCAAGGTTAACCCCTGATTTAACTTCAACTAGCCACTGTTGTAACTTGTTATGAAGCCCGTTCAGTTACTATTGGCCTCAGTTTGACCAACCTTTTTTACTATATCCATTTTGATAACATTGTGTTGATGCTGACTGCTTTAGTTGGACCGTCCTTTGATTTGTGTGTGTGTGCGCACTAGCCATCTGATTCCCAGTTGACGTGTTTTTTTTTTAAATTTCCATTTATTCATTGTTTTGTTTTTTTTTTTTTTTTTTTTTTAATACTAGTATCTGTTTTGACAGTATATTGTTAAAGTTACTATCCTCAACTGGCTCTCTGTATGCTCTAAAGTATGTTTCAATTACTTCTTTTTGGCACTATTCTGGTGAAGCTATTCACTTGTGTGGGCACAATATCCATCTAGTTTTTTAACTGGCAGCTCCTTTCGTTCATTCATTACTCACTGCTTTGATAACATGTTGTTTAGGTTGTCACCGCTGCCTTAAATAAGAGCAATTACTATATGCTCAACATACACCCAGATTCCAGGTGGAAAGTTTTTTTTTTTTTTTTTTTTTTTTTTCTTTTTTGTTTGTTTTGTTTTTTAAATTCTCACTCCATCTGAGGCTTTCATTCCTTGTTAAATTGTGGGCTTGTAGTAGTTTGTTTCCTGTCCCGTTGTGCACACTGGTCATTTCATTTTCCTTTGGCTAGATTATTATTTTCACTTTTTTTTTGTTTTGTTTCATATATTAATTTTGTTAATATTCTGGCTAAGCCGTCATCTTTAGTTGGATCGTTGTGCACCAAATTTCCTTTACTTATCTGCACATTAGCCACCTATTGTTTAGACATACAGGCTGTTTCTGTTTTTACTATTTTCATTTCACTACAGTTGTCTCTTTAATGAACACCATGTTCTGGTACTCACCTCAGCGTGCATTTGTGTTCTATCTACGCTCACCTTCTAGATAGTGATAGACTAGTCTACACAGTATGGGTTATTTAGGGATAATAACTGCACCAGGTTCAGGGAGGTGCATGGGTGGGAGGCGGGGTATGTGTTCTTTGTGTATTTTCTCTGTTTTTCTGTGTAGGCACATGGAGATTCACGGCATGGAGTGCCGGACGCAACTAATGTCACCGTCAAATTCATATCCATACATACATGGCTTCTAGTAATTGTGGTTTGACTTTTGGGACTGCAGGTAAATCCATTACATTCGCAAGTTGGAATGTCAGAGGCCTAGGTAAGCCCACTAAACTTCATAGAGTTCTCTCCCATCTTGATAGTCTAGGTGTGCAAATTGCATTCATCCAGGAAACACATCTGAACTTGTCTGGTCATAATAAAGTACGCAGGCGCTGGGTTTCTCAATCCTTTATTCACTGTTTAATAGTAAGGCACGAGGCGTTGCTATTCTCATCCACCGTTCTACTCCCTTCGTCTCGTCGAACATAATAGCAGACCGCAATGGCCGATACGTCATTGTGACGGGTACTCTATTTAATACTCCACTGATTTTGGCAAACATATACGCCCCTAACTATAATGATGAGCAATTTTTTGTTAAGTTCTTTTCCTCCCTACCTAACATTAATACGCACCATCTGATAATAGGCGGCGACCTGAATTGTTGTCTCCAAAGTTTGGACTCCTCCTCCAACAGGGCAGCCGCTAATTCTAAGGTTGTGAACGCGATTAACAATTTTTTGAGCGATTATGGTGTGTCCGATGTGTGGCGAAGTCTCAACCCGAACACTTGTGGTTATTCATTCTTCTCCCCAGTCCATAATTCATTTTCCTGGATAGATTATTTTTTGGTTGATAATAAACTATTACCAACCATTCAGGGCTGCAGCTACCATGCAAGGGTAATTTCTGACCACTCACCCCTCTTAATGACTGCTAAGTTTGCAAACAAGTGTGCCTCTCGCCCACCTTGGAGACTAAACACGCGCCTTCTAGCTGATGCTGACCACGCCGACTTCATATCTGAGCATATAGATTTTTTTGTCAAAACAAACGCAACCTCTGACACAAGCTATAGCATTTTATGGGAAACATTTAAGGCTTACATGAGAGGGCAACTAATCTCGCGGGTGGCATTTGAGAGGCGACAGCGCTCTTCTACTCTCGCTAGTCTCACTGATCGCATTCTAGAACTGGAGAATGAGCATGTTTGCTCTCCATCCCCTGATATCTATAAAGAGATACTCCTCCTCAAATCAGAATTTGATAATCTCTCCTCTACAGAGGCGGAGGACATGCTTATCAAGTCCAGACAAACATTTTATGAATATGGTGAAAAGCCAAGTAGACTGCTAGCTCACCAACTCAGGCAATCGTCTGCCTCACGACTAATCCCAGAAATTAACACAAGCAATGGCCTAACCCGTGAACCACTTGAAATTGATAATGCCTTTCAGAATTTTTATATATCATTGTACACTTCGGAACAAAACCCCAGCCTTGAAGACTTGAACAAGTTTTTTGGAAAATTTTCTATACCGGTAGTGCCTGCCGATACAGCTGCAAGACTCGACAGCCCAATCACTTTAAGGGAGGTGAACGAGGCAATTTCAGCTATGCAAAGTGGTAAAAGTCCTGGTCCGGATGGTTTTTCCGTAGAATTTTTTAAGAAATTTTCTGTGAAGCTCTCGCCTCTCCTTTTGAACATGTATAATGAGTCCTTTGACTTAGGGATCCTACCCAGGACGCTTCGTGAAGCTCAGATCTCTCTCCTTCTTAAAAAAAACAAGGATCCCCATTGCTGCGGTTCTTATCGCCCAATCTCCTTATTGAATGTGGACGTAAAGATCCTTGCAAAGATTCTTGCCCACTGCTTGGAGGAAGTTCTGCCAAACATCATTTCTGCTGATCAGACGGGTTTCATTAAGAACAGATTTTCCTTTTTCAATGTGAGACGATTGTTCAACATTATTTATAACACTTCAAATTCCTCTGTCCCCGAGCTGTTAATCTCCATGGACGCCGAAAAGGCTTTTGATAGGGTGGAATGGAGGTTTTTATTTTACACCCTTGAAAGATTTGGCTTTGGTGAGAGGTTTGTGTCTTGGGTCCGGCTATTATACGCGTCTCCATCAGCGTCAGTTCGCACCAATGACATCTCTTCTAGCTATTTTCATATAGGCCGCGGCACAAGACAGGGTTGCCCCCTCTCACCTTTGCTCTTCGCAATAGCCATTGAACCCTTATCTCTAGCACTCCGGCACAGCGCACTAATCTCAGGTATCCGCAGGGAGGGTGAGGAACAGAAAGTTTCGCTCTATGCTGATGACCTGCTCTTATATGTCTCCGATCCTGCCAACTCTTTATCTCACGTTTTTGGTATTCTGGACCAATTTCACAACCTCTCGGGCTACAAACTAAATTTACAGAAAAGTGAGTTATTTCCAATTAACGAGGCTGCACGTCAGTTCCCATTCACTTCCCTCCCTTTTAAGGTCACAAACAAGTTTGTGTACTTAGGCGTTTGTGTTACAGATAAATTTTCTAAGCTCCTCTCTGCCAATTTTCTCCCTTTAATCTCCCAGACGGAACTTAATCTCAAACGCTGGATGTCTTTACCTCTCTCTGCCGCAGGTCGTATCAACTCGGTGCGAATGAATGTTCTTCCCAAATTTACATACTTGTTTCAATGTGTTCCTATATTCATTCCCAAATCGTTTTTTCATAGACTTGACGCCATCATCTCCTCTTTCATTTGGAATGGTAAGGCCCCCCGAATTACAAAAACTGTTTTGCAACATCCAAAATGTAAAGGGGGCATGGCTGCACCAAACTTCTTAGCATATTACTGGGCATCCAATATCCGTCCAATTGTTCACTGGCTGTACGAAGACCCTGGTGCGGATGCTCCTTCATGGTACATTCTGGAATCCCTGTCATGCCGGCCTTCCTCTCTGCCAGCTTTAGTCTACTCCTCTGTCTCTGCATCCTTCACAGAAACCACTAAAAATAAAATAGTGAGATCAACTATGAGGATCTGGACACAGATACGACGACACTTTGGTTGGTTATCCTTCTCGCTGAAATCCCCTATCCACTCCAATCACGCTTTTAAACCTTCCTTACTTGATAAAACGTTCAAGGAGTGGCAGAATTTAGGTATCAAAACCTTTAACGACCTTTACTCAGCGGATGTTTTTTCTTCATTTGAACAACTCTGCTCTAAATTCAGTCTGTCCAAAAATGATTTCTTTCGTTTTTTGCAAGTCGAGACTTCCTGCGTAAAGTGCTGCCAC
>JAGFBZ010001913.1:0-61925 GCA_018398805.1 Hirundichthys speculiger
GGAGTTGCCTGTAACCCAAAGGCGCTTCTTGTCTTAATAATTTAACCTAAAAATTTAACTCTAATTGATGCTCCTCCTCCCCTCTGTGGAATAACCCTTATCTTATCCAGGATTTAAGAAAATAAATAAATAAATAAAAACACGCTGAATCCTAACACATCAAACATCTCCAGCTCATAACTCCGAGTTCTGACTTTATTACTTTTGATGAACTGCACCACAAATATATTCTCAACGACAGACCAACCTCATCTTCATCTATAATACAAGACTATCCACAGAAGACAATAACATTTGAAAAAAAAAATGCATTTACTGGGAAAATCAAGTCTCAAGTCACTGTTCACGCTGTTCAGTTAGATACCTTGGATTATTATATTCATGCAATTTAGCAATGCTTACCAGTACATGACTTCTGAGAAAACATCACTAAAAAACAGTTTATCATGTTCAGCAGTTGCTCTCAGCATCACTGTGCTTGTTTGGAGACCTATTGTCATTCAGTCTTCCACACAGAATTAAAGCTGTCGCCAGTAACAGGTTCACCTCTTTACTGAACGCATAATGGAGAAATTGGCAAATTGGCTGTGCTTATAAAGTTTAAATGCTGTCGTTATATATTCTTGATTTATTTGCTTTAATTATATTAAACTTGCATTACTTGTGAAATGGCACCTTTTGTTAAGCCACTGTATAATTCATCATGATATTTAGTTTAATACAAAAGTTGTGACTGTATGGTTTACTCCATGAGCGTCTGTCTGGGGCGAAACTGAAAGATTGGAACTTTTGTTTCCACATAAACTTAAATGAGAGCAAGCAATTACTTTTTGTTGTTGCACAAGGTTTATAGAAGAAAGCACAAAACCGACAGAAGACGTTCCCTGTTTTGTCTACAGATTATACCTCTTTTCATGACAGGTAGCCAACGAGGTATTTTCATTTCTGACCGTAAAGTATTTTTTGATTTTGTTTGTATTTCAACATCATATTATATTATTTTTTATGCTATGCTGCATGTTGCTGACACAAATTGTAATTTCTTTTATAGTTTTCACAGCGTGAGTGGTTACGTGGATCATGCAAAAGAGGTGTTAAGAAATAAAAGCCTGTTAAAAGAAAACCGACTAGTGTGTTTCGTCATGAAGAGAGTTACAAAAGGAAAGGGAAAAAAATTAAGAAAAATAAAAAGAAATGAATTGGAAATGCACGCTGTGAGGTGTTATTAGCAGTTCTGCAGCCATCTTGGTTGTTTTGAATAGTGGTTCTTTCTGCATGAGTTGTCACATAAAGACCCAGACCCGCCCTGCTGTGACTAGTTTGGTACATTCTGTACCGGCAGAAGTGGCAGTTAATCAGAGGGGCACCAGACACTTTTCAAGGGAGATCATTTCCCCAAAGTGATTACATATTGCTGGCCAGGACAGCCAGGACGGCCTCGGTTGTTCACAGCTAAGGTGATGGCATCATTAGCTTTTCAGTTTCTGTTGACATTTCACTGCAGCATTTATACCCAGGCTCCAGCTCTTTGTCAAGATTCAAAGAGATGTACAATAACCTTTTTTCAAAAGTTTCTTGATGTTTGAATGCAACTTTTTATATGCTTTGGTAAAAGTGCCAGAACAAAAGCTCCGTTGTAAACTTTTCCAAACCCCCACTCCAGCCCCTTCCACAGGACACACTTCCTTTGACATTTATGCTACAAAAAAAAACAAAAAACATAAAGCTTAGACAGTCTGTCAGCGCTGGCATATCCTACTCCTTCCGCCCCCAGGTCAGATCAGGTATCAGTGGAGGAGTATGTGGAGTCCACGTCAAACAGCTCCCACTGGCCATAGATACGCCGCTTTAAGTCTTTCTTTGATTCAAGAAGCTTTAAATTTCCTCATGTTTACATTGAATTTCATATTATCTCTCTAATAACCCCAACGCATAAGTGGGATTTTTTATTTTATGTTTTTTTAAACCTTGTCTTCTTTTCCTTTATCCAGAGGTTCAGGATGTTGTTGCAGCACTCTTTCAGCAGAGGGTGCAACCCGCTACAGAATCAACACTGGAACAAAGTTGAGACACTGAGAGAAGAGGATACACCCTGGCAATGGTAGGTGGTAAATGTAAATGGACTGCACTTCTGCTGCTTTCTCCACTCTATCAAGGTGCCCTCAAAGCGGTTTACATCATTCACCCATTCACACACCAGTGGGCGGCTGCTGCCATGCAAGGTGCTGCCAACCCACTGGGGGCAAGTTAAAGTTCAGACACTCCGGCATGTGAATAGTTGGAGCCGGAATCAAACCGCCAACCTTACAGTGAATGGACGACCTGCTCTACCAGCTGAGCTAAAACCACCCCTGATAATCCTCAAAATCCTGAAGAGGAGACATGTGGACATATTTTCTTGGTTCCTTAAGATGTTTTGGCCAAAAGTGACCAGTCAGTAAGAAGCATAGAAGCCTTTCATATGAGAGGTGAAACGTCTTCAAGAGAAGTCTAGCTGTTTTATATTGAAGCTCTTCAGGAGGGAGGGATAAAGGTCAGCAGGAAGCAAAGGGAGCTCTTTCACCCTCCTCAGGTATGGCTGAACGTCACAGACACACGAGCAGGAAAGACGAGAAGGATTCTTCACCTCTGTTTTCCCCATCTGAAATTGAAGAGATGTTTAGTCTATATTAACTACAAAGTCATGAGATCGTTGAGCTTAATACATGCTTGATTGTCAAAACATGTTTCTGCAGAGGAACAAAGGAAGGACTCAACACATTTATCTCATGCTGGTGCGAGAACGTCACTCACTCAGGAATTAATGCCTTTCTGCTCTCTGAGGCAGACTACAAATCGATTTTAGTCTTCTCACATGAGCCATCAACAGTACTCTTTGATTAATATGTAATTTAATCCAGGACTTAATGAGAGACTTGAAGAAGTCTTTAATCAGAGACAGAGCAGCATGAATTATTGCTGAAAGGCAGGATGTTGGTCTTTTGTATTCTCAAACAGTTTAGTTCATTCAGAGCATCCAGTAGCAGGAAAACAGCAGTCCTGAAAGTCAAAGTTCAAACTCTCCACTCATGTTGAACGAACGGCCAGTGTCACACACAACGTGGCGTAATTCTGAGCTGAAGCGTTTGTTGTCTTCTGTTGGAAATTTCCAGATGGGAACAACGCTCACTGTGTTGTGGCGCCTCAGATCATGATCTGAATGTCTCCTTTTTACTTGCTTCCTTTGAGACAGACATTTGAAGAAAAAAAATGATGTCAGGCACGAGAGGAGTTCAGATAAAGTGCAGCAACAATTGTGAAATTTTATTTTTCTTTATTTTTAGGAAAAAAATACATCTGAAACATGTAGTTAAAAGTGCGTTGAAACAAAATCTGAACGTAAATAAATGCTTTCAGTTGATCGTGATGTATTTCTAACACTATTTCTGCACATTTACCATTCAGTTTTTTCTTTTTTTTTTAAGGTTTTTTTTTTGTCTGTTTGTTTTTTAAGGAACAAAAAAACACACAAAGTCCAACTACAAATTCCATACTGTGCAGCAAACTGTCTGACCAAACAGCTGGTGGCTGTTTAAATCACACGCTATCCTCCAGATGTGGAGACCAAACGCAAGCAGACAAAGAGGGCAAATGTTGGACGTCAATTTGTCAAGTGGCCAGAAACAATGCTGATGTTGTTCCCCGACAGCAGGACGTAAAAACGGGTAACTGCAACAAGTTGCCCGCAAACATCAGAGAGGGTGACGGCTAGAGCCGGGCAGATCGATCCAAATATTGATAATATCGATACTAGCGCTGGTATTGATATTGAATGATACTCGTGTAAAAAGATTGATACTCAAGCTTTTTTTTCTCTCCCACGAGCACTGACTGCTGCAAAGTGCAAATTCATTGAAGTCTGTGTCCTCCTTCAGTCCAATGGAGAGTATCCAGGTAGATAAGAGTGGTCAATTTCAGCATCAATTTATATTAACTTTCAAAGTACATGTTACTTAAGTCATATGTTACTGGAGCCAACTCAAAAAAGACCTTAAGACCTTAAAATAACCCTGTAAATGTCATGTATTCCATTGAAAGGTGTTATCTAAGATAAAATAACATTATATAATTCTTTATTTATCCAACAACGGGGAAATTTATAGTCAAAGCAACAGGAAAGGGCACATAGTGCAAACAAAATTACACAAGTATTGAAAGATATAAGAGGTGGACTAGAAAAAACATTATGAACAGAACAATTCAACTCCAAAGAATATTCACAGAAAAATGTTAATTGCGATAATAAAGTATTTTGCTGTCACCTATAAAGTTTGCTGAAATTGTATTCTAGGTTTTAAAGAAATAATCCAAAGACAAAAATCACAAAAACACCAAAATGTCAGGCAGTTTCATGATAAATCAAGCTTAATATGAAAAAGTATCAGTATCGCTATTGGCGATACTGGCCCTGTATTTACTTGTTATCAGATCGATACCAAAATTCCCAGTATCGCCCAGCTCTAGTGACGGTGTCGACGGAGGATTTCACCAGGCTGCCCCATGCTGCCAAAAAACTGATTATACACATGTTTGAGTTTAAGAGCCCAGCCTTAACAAAGTAGCTTTACTGTCAGCCTAAAAGACAAATGTGCTCATAGAATGACAAATTGTCATTAGCCTAAAAAGATGTTTGGCATTTTCCCCCTGTGCTTGTTCAAGTTTTGGCCTGACTGACGAGGTAAAGCTTTCTGCTGCGAGCATGGCCGCATTAAAAGAATGGGCTGAACAGGCTGCAGCCCCGGGCCTCGCCACTAGGGGGGGGCGCCGTTTACGGCAATGTCAAATGACTAATGTTAAAAGAAGTAGAAAATAATCGAGCTAAATTGTCGAGTCAAAGGAGACACGATAGTGGTGCAAAAAAGAGAAAATTGCAAGCATTAAAAAAAGGAGAGAGTGACGGATTTAATTCAGAAAACACAGAAACTAACCAATATATGGAGTAACCAGCCTGCTACAGCTACCACCAGCAAAGAAGCAACTGTCAACGTTAGCGATGAACAGCAAGGGGCCACTGAGCAAGCAAGCACAGTTAGCGCCTCTGCTAGCAATCAGTTCTTCCTTTTCACATTCCTGACAACTCCTGAAAATGTCATCAAAATCCATCCATAACTTTTTGAGTTATCTTGAACATATTCTCAGCAGCGGCTGTGCGCACAGCTGCGCCAAGACGCACAGCTGCGCCAAGACGCATAGCCGCTCCCAGCGGCTCTCGTGGCTCTGCCTGAGCGTGTTTACCGGGAGCGCACCAACTATCTGGGACTTTCAGGTAGCCGATAGGAATTGTCTGTGTAAGAATATTTTTACCTCCGCCAAGGAGGTAATGTTTTGCCGGCGTGTTTTTGCCGGCGTTTATCTGTCTGCCTGTGTACAAGATAACTCAAAAAGTTATGGATGGATTTTGATGAAATAGCCCTTCAAGCAATCTGTAAATCTCTATATGGAACCCACTGGAAACGTGTTTCGCTTTTTTTGCAAATTATTCGTCCACGAATCATCATCTTTCACACGGGAGGTTTTCAGATTGGAAGCATTCCGTTGAACGGGTGGAGATGCATGAAGCGGGCCAGCCTCACCGTAATGCAGTGCTCACCTGGCCTGCTCGCACACAGGTGCGTGGGATAGACGCGGGGCTGCAGGATCAGCTCAAAGATGAGGCTAATTACTGGAGAGAGAGGTACTGCGGAGAATCGTTGCAGTGATTACATTTTTGTCAGAGCGTGGGCTTGCATTCCGCGGAGACAACCAAACACTGGGCAGAAGAAGAAGAAAGAAGAAGAGCAGAAAACGGGCATTTTCAAGTCACTTGGTGAGTCACGTTTTTTTCTGACGGGCTCCCTGCCGTTAATTGTAAAATAGTTTAGTGTGTTTCTGCGGTTTTTACTAATTATCAAAACAGAAATGTTCTAAACATTAAGCACCTTTCAAAAATCAGTTAATTTCAAAGTTGTTTGGGCTCAACATGCTGTTCTTAATAGCAAATGCATTTATTACCTTTTTCTGGAATGATTTGCCCAAGTCACCAATCATTTCTCACTCTATTCTCTATATTTCAAGTAGGCTAGGCCTCTACTGTAGGTCAGCTATATTCAGATAGGCTACATCTTGATCTCCATCATTATTTTTTTTGTCAGCTTTGTCAACACTACTGCAATGAACCATGTTAATAAGTCTATAATTGAATTGAAATGAATTGAATTGAATTGAAATATATTTGCCAGTTCGCTTGAAAGGGTACTGTGTGTCATTGTAGGCCTATGCTAGGTTACTGTCTGCGCTGGTGTGTCAGTGGGTTTGTGTGATGTCATCATGCGTCAGGGCACGACATGAAGGGCCTCATCCTGGTAATCAGCCCCGGGCCTCAGAATGTGTTAATGCGGCCCTGGCTGCGAGTACTGGCGTATATCTTTGATCTAGTCGATCTTCTGATCTTCTGATCGTTACCAGGTCTTTAAATTAAGCAAATGCAACCTTGGATGATCAGCCGTATAAGACATATCATGCTGTGACATTAATTATTGAACAAAATGAAAATAAAAACTGCGGAAGCAGCGTGTGAAAACTCAACACACATTTACAGCTCCCACAGGAATTAGGAGCAAATGTGCTCGATTAGTTCACCAGCAGGTGTGAGCCCCTCTACAAAAAGAAACCTTTAGATATGTGTTAACATAATTCAGTTCAATTCAATTTTATTTGTATAGCGTCTGTTACAATGCCAATTGTCTCTAGGTGCTTTACAGAGACCCAGAGCATAACCCAGAGCAAATATCATTAACTAAAAATATAATATTAAATCCAAATTAAGGATAATGGCAGGTAAAAAGACTCCCACAAAGGGAGAAAAAAACATTTAAGCCAAACAGTGGCTTAAATTAAGTGGGTGGACGTCCCAGCAAATTCACCCCCGGGGGTCAGACAGAAAACTGCAACAAGCCAGACTCTGCAGGGCTCAGTTAGCATGTTAGAGTTGATTTAATACGTTAAATAATGAAGTGTGTACAATTAGAAAAAATACTGAACAAGTGTGACTCATTGGGAAGGTTTGTCAGGAGGAGGAAACCTGTTTTCCTTGAAGAGGAAATGGCAGCGTGGCTTTGGTTTGCCGCTGCATCTCAAAAAAAAAAAAAAACAAACAAACAAAACATTTGGTGGAAATCAAACACGTGGTTTTAACACAAGAGCCACACTTCAGCTGTTGAGCATGATGGTGGGAGGGTGGTGATTAGGGGTTGTTTGGCGGCATCTGGATTCATGTCATTTTAGCAAAAATCATTCCACCACCACATAACCAAAAAAATCAACAGCTGCAGGGGTGAGATGAACAAAAAAGAAAAGCAGAAATCAAAGTACAACGGGATCACAGGACACTTTACACTCTCAAGGGCTGATGGGACGGAGGTGTGAACAGTCAAGGAGGACGACCAGCGATAGAGGCAGGCGGAGAGAGAGAAGGCAGCAAAAAAGACTGAACAGAAAAAAATCCAAAACAAACAAAACACCACCCCTGAAACCACATCAGGAAATCAGCAAAACACATAAAAACTAAATAGAAACTCAAGACAATGGCCACTTCAGTGAACCTGGATCATCCAACAAAACAGGTTTACATTAGAATGTATGAAAAAGAAAGGAATCAAGCTTTTGCAATGGTCCAGTCAAAGTCCAGGGGTCTGTTTCAAAAAGAAGGTTCAACAAACTCAGATTTAGGATAAAACTAAGTCTCAGTCAACAAACCTGAGATTCCAGTTTGTCAGCAGGGGTTGAGAGTAGTTTCTATTAACTCTGAGTATGTTCACTCTAGGCTCAGTGACATCAATGGAGGTCAGTTTCCGTGATTCACCATGGCTACAGGATATAGCTTCTTAAGAAAAAAAAACCCGTAAAGGCACTACTGAAGAGCAAGCGCCGCTTTTCTCACAGTTCTGTGTCCTGTTCCCGTTCTACCAGGCCATGTTCAGTATCCCCGTCGTCATAAAGGAAAAATTCTTATTGGCCAATAAATAATTAGCTAGTAAAATAAAGTACAACAAGCCAAAAGTATGTAAGGGCATACGATGGGAGATATATAAGGACCGGGATTCTTTATTCCCTCATACACACACAATTTATTTTTCTCATCACAGCGCATGTTCTTTATATCAGAGCACTTCTTTCATGCTGTTGCTCCTTATTAAATCTTCTGCTCTTCTTCTCCCTGTCACAACTTCGGTCTCTAAATCCCTCTCACCTTTCTGCGCATCGATCACTTCCTCCTGCTCATCATGTTTATCCAACCCCCCCCCCCAGCAGCCAAATATCTGCATCTGGTACTGTTTCACCAGCACTGCTGCTGGCTTCTTTAACCTGTGCTGCACCCTGGGATGACATCATAGTGGCAGATGCCATGAAAACGCATGGATTTGGTAAGATGGGATACAACAAACAAAACAAGAAAAGACAACTTAAAAAAAAAAAAAGGTTTTGCTCAAAAAAGAAAAGATTTTCTGTTCAAAAGTGGAAGAGGCAGCAGAAACAGCCAGATGCAGTCCACAGCTGTGCACGCACCCTGAATGGCTCTACGAAGCTTTTTGAATGCTAATAATCTTCTGCAGTGGTGTGTTAGTCACAAAGCAGGAGTCCTCTGGTTTCTGGATTAAGCAACATAAAATTTGTACGTGAAAGCATCTCTGTGTCTATTTGCAAATTCAAACAGTTAAAGAGGAAAATTAGAATTCAGGATGAGACATCATCTGACCAACAAGCGCCATCTTTACTGCAGCATTCCCAGAATTCCTCAACTTTAAATCCCCTTACAGCTTCAGTGACACACAAACTTCCATCTGTCACATCACACCTTCCTCCCTCCATCTGATCGCTTTCTCCTGTCATTGCCATCGTTTGTCTCTTCTTCAAATCCTCTTTCTGTCTGTTTCTGGATGAGGAGTGGAAAAAAAAAGGCGATAGTGATCTCCATGGAAACAGCCCAGCAACAGGCTGTGCCCTGACAACCAATCAGATCAGACTCTGGGTCTGTCTCTCATCCAATGGGAGAGGCAGTGGAGGGGAGGGGAGGCTGTTCAGGGGGTTTGTGGGGCCGTCAAGGTGAACGCTGAGAGAGGCGTGATCATGAACGGACTTCCTGGTTCGACTGAGGATGTCAGCATCTCAGAGTAGAGGGGAGTAAGAGAGAAAACGAATTACTGAAACATGCACTTTTCTGTTACAGGAGAGGAAATTCACAGCAGAACGTGACAGGCTGGAAATTCAAATAAATTTATTTTTATTAAAAGTATTTTTAGGTTTAGGATACAATGTGCAACACTGATGGAAAGCCTATTCTTCCACCTGCCAGTTACGATGTGTGATGCAGATGCTGAGAGCTTATTACCGCTGAACTCATTCAAACCCATTCAGTCTGCTGGTACGCCGATGAAGCGATAAGGAGGCTTTCAGCAGAGGACTATGGGACATGCAGCAACCACTTTTGACTTTTGAGTGCTTAATTAAAGGGGTATAACCTCAGATAAGATGTTATCTAACTCTCTAGAAACTGCTCCGCCTTGAAGAGCAAGGCGAAGCTCTTGAAGAGAGCCTTGAAGAGTTTTTTGTTTTGTTTAGTTTTGTGCTAAAATGCAACATATTCATCATCTAAAAAAAAAGGAAGCGGTGTGTCAAGGAGATTGAGGGACAGTTTAGGACGGCATCAGCAGAGATTTAGTACTGGTCTGTCATGTTAAAGTGAGGGAAGAAGTCCAACCCTCACAGACAATCATGATCAACTGGTAGTGACCAGAATAATGAGGTTGTGAACACACACTGCTAAAATTACCTTTCTTCTTGTATGAGATAAGAATGTGGCTCCGTATTGGCGCCATTTGAACTGGCCACATGCGTTCACTTGGACCTGGATAAAACACCCATTCCTAACCCTAACCCATGCAGTGGCATAACTATTATGAGCAGTTCACATGGAGCAAACATGGAACACATGGACAACCTTGCACGAGGCCTGTTTCTCAGCCCATCTATATCTCATGGTGGGCACCACACACAAATGCTGGCCGGGTTGAAAAAAAAAAAGAAGAATTTGTTTGGCTCCTTACTGTAGTAATGGTTCATGCTCATTTTAACAAAATATTCCACAATATACGTGACACACCTGGCAGACTGACTGCTCTGTGTTGACACCAGGAAGTGGAAGCGCTATCTCGTGACTTAGAAATGGGACACCCCTTAAGTGCAGTTACGTCTTCAGACTGTGGGGGCCGGCCTTATGCCAAATCTACGTCCAGTCTGTCAAGAAAAGGACGAAAAAGAAGTAGAAGAAAATTAAGATAATATAAATATATATAACGAAGACAGTAAGATGGTTTGGTAACATTTATATCTTTATTAACTACAAAAATACTTACATTTGAAGCTCGCTTTTTTCGGCGCCATCCTTTTCGAAGACATTTTGGCAAAAATACGCAATGCCTTCTGGGTAGCCCTCACTTCCAAGGGTGGCGCTGGAGAATATCAATATTGAGGGCGATACAGCCCTCAAACTTGTCCCTCAACTTGCGTTCTAAGAATCAGGACAGCACTTGCACTTCACGGGAGTGCGGATTTTTGAGATTGAAGGTTGAGATTGAGGGTTAAGGGAGGAATTGGAATTCACCTTTATTCTGTGGTATTGCTCCAGGAGCTTATTCCATTCATCTGGATGACAAAAAAACCCAGAGAGCCAGTTTCTCCTCCGTGCCTCCACAGCAATGACTTGGTGTTTTAACAAGCACTCTCTAAAGAACTTTACTTTCTTACGTTGAACACTTAGAGAAAAATGCGTCTTCCGCACAGGTGAGGTCATTTGGAAACCAGCTGTCTCTCTCTGGCTGGCTTGGGAAAACCTCGGGGTCTTCTTGGCAGAGCTTGAGGGAGTGTGTTGGGCTCTGGGGATCGCTGTTGGAAAATGAGTATCTGTCTGACAAACCAACCTTAGAAATGCTCGCTGTAATAACAGCATGATTTGAAGAAGGGGATTTTCTTCAAGGCGTTTTCTTTGGTTGTAGTCTGCGTCTTGAAGCTGGGGGGGGGGGGGGGGCTCCTGGCCCTGGAGTACTGCCCCAAAATTCTCCCAGAACACGCTCCATATTTGTTGACAGCTCAGAGGTTGAAGCTGAGATTATTTATGAGAAAGCCTGAGAGCCTAGTGGACTTCAGAGAGCAGATATGCTGTTTTTCTCTTTGTGAAAGACAAGACAGAAATAATGAATATCTCTGGCAGTTACAGAGGAAAAAAGCCCTTTTGGTTGCACAGTGACAAAGCAATTCTTCAATGAAGAGCATGACTGAAACAAAGGAGAGAACGCACTGGGATGAAGCAGGTGATTTATTTTTTTAAATCTGTTTCTAAAATGCTGTGATGCACAAAGCATCCCCTGATTTCAAACTGAGAGTGGGACTGTGTGCTACTTACACAGCTGTTAGTGACTGCGTCGGTCACGCTAAATTTTTTCAGCAGCAAACAGCTGTGTTACAGCACAATATTACAGTCAGTTGGATCGCTTTGCTGCTCAATTAGCAAAATTAACTAGTGGCTCAATGTATTGATGGATTTTTTTTTAAATGCGGAAAATGGTAATCTAATAACAGAGCCTTGGTATCTTGCAGTGGACAGTTGTCCATTGGATTTCCAGATTTGGAATCAGCTATGTGCTTCATCACCTTGTCCATACAGCAGATACCATCAGTCTTTTTATTCTATGTTATCATCTGTCTGCATGACATCCTGATCTCTAGTACAGTAATCCCCCACACTTTGCGGTCTCAGCAATCGCGGTATCAGTACATCGTGGAAGTTTCAAAAATATTCATAGAAAAAAAATATTCGAAAAACAAAATTCAAACGAAGCCCGCGAGACTGAAGCGAAACCCATCACATCAAGTACGAGTCTCAGGAAGCAACAAGAGCTGACAGGGGAGGCCCCATGAACGAATATCAAGGCCTGTGATTGGCTGCTATGACGGACATTACTGTGCAGTTGGTTGTCTGAATGCTGATTGGCTGACATGTGTCCCCACATCTCCCATCTCTTGCTCTCGTCAGCTACGCACAGAGGAGAGATCGTCAAAGTGAGTGTACCTTCGTAGATTTTGCGTATGCGCGTACATGTATACTGTATGTACATATACATGTACATGTACATCCACATCGTGGTTTTCACCATTCGCGGGGGGGTCACAGCCCCCATTAACCGTGAAGTGTGGGGGATTACTGTATCTTCAGACAAGGTAGTGCAGTCAGTTCAGCCACTGAAAGTCTCAGAGGGAGGTGACGCCTGATTAACATAAAACTTTGCCTAGAGTTCAACGAGTTGCCACGTTTGCCTTCCAACTGTGTAATTAACTGATTTAATGTGCTATTACATCTTCAGAATCATTACAGCTTCACCGTCAGTTGATGCAAATTATGAATTTGAACACAGATCGAGGAGTTGGAGTAGCGGCTCCAAGGCGAGCTCCAAAGCCTCTCACCCGTTCTCGTTCAAGGTCAGACTTTCAAGATGCTACCAGTTCCCTTTCAGCTGTAAACCCAAGCACAACCCCCGACATTTCAGTCTTCAGCTGTTTCACTTCCCATTTACTCTGAGGGAAGCGAAGTCTCCCAACTGAATTATAGGTCCACAGGCTCTGTTTGCATTGCTTGCAATGGACACTGGAGAGGGATTAAACATTTCAACTTTTCAGTTTATTTTAATCATTTATTGTTGTTTTGTGCATCTTGGTTAGCTTTTTTCAAATATTACTTGTGTGGTGTTAGCGTTACGTGCTTTTACATTGACAGGCAAACAGGAAGTTTAGACCGGATGTACGAAGCTATGAGGAGAGTGCTCTTGACTACGCTTCTGTATTGCTGTTACTGTGAGAGCCGGTTCGGGAATAAAAGTATTCTACGTTACCACAAGACTGTTTATTAAACCCACACCACGACATGGTGTCAGAAGTGGGCGACAACAGTGGTAACCAGCTATAGTTTGGAGCTGAAGAGAGAGATTTGAAAGAGTTAATGCCATCGATCCAGATGGCTGACGAGGACGGCTGGCAACGCGGCTCCCCAAGCTCCGCAGCTACAGGCTAACGCGAACGCTCCGGGCGCTACATTCACCATTCAACCACCGGAAGCCTTCAACTTCTCAAAACCTCAAGATTGGGAACAGTGGATACGCAGGTTCAAGAGATTCCGACTGGCTAGCAATCTCTATCTTAGCACAGAGGCTAACCAGGTGAACACGCTAATCTACTGCATGGGGGATGAAGCAGACGACATCCTGCGGGGACATGACTTGACCACCGCACAGAGACAGCAGTACGGCCCGGTAAAAGCCACGTTTGAAGCATACTTCGTGCCCAGGAAAAATGTCATATATGAGAGGGCAAGATTCAACCAAAGAGTCCCGCAGCCGAACGAGCCTGTGGATGTTTTTATTACTGCCTTGTATACACTAGCTGAGAACTGCCAATATGGCGCACTCCATGACGAGCTGGTAAGAGATCGCATCATGGTGGGTCTGAGAGACATCAGTCTATCTGAAAGGATGCAGTTAGACAGAGACTTGACACTGGGAAAAGCAGTCCAGCAAGCCAGACAATCTGAAGTGATTAAAAAGCAGCAGACAGACCTCAGAGGTGGAGGTAGGATGGACATTGATGCATCAATGCACCCAAGTCCTCTCATCACTCAAAGCACCAGTCTACAAAGCCACAACCATCTTCTGATCACCAGTCTACATGCTACAGATGTGGAAAATCCCCTGGCCATTTAAAAGCACAATGTCCAGCCAAAGAGGTGACATGCCACACATGTGGAAAGAGAGGTCATTACAGTAAGTATGTAAATCTACCAAAACAGTCCGTGTTGTAGAAACAGAAAACAGTGACTCTCCCTTGTTCTTAGGCTCAGTTGATGCAGGCTTAGACCCATGGTATGCTGATTTGACTATAAGAAACCATAAAGTCAGGTTTAAGATAGACACAGGAGCTGATGTTTCAGTTATTCCAGCCCAGACCTTCTATGCCATTACTGGAAGAGACACACAGTTGCTTAAGTCGGATAGACCACTTTTTGGTCCAGGCCGCATGCCCTTATCTGTGTTAGGCAGGTATAGTGAGTCACTATGTAAAGGAGAGCAGGTGATACAGGAAGATATTTATGTTGTCAATGACTTGAATGTAGCCTTGTTAAGCAGACCAGCAAGTGTTAAGTTCCACTCTCTGTTCCCTCCAAAAGGACACGTTGACAACTCGATTTCCAATTTGATCAACTTTTATTTCCAACTTCAAACATTTGTTGGTTTGATTTTAGTTGATCTTCGGTTTAACATCAGGTTGTAAACCTTCGAAACACAGAAACAAAATGTTAACAAATTAAACAAAGATTCCCAACAATGTTTTACAAATGCTTTTAAACTTCTTAATGTTTTTAAACTTTCAAATAATGTTTTAAACAATGTAAAATAGTTTTAATTTTCCTAATAGTTGTTTTAAACCTAATGTTTCTAAACATTTAAATTGCAAACAGGTTTTTTAAGACTTGTTTTTTAAACACAAACTTCAAACTCCAAATAAGTTTTAAACACTAAACAAATGCATTACTTGTCATTAAGGAATGTTGAAATTTTAATTAAATATAACCATTTTAAGTGACTCAAAAAGAACTCAGAAATGCAGTGGTTCAACTTGAACCCTGTAGCAGTTAAACAAGTGAAGTTACTTAAGCAAATTAATAAACTTTCAAGAACAATCCTAAGCATTTTAACCGGCATAAAATGAACAAGAATATTCACCGACCATTGGTGTGTTGGAGAAACCTCTAGAGTAGAGCTTGCGGTTGCTGTTATCTTGCAATTCGTTTGTAGAATGTGACTGTGAGAGCATCCATGACTATTCAGGTGCACTCAATCATCAATCGGCGGCCATTTTGCTGGTGAACTCTGGGAATTGTAGTATACCATGGAGCTGGCCATGTAGTTTTTCCCACCATATATCGCACAGGATTGACACTTGAGCTCCCTTTTCAAGTTTCAACTCCACAGCAAGTGTGAAACTGAAACTAGTTTACAAAGCAGACAGCATAGATATGTCAGAAATGGAAGAATCCTACCCAAAGTTGTGTAAGGGTTTAGGGATGATGCAGCAGCCTTATACGATTAAGCTTAAGCCAGACGCTATTCCCTATTCACTGGCCACCCCGAGACGGGTCCCCATCCCTCTTCTTGGCAAAGTCAAAGAGGAACTCAAGAAAACGGAGGACACTGGCGTCATCTCCAGAGTGGAGGAGCCAACCGACTGGTGTTCGGGCATGGTCCGAGTGCCAACAAAGACGGGCTCAGTACGCATCTGCGTTGACCTCACCCGCCTCAACGAAGCAGTCTGCAGAGAGAAATACATACTGCCTTCAGTGCCTTCAGACTCGAGGATCTCTGGCAGGAGCTAGGGTCTTCAGTAAGTTAGATGCCAACCGAGGATTTTGGCAGATCCCATTATACCCTGAGTCAGCACGGTACACAACTTTTATTACTCCCTTTGGCCGCTTTTATTTTAACAGACTGCCTTTCGGCATAGCGTCCGCCCCAGAACATTTTCAGCGGCGCATGTCCATGATTCTCGACGGACTACCGGGGGTTGTATGTCACATGGACGATATCCTCATTTGGGCTGAAAATCCACAGCAGCATGACATCAGACTACACTCCGTACTTCGCAAGCTTCAAGAAGCCGGGGTCACACTTAACATGGAGAAGTGTGAGCTTCGCAAAACTCAAGTGAAATTCCTCTGTCACATTCTGTCGGCTGACGGTGTGCAGCCAGACCCAGACAAAGTAAAAGCTGTTATGTCCATGAAAGAGCCAGCCAACACAGGAGAAATTCACAGTTTCCTGGGAATGCTAAATCAGCTGGGAAAGTACATTCCGGGCCTGGCAGAAAAGGACAAGCCGCTGAGAGACCTTCTGTCTAAAAAGAATCACTGGGCCTGGGGTTGTGCACAGCAGAAAGCATTTGAGCTGCTAAAAACATGTCTCACATCGCCACCTGTACTGACACTTTGCAATCCTAACAAAGACCTGAAACTGTCAGCGGATGCCTTTTCATATGGACTGGGTGCAGTTCTCCTTCAGAAGGAGGGAGAAGAGTGGAAACCAGTCGCGTACGCATCACGTGCACTGACAGACACAGAACAAAGGTATGCCTAAGTGGAGAAAGAGGCACTTGGACTGACGTGGGGGTGTGAGCATTTTAGAGATTTTCTTATTGGGAGACACTTTGCCCTGGAAACTGATCACAAGCCACTAGTTAGTCTGCTAGGTCAGCAGGCTCTAACTGAGCTTCCTCCCAGAATCCAAAGGTTTCGACTCAGGCTCATGAGGTATAGCTACTCTATCTCACACACACCTGGCAAAACACTGTTTACAGCTGATACACTCTCACGCTCACCTGTCAGTCAAAATTCTCGATCACAACAAACTGACAAGGACTTAATGGAAGACACAAACATCTATGTAGATGAAATTGTCAATTGCATGCCCGCTAGCTCAACATACATGACACAGCTGAGAGAACAACTGCAGGAAGACAGCGTGCGCTCAGAAGTCATGTTACACTGTCAGTGTGGATGGCCTGACCGCAGCCAGCTCACAGGTCCAGTGAAAGTTTACCAGTCTGATAAAGCCCTACTTACAGTGCAAGATGGACTACTGCTCAGGGGTTCCAGATTAGTCATTCCCACAGCTATGCGCAACTCTGTCCTCGATGCTCTACACGAGGGACATCAAGGGATGACTAGGTGCTGTGAGCGGGCCAGAGAGACCGTATGGTGGCCTGGCTTGAGTGGCCAACTAAACGAGCTAGTGAGATCCTGTCAAACATGCATCAAAGAGCGTGCCAACCCTGTGGAACCACTATTGTCCAGTAAACTCCCAGAGAGACCATGGCAAAAAGTCGGTTCTGATATGTTCACATTCAACCGAGATGACTACCTTTTAGTAGTGGACTATTATTCTAGGTATGTGGAGGTTGCCAAATTAACCCCCACACGTTCACAGGACATTATTGTGCACCTTAAGTCGATCTTCTCCAGACATGGGCTCCCTGAAGAATTTTTCAGTGACAATGGTCCACAATATTCTAGCCAACAGTTCAAAGACTTTGCAGCAGCTTACGGGTTCACTCACGTCACTAGCAGCCCTAGGTTTGCTCAGAGCAACGGAGAGGCAGAGCGCCACGTCCAACACGTGAAACGAATGCTAAAGAAAGCGAAGGATCCATATCTCGCTCTACTGGCGTATAGAGCTACACCACTCGCAAATGGATACAGTCCCGCTCAACTCCTTATGGGCAGGAGACTGCGCACACCAGTGCCCCAGCATCCTTCTCTACTCACTCCAGAGCTTCCAGTCAGCACCTTCCTTGCAGCAAAAGAAAAGGAGAAAAGAGAAAAGGACACTGCAAACTTCAACAGAAGACACCGTGCGAGGGATCTGAGTCAGCTTACTCCAAGTCAGCCAGTGTGGATTACAAATATCAAGTCTCAAGGTGCGGTCATTTCTTTGCATTCAACTCCACGTTCCTACATAGTGGACAACCCATCGGGCACCATCAGGAGGAACAGACACCATCTCATCCCTTTTTATAGAGACTGTGCCACAAACTCCTCACTCTCCAACACCTAACTCACCACCCCAACCAGGTGAGCCTACACTGGTTTCTCCAGTGCGCCCCGAGTCACCAACACACTTGTGAACTCAGGGGGGGGGGGAGATAATGTGAAAAAAAGAAAAAAAAAAAAGAACGAAAAATGTTATTGTGTTATTGTGTTCAAATGTGTGATTTGAAATGCCTCAGAAAGTTTATGTCCTGACACAGTATTTTTGTTATTTTTCATATAAAGCCATACATATGCTTTAATCTATTTTGAGATACTGAGGGGTGTTTGAAAATGTGAAGAAAAGTTTATTGTTCTCCATAAGAGAGTTGTTTCTATTCAGAAGGGTGATAAGGATCTCCAGTTTTTTTTTTTACATGAACAGTTTAAAGGTAAACGTGTACATTCCGTCTGTTCTGTTTTCCAGAAGGGGAGATGTGGTGTTAGCGTTACGTGCTTTTACATTGACAGGCAAACAGAAAGTTTAGACCAGATGTACGAAGCTATGAGGAGAGTGCTCTTGACTACGCTTCTGTATTGCTGTTACTGTGAGAGCCGGTTCGGGAATAAAAGTATTCTACGTTACCACAAGACTGTTTATTAAACCCACACCACGACAACTTGCTCACAGGCATCATTAGAAAGGGGCCAGTGATTTAGCCGTGATGCAAAAACACAAACATCTTAATTTACTCAGTCGTTTGAGGTTACATGTGATGTTTCATAGGCCACGGTTACATTATGTTTTTTAAATTCAGAATTAATAATTCCAAATTAAATAATTCCGAATAAACTATTTTCCTTCGAGTTTACATGGAAATAGAAATTCCGAATTGAGGTTTACATGGAAAACACATTTGTTCGGCTTTATCCAATTCCACTTTAGGTCTGGGAGTTGGGAAGGGTTCTGATTGGATAGGGGGGGCGGACGTCTTTACATCTATCGGAAGAAAACAAACTTAGCAACAACTCGGTTAGCAACAACATTCCACTTATTTTTGACCTGGGTGGCGTCTCTATCTGCGAAACCTCCTGGTCCATTAAAGGAACGTAAAAGACTAAAGTCTGGTCGTGACTTAAGCCTGAATTTAAAACAGACTGAGTATAAAGAAGCCGCTTGGTGGAAACCCGCCTCTGTGAGCTTGATGTCGTCCTGCTGCTGCATGTGATGGAATCATCAATGAACCCACAGCATCTCCGCAAGCTTTGCTAATGTGTCACAGATTAACAACATCAATACAGCCTCCAACTGTGAACTGCGTTTATTGTTCATTGTTACATTTTAATGAACTTCAGCATCCTTCTTGTGTTTACTCGTGTTTAACAGCCTTTCTGTGTGTGTGTGTCACTATAGGCACTCCTCCCCCGAGGCACGACTGTGTTACTACCACATTTGGTGGCAGTCGTGTCCCGGTCACGTGAGTTGCCAAGTCAGGATACAGTTGCCAAGCAACCATCCTACCCCACCCCCACCCTCTCCTGCAGTCCATCAGACATGGATTGCGTGGGCGAGGGGCGATGAGAGAGCGAGACAGAGAGCCCCATTTATTTATAGAAGCTGTGGAGAAAAAAAAGTGGAGGGAGTTACGTGTCGTTTCTAAAATTAAACTTGCCATTTCCCCCTTCTCGATATCTCTTCATCTCTCCCTCTCTCCTGCTTTTTATTTATTTTTTTATTTTTTGTCATTGATCGATGGGGCTGGAGAGAAGAGTGAAATGAAGTTACAAGGATGCGTGAGGAGTGTGGGAGTTAGAAAATGCAAGATATTATCCAATCAATACAGATAACTCCTTTTATATAAGTGTCATACATCATCCTGATACTACAGTACATCTACACATGAAAATAAGACACGTAAATGTTTGCATTAGCATGTCATTCATGTTCGCATGCTTATATCAGGTTACAAATCCAGAGATTTGCTGTCTCCAAACCAAAAACCTTAACACTAAATCATAGAGTTTTCCCATTAACGTTCCTGTCACCCAAAGTTAAATCACCTTCCAGCTTCCATATCTCACGAGTCCTGCAAAGGGAACCATTTTAGACGTTGCTGTGCAGGCACCAGGTCTAAAATGGAGAGCCCATCAGAGTGTAACCACAGCTGTCAGCATAACGGATGGATAAGATCTGCCAGGTGACAGCGTGACATGCTGGTAGGTGCAGGAAAAGATGCGCAGGGACAAAAGCAGAGTGCAATTTATAGATGTGTAGGGAAATAGGATGGAGAAAGAGGATCTGCAGTGACAGGCTGATTGAAATATGCAGCCTCTTAAGCAAAACAAGGTGTTCTACGCTAAAACTTCTACAACACAATTCCAAATCACTCAAGCAATCCGAGTCATTATTAATTTGCTTTCTTGCAGAAGGTTAGATGAGAAAATTGATAACATTATCTCAAATCTGTTCACCTGATACGGAGATGGAGCCGGGAACAATTATCTCAGTTTATCAAAAAGGCAGCAGACAAGAGAAGGCAATTAGAAGGGTGCCATCCATGGATTAAAAATTATAATAATAATAATAATCAAATGCCCTCTAGTTTGTTTTATCTTGCAGTTTCAAACAGAAGTACCTTAAAACAACTGACCATCGTATGGTCAATGTAACTGAGAGCTGCTACAACTATTTGGAATAAATGCTTGCTCCTTGGGCTCCTTTAAAAGCTAAGACTCCAAATCCTTCCAGGATGGTCAGAATCACTCTGAAGGTATGCTGCAAACTGGGAAACACATTCATGCCAATCTAAATCTGAGATTAAATTTGGTAACAGTGGCCCAAACATGTAATGATTTACAGCTTTTTTCTGAGCGATGTCCAGACACTGTATTTGGAGACTCCATTAGGACCCTTAGTAACCACTTTCCAAGTAAAAGAGACACCATTCTTAAATTCAACATGAATTCAGGCTCCGATGAAAGGTAAGATTCTCCGTGCCATTATCCAGATTCATTATGAGTCAAACACTTGTATCAAGCATTTACCGTCACACAAGCCCTTTCTGTCTCATTGTCTTGGGGGTTTTTCTTTGTTTTGCCAGGTTTGGGGCTTGGTTCTTATTTGTCCTGTTGCTTTTAGTTTGGAAAAAGTGTTTCTCTGATGTTAGACTGTTTGGTCTGGTCTATCCTAACTGCCGCCATCTGTGTCTTGTCAGCCCCTGAGTGTTTGAACATTTCTCAACATACATTCCTGTCTGTGCTCGAGTTCTTCTGGACTTGTGAACATCATTGGTTGCAGAAGAAGTGCGGTTTCATTTCAGTCTGGATCCAGGATGTGTTTGTGTTCTGCCCATTTCATCATGGATGCATCTAATAGAGACCTGTGGAAACTTGAGATGGCAAAGTATCCCAGAATGGAGTTCACATGAAGAAAGGAGGAGAAGAAAGCTCACAACTGTAAGTTACAACTTTGAAATGTTATCCTTGTTGTGTAACAGAATGTAGTTGAGAACCTAAAATTTGTGCTTCGTTGGTAAAGAAAGAGCCTTTGTTAAAAAAAAATCCACCAATGTTTTCTAATAGCCATTCCAACAGCTGAAGGATTGCATCGCATCCTCCTGTCCTCCGAAATACATCCTCCTGAGATGAACGTGCCAATAATGAACTCCCAATAAAGCCTACCTGATGTGTGAAGAGGCAGCACTTGTCCTCATTCCCCTGGTCACTCCAGGTCCACCACTCTTGTGGCCGTCAGTGCTGATCTTTTCATCGTGGCAATGATGGGAACACAGCCCTAATTTTTTATAAGGTTTTGACATTTTTCCCCTTTCTTGTCCTTCCCCACCGCCTTCTCTGCTCAGAGAGATCTTACAGCCACTTTACCAACGTCTCATCAGCCGTGAAGCCACAGATGCGTAGCTTCTTTGCTTTGGAGCTATGTGACGCTCCGCAGCCTTGCAGCAGTAAACCATGGTTGTTTGAAGATAGAAAATGTTTTGGCTTGTTGCTGTCTTTACAGTCAGTGTCTGCAAAAAGCCCCAAGTGCAACACGTTACGACTGGTGCTGCCACCTAGTGGATTAAAAAAAGCATTGTTTTGGATGTTCTCGGGTAGGCTCTGTCACACAAGTCCAAATTTGTTGTACTTTGTATTGAGAAACAGCTGTCAGCTGTTTTCACAACTGCAGCTGCATATTGCACATGTAGTCCAGTACACAGCATGTACCGTATTCTGGTATGGGGTTGTTGTTGGTTTGTGATATGCCACCTCAAAGGCAGCTACTTGACTGCTGTGGCCAGTATGAACAGTGGACTAGTCAGCTGGATACTGGATATTGTCCCAGAGGCAGCACACAATCCGGGGACTTCTCCTTATACAGCACGCAGTTTCAAAAACATCCATCGTCTTATCTATTCTTCCTTCCCAGCTAATTTTTTTGTTTTTGTTCTTCCACCCTTTTTGTTCACCTGCTGTGTTTGCCTGTGTTGCTTTCCTCCTTTTTCCATTGAGGTTTTTTTTTTTAGATTTCTGGTTGGAGAAAAAAAACAAACACGCCAAATGTATTACGTGTGTTACGTCATTACATTGCAAACTGCCTCCCGACCTCCCACGTATGTCTTCTCCACACATCATTCCTGCGATCCACATTTACCCACATAAGTTGCATATCCTTGTTTTCATTGGCTTTTTGAGCCACGAGTCATCACAGAGCTCATATACAGCTAGTTTGAGCCCTCCATGGGAAAAAAGGGAAATGCACATGGACTGTCATTACCTCATAGAAAAGACCTTTATTTATGAATCACGCTTTCAGGAATGTTAACATGCAAATGGACTTATATGATTAATACACATAACTTTCTATAAATGCGATATATAGTTTGAAATCTGGTTTAATGTCCATAAGTTTCTCCCAAGAGCAAAAAAAGCTTGATGTGGACCTGCAGAGGTAAAACGACTGATCTTATCTCAAATACTTATCAAATATTCTTCTCCTTGCAACGCCTAAGCCACAGCATGATGGATGACCAGTGATTTCCTCTTCAAGGTCCTCCAGAGACCTCTAAATATCTGTGCATACAGCTGTGTGTTTGTGTGTGTGATTACCATAGACACCAGGGCGACATTTGCTTCCAGGCCAAATGAAGCATTACAGAAGATAAGAGGGCCGAATAAGATGGATGTCTGAGGTAGCCTCATTTCTCTGGTGAGCTGCTAGATCAATCTGAAGAGCTGCTGAAAAAACAGCTGACTGAAGGCATTGTTCTAGCTGATGTAATCTGCTATACGTTGCATACGGAGGTGAAGCATATTTCAGCACTCACAATGTACCACAGAATGGCTTTAAAGATTTAGTCCCCGATCGTACACCTCCCGCTATCCGCTACCAGCAAATTGCGCGTTTTGGAACCTCCGCTAACTGCTATGCAATCTTCTGCTTCCCTAAAGCCTCTATCCGCTTTGCCGACTCCCTTATTCACATTGTAGGTGTGGCAATGGGCATGTCTTTTGCGCTTTCCGCAAGCTCGGTATCTTGTGATTGCGGGTAGCAGGACCACCCGCTACCCACGATCGCAAGATACCGAGTTTGAGGAAAGCGCAACCTGCATGTCAGCACGTAAAAGAGCACGTCCAAATGGCATAAATGTGCATCCACCTGGTCACATGTGGATGTTTATCTGTCTGTCTGTGTACAAGATAACTCAAAAAGTTATGGATGGATTTTAATGAAATTTTCAGGAGTTGTCAGAAATGTGAAAAGGAAGATCTTATTTCATTTTGGGTGTGATCCGGAAGAAATCCTGGATTCTGGATCACTTTCAAATTTTCAATAACATTGTGGTCAATGGGGCTAGAGATTTTGTTTCTCAATGTCTCCGTTAATTATTGCCCAAAACTCATGAAATTTCACTCAGGGATTGACAATGGAAACCTCTATCAAATTTCAATGGCTGATCAGGATCTTATCCAGAAGGCGGATTTTATCGCGATCGCTCTATGGGGGAATTGTTGCGCTTGGTGGAGGTCTGTGCTCTCTGAGTGTTTTTCTTGTTAAGAAATGCTTTCCTGGAAGCTCACTGGCTCTTTTTTTCCTAAGCAGTTTGTTGAAACTTCTTGGAGTACAAAAAAAAATGATTAAATCATTTGCTCCACATGAGTTAGAGCTAGTTATGTATATATCAGTGCAGAGGAAGAGGAGGAAGGAAGAGGAGGAAGCTCTACAGCAGAGTCCCAGACGAGCTGCGCATGAAAGCTGCACCGATCTGGATGAAAAGATGCTCCATAGCGGTTTGCGGGTAGCGGGTAGCAGGTTACGGGTAGGGCAACCAGCTCTTAAAGGCAATGGCTACTGACACACTGATTGGTTTAACAGGTGGAATGCCCTAACCACTCTCATCCATAATATAGCGGTTAGCGCACATAAGATAGCGGGTTTAGGGATGTGGAAGATTGCGTTCTTTGCGGGGGAACGCCCCTGCCTCTAGCAGCCTGCCTTAATAGCGGCTTTAGGAGGTTTGGTGAAAGATCCCGACCTTATTCTACCAGGTACAGCCATGTGAAAATTTTCAGTATTCTCCTTTGTATGTGTGAAATATAATAATACTCATCTGATTGTAATGGGTCGTAGTTTATGGCAAATACAACCTCAGACAATAACACTTGGAGATGGACATTACTAGGGATGCAACAGTACTCGGTAAATTACGGTACGGTTTGGTCCGACCTGCACGGGACACGGGACGCTTTTATGTCCCGCGGTATTTATGTTCCAATAACTTTGCATTTGACTTGCATGTGAGCGTGCGTTCCTTTTAGGCAACAGGCCCGCCACTGCATGTCAATGTCCACTCGCCTCCACTGCCTCACAGTGACCAGCTTATCACACTTTGGCCGATTGGCTGCAGCTCACAGACGCAGAAAAAGAAAAAAAAAACAAGCAGGCATGGCCAGCGGTAGCGGAGAAATTGGGAAAAACTTTTTTTAATCACCGATGTGGGAGCATTTTGGTTTTGCTGTTGAATACACCGGTGAGGGAGTGAAAACAGTTAACAGTTAACAGAACGCAATCTTCCACCTCCCTAAACCCGGTTCTTAGCTGCGTAAGATCCAGTTGTTACCAGTTGTGCGTCTCGGCGCAGCTGATGATCACCAACAATTAATGTTCCTGTCCCTCCTCGACCACCAACAGTTTCAGACATATCGGAAATAAATTCCCGCATCCAACCTTTTACAGCTTTGACACCAGAGACAGAGATCCCCTTGGTTTCCTCCACAGCAGACATCTGAATGAGAGCTGCCACAGCTGCACATTTATTCATTTGGACCCGCTCTTTTACGCGCCGACATGCAAGTTGCGCTTTCCGCAATCTCGGTATCTTGCGATCACTTGTTTAGGGTAGCGGGTGGTCTGAAATTGTACCGAATCCGTACCAAAAGCGTGACACAAAAACCGCGGTACAGACCGTACCGTGAGCCACCTGTACCGTTGAACGCCTAGACATTACTAAGTACCCCCTTTGTGTTTCCATAGGGTTTGGGAGGTAGTCTAGCTCCCTCTCTGTCCAAAAACATGTATGTCAGATCAGTTTGTGATTCTAAATTCCCTGAAGGAGTGAATGTGAGTGTGTGATTGATTGTCAATGTGTGGCCCCTGGAAACCCAGGTCCCCCTCGGTCCCTTGTAAAGGACTATTTTGATCTTAAGGGGACTAACTTGGTTAAAGAAATGCTAATGATAATGAATGAATTAATAGGTATACCACAGTGTTCTAGAGACAAAGCAGAGGCTTTGTTGAAACTGGGTCATGATCTGACTAGGGATGCACATGGTTAACCGTTTAACCATTAAATGATAACAGTAACTCTAACTGATTAATACTAATGGTCAATTTTGTTTTTAAGCTACGTAATTCAATCATCTCATGGTGGCGTGTTGACAGGTGCAACACATGCCATCACGTGCGTCCCATCACAGCCCACTTTACAGCGAAGATGAAGAGAGCAAAAGGGAGTTCTGTGCAGTGTTGTACCTGAACGCGTTCATTGAACGAAAGTTCACGAGCTAGTTCATATTTTTCGCGAACGTGAACTGAGCGCGTTCACTTTCTCGTTCACGAGCGCAGGGCGTGAACGAGTTCATTTGGGCAGTTGTGAACGACGCTCTTTCAAAGTTTACGCACTGTCAAAACCGTGCCAGGTTTCCAGCGAACCCCTTTTAAAATACACCACAAACGAGCCTGATATGTATCTGCTGAAAGCAATCAAACATGGCAACACGGGCTGTCGCTTCTGTCGATTACAAAAAATGAACTATTTAGTTCATTTAGTTCACCGCGCTCACAACAGAGAGCTACGTGACAATTACATGTCACTATATCGATGAGTACTGGAAAGTTAATTCTGCCGTCCTGTTAACGCAGAGCATGTCAGGTAGACACACAGCTGATAACCTCACAGCTAAACTGGTTGATGCAGTGGAGACGTGGGGACTTGGTGGGAAAGTGCGTCCACGACAATGCGCGCAACATCGTGGCAGCCAACTCTCCCGGGCGGGTCAGGTGGGTCCGGAATGGTGGGACGTTTGTGTGTCGGAATAGCGGTATTTCGGGATGGTGATGTGTCTAAATGGTGGTATGTCGGAAAGGCAGCATGGAAGGGCATTTAAATCTTATCGGTTAACGGTTATTAATCGTTAAAGGGCGTCGGTTAACGGTCATAAAAAAAATCCAAAATGTGCATCCCTAGATCTGACGCATCATTGTCCAGAGGGTTGCCCTCACTGAATGGGACACCCTCTTTTCCAGTGAATTCAGGTCACTTGCTGAGGGAAATGAAAACAATCAATCATGCTTGAAAGAATTAACGGCGGCGAGTTAAATAAAAATCATTACATTTCCAGATCAGAGAGGATGATTTACTAAAACACCATACTACTATACAAAGTTTAACAGGTTTAAAATAGTGTTGAGATTTTAGTGAACAATGTTAAATGCATTGCAAACTAAAAGCAAATTGGTGAGTAAGGTTAGTAGTTTTACTTTTACCTAAGTTACGTGTACAGAAGCTCTGATCCGCTGAAAACCAGTACAGAGTCACTATTGTGAAAATATCCACCTCAAAGCACAGTGGGTCAGAGATGAAGGTCACTAACCACATTATTGTCTGTCATTTTTTGTTCATTTTCATTTCATGTGGCTTTGAATATACATTCACTTCTCTTCGTGTTACAGTTATGGATTTATTTCATTACTGGACTTCTCTGCACTTCTGAGTTATGTCACATTTGTTACCGGATCTTTGATGCACGATGAATCTGTTTAATTGTATGCGTAAAATAGCCAGTCCAATGTTTCTGCAGTGAAAAGTAATTCATTCAAAACCCTCAACGCAAAAAGAACATAAAAAGCATCATCAGTGGCCGATACGCTGGTGTGAAACTCCAGCCTGGCTGCGGTGCGTGTTGCATCGTGACTCACTCTCATCCTTCCTCACCTCCATCCCATCCTCCCTCCTCCACACTGGGAATTATGCAACTCACTGCAGGGCTGTCAGAGAGAGAGAGAGGATTGAGGGGAGAGCTCATGTGAGCGGGATGAGGTGATGCAGTGGAAGGATGGGCAAAGACATTGATGAGAGTGTACACAATAGGAGAAAAACGGAGGAAGGCCAAGACAGACTTCCAGCATTCCCATCCGCTGCCACGCATCCTCGTTCTTTCACTCCTCTTTCATCAAGGTCGTTCACAAGGGCGGCCTAACCACATTTTCTGGCTTGTGATTGGTTGTCACAGTGGAACAAGGCCTTAAAGAGACAGCAGCGTAGTCATTTTGTTTTTTCTTTTTTTTTTCTTTTTTTTTTATCTTTGCCAGAGCAAACCACCAGCTGGAGGTGGTGTGATTATGTTTCACAACTTCTGCCTCACACTCATGGATTTTCTCAAACACCCCCCAAACATTTATAAACAGCTTTTGGAGTAGGCAGCGAGTCCTGGATTTGATCAGCTCATCCCTTCAATTTGAGAGGAAAGTCAGAATGGCCCTGCCCCTCAGTAGTTATTGATCACTTGTTATTAATCACTGTGTGCTCTTTTTATAGTTATAACACTTGAACACACAACTCTGCAGCCACACACTGTCCAAGACTAGTGAAACTATCATCGCTACAATGTGTAGGCTGGAAGTGGTAGCTCCAAATCAAGGTGTTTCAGGGCAGAGCGACCAAAACAATGGAAACTGCACCAGACAGTATTTATAGAGATTTGTATTTTCTTTTCAACCAATGTCAGTGTTTCTTAGAGCATAAATAATAAAGGAGGGAATAAGATGCTTCAGCTTCATTAGCTACCCGATAAAATTGAGCACCTTAAAATGTCAGGATGAAATGCCACCTGGCAGCTTTTAGAAAGACTAATTATCCTTTTATCCTGCAGAGCAAACAATCACAGAAACATTTGAAAACTGATAGGGGAAGCACACAATATTCTCTGTGCAGAAAGATGAGATTCAAACATCATCCATTGCATTTGTTGAAAAGATATTCCATCCTTACATTATTTTGTGTGACATTTAATCAGTCAAGCATATTTTTTATTAATATTTTGAGTTCTGTGTCCTTCCATGTTATCCTTTGTTGTGAGGTGGAATTTCATGGGCGGCTGTGGCTCAGGTGGTGGAGTGCTCCCCTGGCTACATGTCAAAGTATCCTTGGGCAAGATACTGAACCCCAAATTGCTCCTGTGGCACCTTATGTGGCACCTTGCATGGCAGCCTCGGCCATCAGTGTGTGAATGTGAGTGTGAATGGGTGAATGTGACACATGCTGTAAAGCGCTTTGAGTGGTCAGTAGACTAGAAAATGCTATAGAAATATAAGTCCATTTACCATAATTTTTAGACATTTTCTGAGGACTTTTGCATTGTTCCTACTCTCATCAGCTGTAACTGAAAAAACAGTACAAGCGGCTGAAATGAGTTTCCTCCACATGGTGGCTGGAGTCTCCCGAGAGCTAGAGAGAGAGAGAGAGAGAGAGAGGTTCTGTAAGAGACTCTGAGTACTGTACGCCTCCCTGGGGAGGTGTCTTGGGCATGACCAAACAGGGGAGAGGCCCCAAGGTAGACCCAGGACACACTGGAAAGATAATATTTCCTGGCTATCATTGGAACAACTCAGTATTACTCCAGAAGGAGAAGAGGAGGTGGCTGGGCAGACGGAGGTCTTGGCGCTTGTTCACCCACATGCGGTGCAGCAGGTGCAGCAGACGCATAATTGGTGCATAATTGTTCCTTTTATAGCTCACTTGTGGCCTCCAAGGTTCAGTTCGAGAGGAGCTTCTCTGGCTCTTCTGATCACTGCAAACTGACAAAAGAAAAAGCATAAATTGCGCCGCACAACCGCGTCTTAAAACAAGAAGTCCATCTTGGTTTGTTGGTCGGCACATACTGAAATAGTAACTTAAAAAAAATTACTGGAGGGGGACACGCAGTCACACGTTCTCCTCCAGTGACTTAAATTTACATCATGCAGACCCTGACGAACCCTCATTTGTGGATTCTTTAGGCTGCTGCAGAGATTTTTAAAGTCCTGATTTTTTTAAATGGTACAAAGATGGCATATCTAACTCCTTCAAAGTTACGTGTCAAAGACTACACCATCTGTTTTTAAAAAATCACTGCAGTTCTGCCGTCCTTTACTCTTACTGCTCTGTCTCTGGTAATCAGAAAACAACAAAGTTGGCAAAGTTGTTCTTATTTTGTCTCCACCTGCAGTCTCATGAATGAAAGAGTTGCTTGTTGTGGGGTCATCTGCTCCCTCCGGCCTCCTAATGAGAATTTAAGTCTCGATTTCTCCTGAATGTTATGCCAACTGATGCTCTAGCCCCACCAACCCCCATGCATCAGTACACTACCAAGGCCGGGCAACATCTCATCGCAAGAACTGTGAGAACTTTGTCTGGGGGACTAACTAAGGCAGAAGTTCACAGGCTTACTTACACTTACACACAGTTGCACACACACACATATATACTACAAAAACACCCCATTGATCCACCGACTTCTTGCTGGCTCCCCCTCTCGTGGCACCCCCAAAACAGCCAAAACAGTCATCTATAGGTTTCTGATGAGTGGCTTCAACGAGTAGCCCCCATTTTTCAGAGCTATGGGGGATGTCCTCCAGCAGGAACTTACAATCATTCTGATCGAATCTGTCCATCCATTATCAAGTCTGGGGTGAAAGCACCTGTTACCAGTTGCATGAGGCTGTGCTGGAGCCAAAAATCACTAGCCAGTGTAACGGCCTTTGGCCAGCTGCTCGTGGCGAACCACCTTCCCTAAATCTTTCCAGTCCATCCTGGAGCCCGTTGAGGCAGTATGTTAGTACAGTAGAGGCTACCTGGGTACCCTGAAACATGATGTGTACACACATCTTTGCAGGCCTGTGCCTTTCCAGTCTTCCCCTGCACTTCCCACAGTTATTCCAGCCAAAGTAGCCAGGATCACCATCCATGTAGTTGTCAGTGCTGATGTTTTTCTTGTTAAAATGATAATAACATAGCCTGAAATTTCTTGTGAGGGTCAGCACATGGACATTCTTCCCCTCATGCCAAATCAATACCTTCTGTCCTCTCTGTGCAGAGGGATCTCTCTGACACTTTACCAACTTCATGTCAGCCATGAAGGGACAGATGTGTAGTGTCTTTGCTTTGGATCTATGTTCTTTACATTCTGCAACATTGGGGCCACTACCCAACCTAAGGCAGGGCAGAGTGCCAAACACTACCGCTGCAGGTTGGATAAGTGGACCCCATCACAACCCACAGGAGACGTGACCTTCAGGCTAGCAGCATAGCAACCAGAGCCAGCTGCCGTCCCTGATACAGACAGCTCTCGCTGAAGAAAGACTGGAGTTGAAGTTAAAGAGAGGAGGTTATTTCTGCTGTGAAGCGGGACATTTTAACATGGGCGTCAATGCTAATTCACTCAGTTTTTGGTGATCAGGTGATCAGTGATCAGTTGGTGAGAGTACCACAGCTGTGGAAAACATCCTGCGTGGTACCAGGTGCCCAAGACCCCCCACCCCAAGGACCTCAGCAGCTACAGGCCGGTGGTGCTAACATCCCACCTGATGAAGACCCTGGAGAGGCTGGTCCTTGTCCATCTTCGCCTCCTGGTGGGCCCATCCATTGGACCCACTGCAGTTTGCCTACCAGCGCAGCATCGGGGTGGATGATGCTGTCATCTTCCTCCTGCACAGAGCTCTTTCTCACCTGGAGAAGCCTGGGAGCACTGTGAGGATCATGTTTTTTTGATTTTTCCAGTGCTTTCAACACAATTCAACCTGTGCTCCTGAAGGACAAGCTGCATCCACACAGGAGTAGACCAGCACCTCACATCCTGGATTATGGACTACCTCACTAACCGTCCACAGTACGTGAGGTCTGGGGACTGTGTGTCAGACACAGCTGTCTGCAGTACGGGGGCCCCCCAGGGAACGGTCCTGGCTCCGTTCCTCTTCACCCTCTACACTGCAGACTTCAGATACAACACACCCACCTGTCACCTGCAGAAGTTCTCTGATGACTCTGCCGTCGTCGGTCTTATCACTGATGGGGACGGCGGAGAGTACAGAGAACTGATGCAGGACTTTGTAGACTGGTGCCTGAGGAACTACCTCCAGATCAACGCGGGGAAGACCAAAGAGCTGGTGGTGAATTTCCGCAGGCGAGGACACGCCCCTCAAACACCGGTGAACATCCAGGGAAAGGACATAGAGATGGTGACATCTTATAAGTACCTGGGTGTTCACCTGAACAATAAACTGGACTGGACAAATAACACCACTGCACTTTATAAGAAGGGCCAGAGCAGACTCTACCTGCTCAGGAGACTGAGGTCTTTTGGAGTGCAGGGAGCCTCCTAAAGACCTTCTATGACACTGTGGTGGCATCAGCCATTTTCTTTGGGGTGGTTTGCTGGGGAAGCAGCATCTCAGTGGCGGAGAGAAAGAGACTGAATAAAATCATTAAGAAGGCCAGCTCCGTCCTGGGATGCCCCCTCGACCCGGTGGAAGTGGTGGGAGAGAGGAGAATGAGGACTAAGCTGTCCTCTCTGATGGACAGTGTCTCCCATCCTCTGAAGGACACCCTTACAGCACTGGAGAGCTCCTTCAGCGACAGACTCCTTCACCCCAGGTGTGTGAAGGAGAGATATCGGGGTCCTTCCTCCCTGCTGCTGTGAGACTGTACAATCAGCACCGCTCTCAGCAACCCCCCTCCCAATGGACAATGTGACTCATTACTATTGTGTGCAATATACATATACATATTCATTGACATGTGCAATATACATACTCACTGATGTGCAATAACTTCTCAGGTGTAGTAATCACTACCAACATATCCTTGTAAATAAAGTTATTATTTATTATTTATTATATATTCTCTATTGTAGTTATTGTTTGTTTTTATTATTGTTTTATCCTATTTTATTGTTGTCCTTTTCTCTTTTTTATTGCTATTCTTACTGCTGCTGTAACATTGTAAATTTCCCCATTGTGGGACAAATAAAGGAATATCTTATCTTATCTTATCTTATCTTATCTTATCTTATCTTATCTTATTTTATCTTATCTTATCTTATCTTATTATCTTATCTTATTATATCTTATCTTATCTTCAAGGAACTACACTTTCTGGCACTTGTGTGACAGCATCAGTTTAGCGAGCAGGACGTAGCCCCATGGCATATATCCACTAATCAGCAACAACAGTATGACCATGCACTTAATATTAAGCAGGTTCTCCTTGTGATCCCAGAAGGATGGTTATCCTTCTGTTACAACATAAAAAAGGACAAGAAAAATGCTATAAGGACATTATTACTTTTTCTTGCCTCTCAATCTCCTGCTTTTGAGTCCTTCAGGAACCAGAACCTTGAAAGAAGGTTTGCAGTGTAGAGACAGGCATCCCTCTTTTTTAAACGTGGAGTTGAAATTCAATGAAAAATAAGAATATATATAAATATATACATGCATGTTCTGTTAAAAATATTTAGTTTCACCATGTTTCATTCCTGACTTAAACTCTGAATTGGAGCCAATGGATGGAGGCAAAGAAAGGGAGAGAGCATTTTGAAATCTCTTTGTTCAAATAGTCATTTTCTACTCAGATCTGCTTCCTCCATTGTTCTAAAACAAAACGACAGCAAGAGATATGCGTGAGTGACTGCAGTCATAAGAGGAAAATGAATGATCAAACATCAGGAGACAGAATGGTTGCAAGAGACGAGAAGAGGAACGGCAAAAATGAGGGGGGAGTTGAAAGACAGAGGCCACTGCACATAGTCAAAGCCACTGTGAGTGTTGTAAAAATATTGTACACTTTATTCTCATTTCAAAACAAATCTCTTTTATTATTCATTTATTTTATTCATAGTTTATTTTTAATTTTCCTGCAGGGATATTACAAAACCCA
This sequence comes from Hirundichthys speculiger, assembly GCA_018398805.1. Taxonomy (NCBI): domain Eukaryota; kingdom Metazoa; phylum Chordata; class Actinopteri; order Beloniformes; family Exocoetidae; genus Hirundichthys; species Hirundichthys speculiger. The sequence goes on from JAGFBZ010001913.1 coordinate 33,106, forward strand.
AACTTCAAACAACATCAAACACAACAAAACAAATATTTTTCTCATTGCGGTCCCAAATTTTGTGTAAATGTGAAGCACTGGTATGCCATTTGTATAAAAACACGACATTTGACTTGTTGATTTGGTGACATGGTGTTTTTCAGGGACTTCTCCTGGTCCCTTTGAGCTCACTTGGGAAAAGAAATCAGATAAGAGTGTAAGTTTGTTTGTGCCTCTGTGTCGGCATGATCTTATATGCCTTGAACCCTGCGGTCACATGGTGTGCAAGTCCTGACATGTTAGTGTGGTTATGCCTATACTCATTTACCTCTCAGACAGGTGTTTGCATGTTTGGGTGTTTCTGTTTGGACATCACGGACATGTCTGCATTTGACGGTGCAGTGTTGCCAGTGACGCAGAGATGCCCCCCACCCTACGCCGACACTACGCAGACACTCCGGTGCGCCTACCCAAAATCGTAACTCAACGCAGACAGTGTCACGGAGGAGAGAAAGGAGGCCTCTGATTGGTCAATTCTACATCCGCGTAGAAAAGAGTGCATTGAAGAAATGAGGAAGTACCCACATCTGTATGATTCTGGTTCTCCACACTACAAAGACAGCACATATTCTAGAATTCATGGAGGGAGATTGCGATGAATGTGGGTCTGGATACGGCCGAGACGGTGAGGAAGTGGAAAAACACAAGAGATAGGTTTAGTAAGTTTAGCTAGTTCGTGATTGTCCCTCTTGCGTTGTGGCGTAACACAGCGGAGACCACGCGAGTATAAATCAAAAGTGACGGCGGCATCTCTGCGACAAGCTGACGGCGACACATTGCCGTGAGAGTATACACGGCCCTTTAGTGCTCATCAGAGTGTGCGTGGCATCATTTCCAGAAGGTGTCTCTCACACACACAAACACAAAGATACAGTCATGTGCGAATGTCGTATCCCCTCTTATCTAAATATATATTTTGTGTGTGCATGTGTGTGTGTGTGTAAAACATTGAAAAAAAAAAAATCGATTGTATTGGGTCTTAGCTGGCGTAGCAGCCTGGTGCTGCTAATCAACAGCGTTCAATGAGTGTGTCATCAGCAGATGTGCAGACCTCTAGAAAGGCAGATGTTTTGGCAGTTTGCTAATCTGGAGCCTTCAGGTGTGCGTTAACACAATGCCAAGAAGGAAAAATATAACCAACGACCTTAGAGAAGCAACAGTTTCGGCACTTCAACAAGGAAAGGGTTTTAAAACCCATTTCCAAACCATTTGGAGTTCAGTGTTTTGCACTAAGAAAGATTATTCACAAGCAGAAATTATTCAAGAGAGTTGCCAGTCCGCCAGAAAGGAGCAGGAGCCAGCGAAGACGTTGAGCACTCAGGGGAGGGATATGGAGCGGGTCAGGGGTTGGGTAAGAGCCTGATACGCATAAGACCTTGGAGAGTTCTTCGCATTCGGCCTTGAGTGAAGGCCGCTCGGGGGAGCCAGATTCAGATAAGAGAATTGTTTTGGACCAGGCTGACATGAGATTCCGTCTGCCTAAAGTCCTTGCTGGTTTCATCTCGGAGGGAAATCAATCCAAATAGCCCAATTCCAGGTCAATTCTCCCTGAGCAGAGCATGTAGTTTTCCCAAGTTGGAATCCATTTTTTGCGATGAGTTCTGTCTGTCTGACCGTCTGCCTTTCAGGGCACTCGGCTGGCCCTGGGGGGGCCCAAAAGCCTCTAGTACAGCCTTTCTCAACCGGGGTGTCGCGGCACAAAAATGACCTATTCTGACATTTCATATACAGTGGTACCTCTACTTACGAACGTTTCTACATATGAAATTTTCAGGTTACGAAACGCCTCAAAGGGAAAATATGCCTCTCGTTATGAAAGAAATTTCAGGACACAAAAGGCATAAAATACAGTACGCGCTGCTACTCGCAGCTCCCAGAGTTTACTGAACGTAAACATAGCTGTCTGCTCTATCTCGGTTTGAAAGCGGTGCGTCCGAGCTGCTCTGCCATTGGCTATTGCTTAGCATCTTCCTGGCATCCCATTGGCTAGGAGGGCCCCTTGTCTATATGAGCATAACCCAGCAACCCAGGTAAACAAACAATTTTTGCCTCCACCAAGAGGTTATGTTTTTGCCAGCGTTTGTCTGTCTGTCTGTCTGTTTGTCTGTGTTCAAAATAACTCAAAAAGTTATGGATGGATTTTGATGAAATTTTCAGGAGTTGTCAGAAATGTGAAAAGGAAGAACTGATTTCATTTTGGGTGTGATCCGGAAGAAATCCTGGATTCTGGATCATTTTCAAATTTTCGATAATTGTTGCGTTTAGTGGAGGTCTGTGCTCTCCGAGTGCTTTTCTAGTTCTAACATGTATTTCTTACAGGTTTTTATGTCATTTCATGTATTATTTATAATTTATTTTAAAAAATACTGTTCGAATTTTGGGGGGCTTGGAATGGATTAGGGCATTTACATGGAAAACGCGTCTCTACTTAAGAAATTTTCAGGTTACGAAACTACTTCCAGAACCAATTAATTTCGTAAGTAGAGGTAGCACTGTATAAATATATGAATGCATACATAAATACACACTTTTTGCCTATGAATGAGTAAATAAATAAGATACATAATTGGACATGAAATGAATAATAAAAATATGTCTCACATGCCCATTTCCCAATGTTAACAACATCAGTACAGGGTCAGCATAAGGTCAATGTGACTGCCCAGTTAGCTTATGTCGTAATATCATTTAACCACTGGAATTTTATTTCACAGATAGCAAAAAGAACTTTTTAGCAGCATCATGGACCGTTTTCTAAAAAAAAAAGCCCCATAGGAACGGAACATCACAGAGGAGCCGACTTCTTTATGCAAGCCTTAACCTTTGTGTCGTGTTCGTTTCTCCCCCCTTACTTTAGTGCTCCTGGTCAAATTTGACCGGCCTGTTTTAACTGCTCCTACATGAACAGAAAAACCACTGATTAACACCAAATTTTATTTAACTCCTTTTTAAGCTGTAAACAATGTCTTAGACCACTGGTTTATATGAATAACTGCAGTGAATATACATAAAATAGACACAGAAATAGTCAACTGTATTCCAAAATTATCATTTATTGTAAAAAGAAAGTTACAAAAATCAAAACAGTGACCAAATTCACACATCAACATGAGCCTATCATTTGTATGTGTGTGTGTGTGTGTGTATGTGTGGTGTGTGGGGGGGGGGGGGTGGGGGGGGCTGTGTCTTCACATGTGTCCTCACACACAGGAGTGGCATCCTAACAATATTTTCTACTCTTACTCTTCCTCCTCTTGCCTGGGTGGATGAATACCAGAGCAAATATCCATCCTTGGACTGGAATATCAAGGGACAGGTCCCACCGCTACACCGGGCTGTGGGCTCGAACGTGAATGTTCAGTACTACTGACACATTCTACTACTACTAGACATTCACATTCAGCACCGGACAGCTCCCAAAGCCCGGAGTAGTGGTGGGAGCTGTCCAGTGCTGAACATTCACATTCAGCACTGGACAGCTCCCACAGCCCAGAGTAGTGGTGGGAGCTGTCCGGTGCTGAATGTGAATGTTCAGCACCGAACAGCTCCCACAGCCAGGAGAAGTGGAGGGAGCTGTCCGGTGCTGAACATTCACGTTCAGCACCGGACAGCTCCCACAGCCCGGTGTAGTGGTGGGAGCTGTTCAGTGCTGAACATTCACGTTCAGCATCGGACAGCTCCCACCACTTCTCTGGGCTTTAAGAGCTGTCCGATGCTGAACATTCACGTTCAGCATCGGACAGCTCCCACTACTTCTCTGGGCTTTGGGAGCTTTCCGGTGCTGAAGTGGTGGGAGCTGTCCGGTGCTGAACATTCACATTCAGCACTGGACAGCTCCCACCACTTCTCTGGGCTTTGGGAGCTGTCCGGTGCTGAAGTGGTGGGAGCTGTCCGGTGCTGAACATTCACTTTCAGCACTGAACAGCTCCCACAGCCCGGAGAAGTGGAGGGAGCTGTCCAGTGCTGAACATTCACATTCAGCACTGGACAGCTTCCACCGCTTCTCTGGGCTGTGGGAGCTGTCCAGTGTTGAAGTGGTGGGAGCTGTCCGGTGCTGAATGTGAATGTTCAGCACCAGACAGTTCCCACAGCCCGGTCTAGTGGTGGGAGCTGTTCGGTGCTGAACATTCATGTTCGAGCCCACAGCCTGGTGTATCGGTGGGAGCTGTCTCATGATATTCCAGTCCAAGGATGGCAATTTGCTCTGGTATTCATCCACCCAGGAGCCTATATTTTGTATGTGTGTGTGTGTCTGTGTGAGTGTGTGTGAAGCTTCCTCTGGAGCTTCTTCCTCGCCATCTGTTGACTGGTCAGTCTCACAATGGTCTGGTCAAAATCAGGATCAATGTTGTCTTCTATTTCTGAGAAATCGTCCTCTATTTCTGGTTGAACTTCAATCCCCTGTTCATCAGGTTGAAATAAAAGGTCCAGAGCTTCTCTGACAAGAAATCATCTGATCGGGCGCCTAGTCAATGTTTTCATAGTAAAATGAGGGCAATGCACACAAAAAAAACTATATATAAGGGGTCTCTGAGAAGATATGATACATTTTGTATCAGAAAGTGCGGTTCACGTGGGGGGATGGGCACATAAGCCTCGGAAGGAGACGGTTCTCATAACAAACACCTAATGGTTGACTTTGAAATGTGGAACAAGTGTTAGTGTTATACATTTAGTTTGGGAAAGTGCGGTTCACGTGGGGGGATGGGCACATAAGCCTGGGAAAGAGACAGTTCTCATAATAAACACCTAATTGTTGACTTTGAAATGTGGAACAAGTGTTAGTGTTATACATTTAGTTTGGAAACTGTGGTTCATGTGGGGGGATGGGCACATAAGCACAGGAAATGAGGTGGGAAGAGGAGACACCTATTTGTTCAGTCTGAAAGGGGTTCACGTGGGGTGGGGTGTGGTGTGTGTGTGTGTGTGTGTGTGTGTGTGTGTGTGTGTGTGTGTGTGTGTGTGTGTGTGTGTGTGTGTGTGTATGCTGGTGTATTTGTGGTTGTGTACAATCTGATGGATGAACACAATCTAGGGTCACCCATTAATTTCCTATGGTGGTCATTTCTGATCGGGAACACCACAGGTGTTACAAAGTTGCATAAACTACTCAAAATTCAGAGAAAGTGGTGATCAGCAGTTATATATGTTCAAATGGCTAGTGTGGAGGATATCATGATGCCCTGAGACAATCAAATGTAAAACACAATATTTATGATTGATGGAAGTAGGAAATTGGTCAGATTTGACCCGAACACGACAGAAAGGTTAATCCACCAGGTCTGAATCTGCACCATAGGTTGCAAAGGTAGTTGCTAGCGATAAGGCAAAAAAAAAAGGGGCAATACAAGGATGGTGGATGGAAGCAAGCACATCATGGATGAATGGAAGCTTTCCTGCTGAGGCCTACTCTGGTGCAGTTATCGTGTTCAGGTTATTTAAACAAAATAAACAGGACGTATGCATTTACAGTTGGAGCGATGCAGTGTGGTTTTGGATTATATTTTACTCTGGTTGTCGTGAGATTTTATTATCTTTTTGAAAGATGTCGTGACTGAAAAAAGGTTAAGAAAGGCTGCACTAGCGGGCTGGCTGGAGCTCAGGGTTTGCTCTGACATAATTGATGGCGGAGTTAGCCTCCGAGGCGACGGAGAGGACTCCAAGGAAAAGGCGTGGCGGCTGCTTGCGGTCCGGGGCGACCCCATGGGCTGCTAGAACTCAGGGGACTCCTGTCACCATGGCAGCCCAGGAGGCCGCTCCACTTCCAGCTTCCATTTTTGTGAGTGTCCAGGAGGATGCATCACCTCCCAACCCCATCTCCGTGGAGGCCTTCAAGACGTTTAAACCCATTCAGTTGGAGGTAAAAATCTTTGGGGACGTTTACCACCAACTCATGTTGGCCCTGCAGGGGACGACTGACATGAGTCACTGGATCTTTGTGTACGACCTCCTCCTGAGGTATGTGACCGCCTAGCCCTAGCTCTTCCACCTGCCTAACACTGTGTCTCTGTACACAGATTTAAATAAGTGCAGCCGGGAGCTGGTGGCCTTCACATCCTTTCCCGAGGTGGTCTCCGACGACACTCTCTCCCGTTCCCGAGGTGGTCTCCGATGACACACTCTCCCATTCCCGAGGTGGTCTCCGACGACACACTCTCCCGTTCCCGAGGTGGTCTTCGGCGACGCACTCTCTCCTGGCTCAGTGCCCGCCAGAGCCCGAGCAGCCTCAGTCCTTTCTGGGGCTCCAGGCACAACTACATCAGCCAATGTCAGGTGACAAGTCAAGCAAAAGTAAACAAACAAACAGTAGTTTGGTTTAGCCAATGTCAGGACTGGGGGTAGTTAAATGATTTTTCATTAACGTGGCGTGTTCGTCATAAAACATTCGTATTGCCATAGCGTGTTATTACCGGTTTGCCCGGCAGCTGTAAAGCACAACGGATCGCCAACATGACAACGTTGGATGAGAGAACCTATTCACGACACGTCCTGACCGGTGTAGGCTATTAGCATTAGCAGTTGCTACAAATAGCATATGTATCCACAAAGAAATTAACGACGTGGATTTATTCTTGTTTACATCACGTAGCCTATGTAGCAACTGAACCAGGTAGAAGAAGACAACGTTTAGGTAAGAAAATCAAGTTTTATTCAACGCTAGACAACTTTAACATGAGCAACTATGGCCTGTGTTGTCACGGTTCTATTCGGGTATCTCGGTTCGGTTTGTGGTCAGAAACTGAAGACTTGGGTTTGGTAGGTTCCCGGTCCAATTTTCACGGGACTATTCGGGTTCAGGTCCATGAAAGTGGACCCGGGAAGACCTCTACTCCAAGAGCAGCATCAGCTGGAGTCTCCTCCTTTGCCACAGCTGCCAGAGTTGCAGCATCAGCCAGAGAGCAGCAGTGTTGCTCAGGTCACTAACATATCATTAGCTGTTTATATTTGATGCACCAATAAATGCTAGTTTGATCAGTTCTGGGTTTGGGTTTGGTGAGTGGTCGTGTATCTTCTGTTTTGTGACAGATTGGCAAAGAAATCAGTCCTCAGTTTCTTTGAAGCTTACGTTTCTCTAATAGGAACAGTGATGAAGCAGGTTTCCATCTCTTTTATTTGGCTATTCCATTAGCCCCATCATAGCCCTGACATAGTGGATGACAATCAAATTGCAAAAAGCATTAGGTCTGATGACATGTTAAAATTATAAAATTACAGGAACTTAAATGTTATGCATCTGGGTTTGCTTTTATCCCACTCTGCTTCTAGATCCTGTTTCCAATTTCCTCTGTTTTGTTTTGTGGCGGCCAGAGGAGCAGGGAGCCTCAGTTACCTGACAGCTGTTGCTATGGCAACATGATTTCTAAAATGCTTTGTTTCTGTTTTAGTAATAAACCTGTTGTTCTCTAACCTTTTTTGAAAGAAATGCAGAATACCTGAGGTGTTTTCTTTTCAGCAGTACTCTGCTGATTATTATGCAGTCTCAGGGGATCACAAGCCAGTGTCTTTTTTTTAGCTGGTCCCAAGCCTGGATAAAAGCAGAGGGTTGTGTCAGGAAGAGCGTCTGACGTAAAACCTATGCCAAACTATCCAGGTTAAGGCCTAGGTTAAAAACAACCACCATCTGCGCTGTTGACCTATAGCCAATGGAAATTGGACTACTGTCAGCGGAAGAAGAGGGCGAGGAAGAAGGCGTGTTCATAAGCAGAGAGAAAAGAGGAAAAGCAAGACTGAGAGTATTGGGGCTTTGAATGTTGGGACTATGACAGGAAAAGCTGGAGAGTTAGTTGACATGACATTGGTGTGAGAGAAGAGGATGCAGAGGATAAAGCTAGATGGAGGAAGATGATTCACTGTGGCGACCCCTGAAGGCAACAGCTGAAAGGAAAAGAAGACTCTGCTGATTATCTAGGACAGGGGTGGGCAATCCCAGTCCTCAAGGTCCACTGTCCTGCAGGTCTTAGATGTTTTCCTGCCGCAAAACACCCGATTCAGATGAATGGACCACCATCAGCTTGTCATCAAGGTCTGCACAGGTCTGTCAATGACCCATTCATTTGAATCAGGTGCGCTGAAGCAGGAAAATTTCTAAGACTTACAGGACACTGTGGGTTTCCTCCAGGTACTCCAGCTTCCTCCCACGGTCCAAAGACATGCATGTTAGGTTAATTGGTGGTTCTAAATTGCCTGTAGGAGTGATTGTGAGTCTGAGTGTGAGGTTGTTTGTCTACATGTAGCCCTGCGATGGACTGGTGACCTGTCCAGGATGTACCCCTGCCTTTCGCTCTAAGAGAGCTGGGATAGGCTCCAGCAGATCCCCGTGACCCTGCAGAGGATTAAGCGGCCATAAATAATGGATGGATGGATGTTTGTGATGAATAATAAATGAACTGTGTTTAAGATGAATATACTAACAGCTTTGCAAGTAACAGCTCTTCAAATGAGTAATTAGTAATGGACTTGTTGTGAATGAATATCCAGTCATTAAAAATCATATCTTGTTCTCTTGTTTAGTCCCTTTCTTGTTTTATCTTCTGCCATAATGTCCACTGTAGCTCTGCCAGATCCTTTGTTGCTGATGTCTGACGGAGTGCCATAAAAGAATACATAGTTGCCACAAGAGACGACCCAAAGAGGAGTCGTTACTTTAGGTGATTTTTGCCACAATAGAGTTCGGAGACCTTTAATGGGTTGAAAGCCTAAAATACAGAAATTAATGCATATTAACATAAAATATCTTTATGTTATAATGTCTCTACTGTAATGAAACATAGAGTAAATGTAATAAACTGTTTATTTGTTTGTTTGCCTGTGTGGGCTTTGCATATTTATGGGTTTTCTCCAGGTGCTCTTGGTTCCACCCACAGTCCAAAGATTACATGTTAGATTCACTGACGATTCCAAATTGACCAAAGGAGTGAGTGTGAGCATGTATAATTTACGACGCATTTCCAGAATGCTCTGGCTGAAGCTGGCAGCGTAGCTCAGTTGGTAGAGCGGGTCGTCCAGTCACTGGAAGGTTGGCGGTTTGATCCCGGCTCTAACTGTCCACATACCAAACTGTGCTTGGACACTGAACCCCAGTGGGTTGCCAGCACCTTGCATGGCAGCTGCAGCCCACTCGTGTGTGGATGGGTGAATTAGAGGCCATTGTAAACCGCTTTGAGGGCACCTTGGTGTGGAAAAGCGGGATATAAGTGCAGTCCATTTATCATTTACTGAAACCTGATTGAATCAAAACATCTCAGACTCCATCATGGATCTACCTGGATTCACCCTCATACGCTCAGACAGAGATGCTAAAGCTGGTGTCTTTATTAGTGAACTAGAGATGGTGTTATCCTGCACATGAAACTGTCCAGGAGTAGATGTGTTATCCAGATACTGAATTATTGGCAGTTGGATTGTGACCAAACTATCTACCAAGAGAATTCAGTCATTTAACAACAATACTTGTTTACATTCACCCAGTGACACGGCTGAAGCTCCATGTGACATACTACATGATTGTGTTGCTAGGATACAGACCAAACACCCAGATGCACTTATTATATCAGGTGACTTCAATCATGTATCACTGTATCTTCCCTTCTGACTGGATTTACACATGCTTTTCTTTCTCATATATTCAAGGATTCTAGGATCATTTATTGTCATTTCAACACATGTTAACATGGAATGAAACGAAATGAGTTACCCTGGTCCCGGAGCAAGCCCAGTAATAATATAAAATTGTATAGAAATAGAAAATAGAAATAGAATAAACAACCTAAGTATTCACAAAATAACGAGATAAAATTGCAGATTTAAAACTAGGTAATATAACTAAGTAATATATAAGTAAAATAAACAGACAGTCAGGGGTTCAAAGTGACAAGTGTAGTTAAAGTGGCAAGATGTGCAAACACTGTGATCTGTGCAAATGGTACAGTGCAGGACAGTATTGTCTGTTTGTTTGGGGGGGGGGGGACTACAGGGGTCCTCCAGAATTCAACAGTCTCACAGCTTCTGGGAAGAAGCTGTTCCTCAGTCTGGAGGTCCTGCTCCTGATGCTCCTCAGCCTCCTGCCTGATGGAAGAGGGACAAAGAGAGGGTGTGCGGGGTGAGTGGGGTCCTTCATGATCCTGGAGGCCCTGGAGGTGTAAATGTCCATGGTGGTGGTGGATAGGCTGCGTCCGACAGTCTTCTGTGCAGCTTTCACCACCTTCTGCAGAGCCACCTTCTCTGCCGCAGAGCAGCTGCCGTGCCACACAGTGATGCAGGAGCACAGGATGGTCTCCACCACACATCTGTAGAAGGAGGCCAGCACTGAGCTCTCCGGTCCAGCATGCATCAGCCTCCAGAGGGAGTAGAGGCGCTGATGGGCTTTCTTAACCAGACAGGAAGTGTTGCTGCTCCAAGTGAGGTCGTCAGAGATGTGTACGCCCAAGTACCTGAAGCTGGAAACCACTTCCACCGCTGTCCCTCCGATGTGCAGAGGAGGGGGGAGATGTCTGCCCCTTCTGAAGTCCACAATCATCTCTTTGTTTTCCTCACATTGATGCAGAGGTTGTTTTCCCTGCACCAACCCCCCAGGTGTTCCACCTCCTGCCTGTAGTCGGACTCGTCGTTGTTAGTGATGTGTCCAACCACAGCAGTGTCATCTGCAAACTTCACAATCAGACAGCTCTGATGTCTCGCTGAGCAGTCGTGTGTGAGCAGGGTGAACAGGAGGGGGCTCAGCACACAGCCCTGGGGGAAGCCTGTGCTGAGGGTGATGGAGGAGAAGGAGACGTCGTGGATCCTCACAGACTGCGGCCTGTCGGTTAAAAAGTCCTGGACCCAGTTGCAAAGGGTGGAGCTCAGTCCCAGTGTGGACAGTTTCTGGACCAGGGTCTGAGGTCTGATGGTGTTGAAGGCAGATGTGAAATCCACAAAGAGCAGGCGAACGTAGGAGTTCTTGTTCTCTAGGTGTGTATATACAGTATATATATATGTACATTGTATATGTATATATATATATTTGTGTTATTGATGAGCTGATGAGAATTTTGAATTTCCCCCTTGGTGGATGAATAAAGTACATCTAATCTATAGTTGTTTGTCTCTGAATGGCCCTGTGATGGACTGGCCACCTGCCCAGGGTGTTGGCTGTCACCCATAAACACCTGGTAGGGGCTCCAGCACCCAGAATAAGACTGAAGAGGGTACAGACTCTAACATCATTGTGTACCTGATTTTGCAGCTACCATCATAAAGAGGGCACATGCTGCTGTTGTAGCATAGCAAAGCTGTGATGTCATTAGAAAAGTAAAAGACATTCAGAAACATATGGGACTTACTCACAGTATCATGCTTTGTGTTGATTTTTGAGTAACGAAGATCTTGACTGTCTCATTTATAGGGCCAGTAATTGGCCCTTTCGAGCTACTACGATCCTGACCTTATCTCCATTGTCTCCCATCATCACAGTCTTCCAACCATTTTTTTTCTTGGTAAGGCCAAACGTAAGAATACTGACACTTTTGTCCAGCTCGCTTTCAAACATTTATGAAAAAAAAGAGAGAAAATGTGCACCTCATGTTGCGTGGGTGACAGAGGCTTGCAGAAAGCACACCATACCTGAGTCATGAGAGCAGGGAAAACTGATCTGGGTGCAGTAATGTCGGCATGACATTTACAGAGAAGCACATACATGCACATACAGTATTTACTCACTCTATGATGGGTTCATGTGTTTCGTGGTTTAATGAGCTATTCCCCTCGTCCATTTACTCAGCTTGTGTGTAGTTGAATCACCTCAGTCTTGCTATGTGCATGTGTTGTGTATAAGGCAGATGCAAAGCTTTGTCCATTTTCGGAGGCTCTAAAAAGCAGCACTGTAATTGTCCTTAATCTAACACAGTAGGTGGCACAGGCAGAAACAAAGCCTTGTAAATGTTTTCATTTTAAGCCCCTTGTACTGTGTACCTTGGCCAAGGTTTTCGCTATACTAGGCCATTTTTTAACACAATCTTTAGTCAGTAAACGTGATTTACTTTGGTGTCGATTTACATTCTTCAACTGACATTTGCTCCGTGTCTCCTAACGGTCCGCTTGATTGTGCAGTTGCTTTGTTTACTGCACTTCTGCAGCTCACAACTGTCCCATTATGATGTGGGATACATTCTGTGTTTGAAGCATACTGATACCAGGTTTTTCCCATTGATAAATTTGAGGTTCGGATGTGCACTCATTTTATGAGGCATTAGTCCTACTCACGACAATGATAAGATGCACTTGAAACAGCTGCCGCCCAGCCAACCAAAAACAAACAAAAAAAAAAAAAACCCAAAGTAGATCCATTACATCAAACTGAGGAATTATAATTTTTAAAATGCTTATGTGATACATTTTAGGGTTCAATTTATTTAGAACACTTGTGCAGCTTGTCATAATCTTTTCTTTACAACCTGAAAACCAGCAGTATAGAAGCGTCTATATGATAAAATTAGAATTTTTTTTTAAAAGTTCATTTAATTGTTTTAGTAGTTGTCATGATTAAAGCCTCTTCAAAGATTATTGTAGGTGATCACAGCTGTGTTCAGGAAGGATCTCCTGTAGCGGTGTGTGTTGCAGTGGATCTGAAGAAACCTCTGACTGAAGACACTGTGTTGCGGAACGACTGTGGTGTGAAGAGGATGCTTGTGGTTGTCCATGACGTTTTTCATTTGATGAAGTATACTGATTAACAGACTCAGCTTCAGAACAGAGCCGGCCCTCTTTATTAGTTTGTCCAGATTCTTTCAGTCACTGGCTCTAATTCATTAAATTATTATTTAATTAAAGTGATTGTTTATTAAATTATTATTTAATAATTATCTTAAATAGTTCACAACTGTAATTTCAAAGTGAGGGTTCCATTTGGCTTGTTCAGTCTGTCCCTCGTTTGAATACGACACCATTATATTCGTTCAGCTCTTGTTCACCTCTTCGTTGGCGGAGTAGTAACATGGACTGAGGCAATCGAAGTATCGCGGCAGCCTGCGCACAGCCGCGGAGTGAGACAGCATCCGAAGGAGAAAGCCGCTGCCCGGCACTACTTTCTACCGGCATCATCCGCGTCTCGTTGGAAGAAGGTTGGTGAACTGTCACCAACGGCTGCGTGTCATTTTAACGTTTCACAACGAAGAAAACGAGCCCTTTTTTAAAATTATTATTTTCACCTGAACGGGAGTGAAGCTTTGTCGAGGTTTTCAACGAAATATTATCTTATCAAGTTATCTCTTGTCTGTTCCTCGTTTAAATTATATTTTATCGTAGTTTTCTCCCAGTTAATTGATTTGTGTCATTGCAGCGATAGCTAACGGTAACAGCGGACGGAGGACATTTTCTTCTCGTTGTCAGAGCGAGAAACTTGCTTTCTGGACCTTCCCCTCGCCTTAATTAAATCCAGCTATTCTGGTTTAATCAAGTCCAAAACCAATTCATCTTCTGAGGAGTCCCAACTGACAGCGCCGAAATGGGGGTAAGAGATGGGTTTCCTGTCAAACCCTTCGCTCGTAGCCGTGTCTTAAAATGTCGGTTATGTCTTTGTCAGCTACCTAACATAAAAGGTGAGTCTGTGTAACCGAAGAGGAAAGGGTTAAAGTGTCATGGAGGCATAGGTGATGTTACAATGACATTGAACACGGTGGGATATGTGTGTCTTGTCTATTGTCCCTAATAACGCCCCCCACCCAGTCTCCCCACCGTGGTATAACCGCAGTGCACTGTTCGACATATTTTCACTGTCAATCAAACGGATCTAGACGCTCTCGGAAAGTCATCACGTCTGCTATTAACGACGTTTATAACACCAAACCGACACTTTTTGTGACAGCGACTGAGATTGATGTAAATAAGGAGGGCGTGTTTGAGGGTCAGTCCGCCGCACCAACACTCCAGTCGGTGAAGTAACGTTACAGTAACGCTCCCCGTTTCACGTAATTCAGTCTCAGCAGTCTGTCTGCAGCCGAAGAACAAACGCTGGTGTCCGGGGAGAACCTCGCAATGAACTTATCCCATCAAGCAGCCATTTCCACCTGTGAAATCAGATCGAGGGGACGTTTTGACGTTCACTCGGGGCTCGCAAGCCTCGGTTTTCTTCATTTTTAGTTTTGTCGGAAGGGATGTGGGTTTAAAATGCTTTGATTGACGTGTGGATAAGCTGTGTCGGAGAACATGCCTTATATGTCGTCCAAAGGCTGCATTCTTAAACAGTCATAAGCAGTTAATGTGTTACCGTGAAGGCAGTGACAGGGAGAAGTCGGGCAGATGCGCTGCTTTATGCCAGAAACGTGAAGAAATCCTCAACTTCAGGCATGAAATAAATCCTTTGTACGTGCAAAATGCGCATTTATCCACATCAGTATGTAACCCGAGTCCGCAGCCCCGTTTTCATCCCTCCTTGTCTGACTGCAGAAAGTCTCGATCATTTAAGCAGTCGAAGCTGTGCGTCTTGTTTGTGTTTTTGCACAATAAATGAGGATTATTTGGTGTGTTGGAAATGAATAATCCAGCTCTGCAGAGTGTGCTGGCCGAGACTCTGAAAGCCATGAACGCTGTGGTTTTCTCTCATTTTTTCACTTGCCATTTGATGCATTTTCATTCAAACATTACATAATGTGGTGTGTGTGCTGTGTTGCCATTATTGAGAATGCTTGAAGATGAACAGGCCACCCAGGTGTGGGTATCAGACAGGTAAAGACAAGTGCATCAAAATGGTACCACAGCCATGTTCAGCCGCCCATCTCAGTCCTCAATTGCAAAAATGTCAAATGATGTGTCCCAAAGAAAGATGTCTTCCATGAAGATATAGAGAGGTAATACCTCCAGGAGCCTCACAAAACCTGGTTGATCTGACAGCTCATGAAGGACATCCTGTTCCAGTCACTAAATTTAGTCTTAATGATGTCATCCTTTATGGAAAATCACAGTTGCATTATGATTATTATTAGCCATTACTTTAAGGCATTGCCACATATCCCTGTTTGGTTAGGTGGTCTTACAACTGTGGTGTTATTTTCTGGTATAGAATTGTTGCTATGGTATGTGGGACTTATAACATCAGGCTAACATGTAGTGTAAGAAAATCAAGTAACATTTATTTAGTCAAGACGGTGTCATGGTCTATCCTTCCCACTGAAGTTTGATGGACAGTGGTTTTTATCTCTGCTCCAAATTGGGCTTGGGGGGTTGAGATGAGAGAGCACTCAGGCTGAGTCGTAGAACGGTGTCTGTCACGGTTTATAACTCTGTCCATTAGATCGGCAGAGTGGGACACTGCACACAACACTGACTGCTGCATCAAAGAGAGAAGGAGGAGGAGGAGGGTAGTGTGTCTGCATGGGGGGGGGGGGGGGGGGGCTTAGTGGAAACTCCCATGTTTTGGCTGTGCTTTCCCATCAGGGGGGTGGAGTGAGAGAGAGAAGATGCGAGTGAAATGGGCTGTGATGGGGGTGGGGGAGACCAGGCGGATGTTCAGTTTTCAAAGGCAAGCATGGCCATTTGATCCAGGCAAATCAATTGATCGGGACTGCTGCTGCAGGAGCCAATGATCAGTTTGGAGAGTGAGAGGATGAAATGAAGTAGAGGGGGTAGTGAACAGGGGAGACCTTTGTGGTGAGTCACCTTGAGAAGGGTGAATTCTGGGAAAAATTGAGTAATGGAGGAAAAGCTGCTGGATGCTTCTCTTGTGCAGTGATAACACAGAGACAGGAGATGTTTTAGATTAAAGAGAAACATGGGATGGAGGGGAGAAAATGAATAGTTGGCATGAAATAGATATAGCATAACTGCCTCTGCTTTTTTCCCACAATGCACTTGGTGTGATTCAGCAGGAGAGCCAATCACTGTTGGGAATGGATTCTGTGCATTTGTGTGTTTGTGTGTGTGTGTGAGAGAGAGAGAGAGAGAGAGAGAGAATAAACCCCCTCGTTGATGGTATGTTATCTATACATGATTAAACTGAATATTCAAATAGCTGCTTTCAACATGAGACCTTTTCATGATTTCATTTGGATCCACAAGATGATCGTCTGGATGTAAGCCCCTTAACTTGCGTATATATCCCATCTACAGTGAATACTGTAATTATGATCTTCTTCTTGTTCTTTCGGCTGCTCTCTGTTCAGGGTGATCAGCATGGTTGGCTTGGCACAAGTTTTACGCCTTCGTGACACGAATGGGATTCAAACCCGCCCTTATTATGACAATGAATTCAAAATCTTTTTTTTTTTTTTTTTTTTTTTTTTTTGGTTTTTCAGTTCCCATTGAAAAAAATAAAGTTAAGATTTTTTTTTTTAAGTAGGGTTGCACAATAACTATCAGGCCGATAACAGGAAATTATGACGTCATTCCAATAAGTCTGATATGACGAATAACCCTGATAACATATATTTTTGTCAACATGGCAGTGCCTTGCTTGCACTGAGACCCAAATGACCGGCAGTGAATGTTATGTTCAAGTGACATCCGCATAATCAGAAAAACGTATTCTCAATAAGGAAAATCAGGAATACCCCCTCATCCCAGAAAACAACTTGTTAACTCAGTCATAATTTGGGTAGTTGCTGACTTGAATTGATATTCGCAGTATTTTCCCACATGTTACACATAAAAAATAGAAAAGGCCGAAAGAATGACTAGCAAACGAGGAAACGGGGGAGTTTACATTACACCTTGAATGCAGCTTGTGACACAGCATGCTGATGAAAACAAAGAACATGGCATCGATTTTATGGAACTTCATTAAAGTTTCAGAAGAAGATAGTTGGCTGGTTATTTGTGACACATGCTCCAAGCGAATTCCATGAGGAGGGAAAATAGCAGAGGATTTAATAGTCCAATCCGACCAGCCACCTGAAACATAACCATCGCCTCCATGGAGTTTTTGAAATCGTGCTAACGTGAGCAAGTCACGGATCAGTTTGACACCCCTGATCTTAGGTATATGTGCGTGTTATTGGTATTGGCCTTTAGGAGATGAAAGTTACCGATTATCGGTATCGGTTTAAAAAAAACAGTTATTGTGCATCCCTAAAAAAAGGTTTATTGCATATAGAATCATTTAATACTTTGAAGCAGTTCTAACTTGTATTCCTTATATATGAGCCATACAATAATTGTATTGGTAGCCTAATGGTCTCATAGGGGAAAGCTGAACATTTATGGTGGGCTTTTAAAGACTGGTAATTGTTATTTATTTTATTTAGTCTCTAAAATTAAAAAATGACTTAAAAATGTCAGTTTAAAAAAAACAAATATGAGGTGACGCTGTCTGACTCAACCCATCTGTAACTCCCATGTCTCTACTATAGACTGTATAAAAAGGTCTCTACCTCACCAAGTTTGTGTTGCAGAAACCCCAGGGCATCAAAAATCAAGCCAATGCATAAGTCTAGAAAACATTCAAATGCAGTGGCTTTTGCCATTTAAAACAACAGCACAGGTGGTAAATACTTGAACACACATTACCTCACTAGTTTGAATTATTCTCATAATCTCATACTTTTTTGCAACAATGGACTTTGCATAGTTTTCCTGGGCTTCCATCAATAAAGTCATTTCATATACTTTCTGCCATCTCCATTATTGAATTTGAATATTAAAAGTAAAAATTATAAATGTCAAAGTTGTTGAATAAATATATTTGGGTAATTGTTAAGTTTTGGGACATTCTGTCCAGGTATATATTATTATTGTCTGATAAACCCTCCACTGATACTCTTTGGCAAGCTGTTTGACTTCATCCTCCTGTCATTGTCAAAGCTGAAGAGAGAAGACTCCCAAACTTTTCTGTTGCTGTGCAACAGCAGGAAGATGAAAGGTTTGAGACTGTACAGCACGAGCAGCTTCACATCATGTAATACATCTGTATAAATATAATGTTAAGTTAAAAAAAAATTAACTAAAGTGGATATTCTGCAATGGATCGTCAACCCTCCAGGGTGTACACTCATCTTTCCCCAAAGACGGCTGGGGTAGGACCCCATGACCCTGATTAGGAAGAAACTGGTTTATATAATCAATTAATGGATAGATGGAGCTACAGCAGTGCTGTTAAAGTGAAAGAAACATGAGACATTCTATGACTCTGTACACACAGACATGCAAGGATTACATAACAGTCATGGCACGTGAGACCTGCTTTATACTAGGGATGTCCCGATCCCGATCGGGATCGGCCTTCGATCTTAAAAATTTAAGGTGGATCGGATCGGCCGATCAACATTATTATAACACGCCGATCTTTTTTTCATTATTTTTTTCCTCAAAAAGTGATCCTGATTAACACAAATTAATAAAGTAATCACATTACACAAACAAAAATATTTTTTAAACTATATACATTTAATAATTTGCACTGAAATGAGGTTTCCCAGCAGCACTGTCTTGTATCCACCTTAAAAGTTTTAAGACCGGCGGCATCAGGATAAACTTTAGCAAAAATATCAGCAGTGTGGCAGCACTATAAAATTACAAAGACCGACGCTTCAACTGTGACTTGCAACGTGTGGAAGGCTGATATATCATGATGGATAAGTAAGAAGAGAGTTTACAACACCACCAATTTAATCAGACACTTAAAAAATCACGCAGCACCGATCATGCAGCCTTCTGTCAGGTGCCGTGGTGCCGTGGCACCAGCTTCGGCAGCAAATGCTCTGTGAAACTTTTAAAAGAAAGAAACTCCCGAAAGACTCGGAGAAATACAGAAAAATCACCGAGCTAATCACAGAATGTATTACTGAGGACACGGAGTTTGTGGAATACAAGGCATTTAACCGGCTCATTAATTACCTCGAGCCTCGTTCCCGTCATTACATGAACGACAAAGGACACAAAGGTGCGCGAACATGTGCAGCGGGTCTTGAATGAAGTTAAGTTAATATTTTATGTTATTTTATTCTGATGTGATTTCATTGATTGCAAAGACTTCTGTTAGTGTTTTCATTGCCTTAAACTGCTAGCCAAGTTCACCTGCTGCTATTTAAATGAAGTGCTTTGTTGTTTAGTACTGAGACTGTTGAACAGTCACTGTTCTGTAACTAAATGTGTTTTATAATAATTCTCCCAAACAAAAAAGAAAGAAAGAAGAGTGTTTAAATAAGTTATTGTTTATTTTATGAGATGATAAAAGCTATTAATCTCAGCTTGGATGCAGGCCTATTTATTAATGTACACAGGAAATAAAATGCATGGGAAATTAAACTCTGTTTGCCCACTCAAAAGAAGTGAAATCGGATCGGGAAAAATCGGAAATCGGCCGATCATCAAAATTAAAAGATCGGAATCGGATCGGGACCCAAAAAACGTGATCGGGACATCCCTACTTTATACTAACTGCAGGTATGTTTACCAGACGTCATGTCTGCGTAGAATGAAGATAAATGAAGATAAATATGAAAGTAGGGAGGAAAAGGATTGACATTTATAGAAGCGTCTTAGTTTGAAGAGATCAAGAGATCAAAGAACCATTATGCAGCAGGCATAATGGTTCTATCTTGGCTATTATTTTATGTAATTTGATAGAATTCTTTATATCATGGGGTGTTCATTTTTATTTAATAGAATTAGATTTATAAGCTTTTTTTGAGTCACATTCATTCTGTTTAAGAAATAGGACATCTCTATTGTGATAGTGATTAAATCAGTGTGATTAAGTGAATAGATAAAGTGGAAAGTTATCAGTTGTCATGTGAGCTCAAATGTTCATAAAACAGCTTTTGTTTTATGCCTTACTCTGTGTAAAGTGAATATTTATCCTACATAATGTACTTTTCATAACTGTTTTAATCTCAGTTTGAGCATATATGCATTTTTTATAAAATATTTTATGTGATATCTCTTTGGGGATTGATCATTATTATTGAATTGAATTGAACTGAACATTAGGTAACTGAATTCAAAAGTGAATTCCAAAATCAGTTTTGGGATTGAGAAGGCATAGCTTGACTGAGTCTGTTATGAGAAATCATCCCATGAATTCTAGATTTGTACTGCAGTTTACTTTATTTTGTTTCTGATCTGGCAAACTCTAGGTATTTGTAGGGTTGTATGCAGGTTTTAAATTTTGTAAGGCAGCTGTCATGCAGAAAGACAAGCCAAAAGTACATCCGCTGATTTTAACAAGTTGAAGCTGAACCTTATGACATGCTAACTAATCTTGTGATTTGAAGTCACCACTAACTAGTTACTGTCATTTGAAATGCACATTTCATGTTTTTGTGTGTTGTTGTAATTACACAATATGTTCTCTTGGTCATTGAGTGTGTTGTGTAATTGTTCCAGTTGGTCGATTTTTCATTAATACTAACTCAGCCTCTGTCTGTGTGTGAGGGTGTGATAAATAGCATTGATGTGCATCGCTGCAAATCACTGATTACAGTTTGCCCATGTTTGTTCCTCTCTGATCAGTGCATCTCCTCCAAAGCAGTGTGAGATCACTTTGACAGCGTTTCCTATTTGCCAGGTGTATGTGCCTATTTCTCTTCGCCTCTTTGCCTATCTGGGGTTACTTAGGTGTCAAGGATCCACTCTCTCCCTCAACACCACCAGTATAATAGAGAAAAAGGGACCAGTATTAAAGTACATAGTACACCCCCCCACCCCACCCCCTATTACAGTTGGCTTCAATTATTAAGATGGGCCCAATGGATTGGATGTTGCTAGGATACCACAGGTCTATCCCTTGGAACTTAAGGGCATCAGTCTATCCTGCTAACAAAATGTCACTTTCTTTCACACTCTCTCCCATACTGAGTGTAATGCAGACACCCTGGTTAATCTTGGAGAATGTTTTACAAAGTCAGATCAAGCTGATATATTATGTCAGTATGTGTGTCTGTCACAGGAAACACATATTTTCAGTTCAAGCATTATCAGACAGTATACATGATTCCACTTAGAAGCGTCTCCACTTGATTAAACCTTGGTGGAGATGAGCCGAGGAGAGCACAGAAAGAAACAGATGGGCAGACTGCAGGGAGGAGAATGTCAACAAAGTAGGAGGGTGAAGGGAGCCACTGATGATGGAGGACTCCTCTTACTGCATCTTTATGTGTGTATGTGTGTCTGTGTTTGTATGTGACAGGCAGTCCATCAGTATTATCTAGGTCGGTCAGTCCACTGATCTGCGTGATAATCCATTTCTCTGTGTACACGGTATGATGATCCCGTCGCTGTGGCTCAGCCAGAGCTACTGCAGTTCACTAGAGGCAGTACATCAGCAAAATCCTCACTCAAAAAATCAGAACCAAAAATGTAACATTTTGGTCACTGGAACATTATCAGATTTAGTTAAAAAAAAAAAAAAAACACCTACCCCACCTTTAATGAAATATCTTAGATACTGTCAAATTGGACTGGTGAAGGACACATTCACTCTCACTCACAGATACACACAAGAAAACTAACATCTGCTGCAAGGTCAAAATCTGTCAATATCTGACTTTAAAAGGTTTTACCAAATTATAGCACTAAGCATTAATATATATGCAGACAGTTGTTAGAAAAATAATCTGCCCTGTACTTTAACAAACAACATGTGCTCCTGGTACATCTTCATGTTTTATATTTTTTTTACTAAACAGAGCAGATGTCTGAACAGAGGAGTAACTGGAAAAATGTTCAAGTTTAAGTGTTTCGTAAATGAGTAACACTTGAAGAAATGTGTGTCATCTCAAGAAAAAACAGTCAAGGACTAAAATAATCAGACATCACAAACACTGGAAAATACACTCTCAGAAAAATCCACAAAGTTTGTTGTCTACAGCTCAAAAAAAAAAAAAAAAAGAAATTGTTTGCTTGTATTTGTCAGTGTTATTCTCATTGTCTAAGGCAGTGATTCCCAGTCTCTGAAGACATTTTTCACGTGTTTTACTATTTGTTGCAGGCCATCTCTATCTAAGTTGACGGAAACCAATTGAAGGAGAACCCACTAAAGGGAGCGCCACAGTGCTGTTAACCAATCAGAGGCTAGATGTTTGCATATCATTAATATTCATAAGAATCCTCTGGTACTATCCCCGCCCTCGTTGTCACTGAAATAAAACAGCTTGAAACAAGACAACTGTAGTATATTTTTCATTGAAACCAAGTATTATTCCCCACATGGATCACATTACACAAATAAACAAACAAACAAAAAAAAGACATTTCTCCACTAATTCATTATTTTTCACTTATATCTCTCAAGATCCTTGATATCTCTGACAGCAATAACTTTAGCCTGTTCTGGTGTACCATTGAGTCTTATGAATACCTTACAGTTCCTTGTCCAAGTGTCTTGGATGCACTTTTCCTTCTTCAGAAGTCTTGCCTGCCGTGCGATTTCAGCATTTCTCTTGGTGAGATGCTCGTTTACGTATACTCCGGTTCCCTTCAGTTTCTTTGCAAGCTTTAGCAGCTCAATTTTATGTTTTCTGTTCACAAATTTGATTATAATGGTTGGCCTCTTATTTTGTTTTTGTGGGATAGTATGGCATGCAGATATATTATTACTATCCAAGGGGATGTCTTTATCCTTGAAAAATTTAATAACTTGCTGCTCAAGTAAGAGTTTTTCACCTCTTGGTGCATCCTCTCCCTCCTTGTCACCTGCTGTGATCCGTGCGTAGGAGGAGTAGTGGTTTATCTCCAGCCCAGATATCACCAGGTCTTCCATTCTTGTATACTGTTCCAGATCGTCTACTCTTCTCTCCAGGTCTTCAATCTTTCTGTCTTTTTCTTTTATCACAGCCTTCAGTTGTCTGACTTCATCAATTAACTCCAGTAGGCCCACCTGTTGTTTTACCACCTTGCTCAGCTCCTCTGACAGGAAGTTAAGGGACTTTTTAACTTCTTCCATATCTTCTGATAACTTCTTAGTAGCCATGTTTCTTTTCATCAATAGAAGTTCTTATACAAATTCAGTTAATTAAAACAAAAGACTTTGGGGTGCCAGGTAATCCAGTGATGTTGAGTGCAGAACACATGCCATCAACACTCCCGTGTGCTGACGCAAACGGTTCTAGTTTCCCGCAGCTGGACGGGTCTAGCGGGGTCAAAGTCCTGGAACAGTAGCCCGAAGGTCCGAGCCGCTGCTAGTCCGAGGCCGAGCCGCTGCTGGTCCGAGGCCAAGCCGCTGCTGGTCCGAGGCCGAGCCGCTGCTGGTCCGAGGCCGAGCCGCTGCTGGTCCGAGGTCGAGCCGCTGCTAGTCCGAGGTCGAGCCGCTGCTGGTCCGAGGTCGAGCCGCTGCTAGTCCGAGGCCGAGCCGCTGCTGGTCCGAGGTCGAGCCGCTGCTGGTCCGAGGCCGAGCCTCTGCTGGTCCGAGGCCGAGCCGCTACTGGTCCGCCCCTTTCCTGGTTCCAGGAAGAAGGAATGTGAGATTGAAATAATGGTAGAGTTAAAGAGGGAGAGCTTGGTTGAGAGGGATTATTATTGTTCAGTGGGTTAATCTGTCTGTGTAGTAAACAGCTGTAATCTGAGGGTTTGCTGGAAGCAACTGTCCAGGGAACACTGCACCTCTTAACAGATGGTAAAAAAAAAAAAACAGTCACATGCACACAAATAAACATAGTGTATTTAAATTCCATGTACTCACACAAATACAAAAAAGTCCTTATATTTGGAGAAGAACAGCAAATAAAAACAGATGGAATTCAAGTACTCATTACTGAAGTTGAATGGGTCACCTAGACATAGTGTATGCATAAACTCAGACACAAAGCATAGTCATGAACATTTAACTAGTTCAATATCATCAAAGATTTTCTACGCTGTAAAACAGTCACACCCTTCTGACAATATGATTATGACAATGAAATGAAAATGAAATGAAAAATACTTTATTTATCCCATAAAGGGAAATTCAATGTAGTAAGGGCTCTCTCTCTTTTTTTTTTTTTTTTAATAAAAAACAGACAGAAATAATAATAATAATATAATAACAGGTGTTAAGTCTTGTTGTGGAGGCTGATGGCTGCTGGCAGGAATGATCTTCTGTATCTTTCCGTCTTGCAACGGACCTGAAGAAGCCTCTCACTGAACACACTCTGTTGTTTGATCACTGTGTCGTGGAGAGGGTGTGAAGAGTCCTCCATCATCTTCATCAGCTTGTGCAGCATTCTTTTTTGTACAATCAGTTCCAGCGGCTCCAGAGTTACACCCAGCACAGATCCAGCTTTCTTGATCAGTTTGTTGATTCTCTTCAGGTCTCTGGTTCTGATGCTGCTGCCCCAGCAGATGGCTGCAAAGCTGATTGCACTTTCAACAACAGACCTATAGAATATGTGCAACATCTTGGTGCAGACATTAAAAGATCTCAACTTTCTTAAAAAGTAGAGTCTGCTCTGACCTTTCTTGTAGATGTATTCTGTGTTGCATTTCCACTCCAGTCTGTTGTCAAGCTGAACTCCAAGATACTTGTATTCCTCCACCACCTCCACCTCCTTTCCCAGGATGGAAACACTGCTGTGTTGATTCTTGCTCCTCCTGAAGTCGACAATCATCTCCTTAGTTTTGCTGGTATTTAATACGAGATGATTGTTACTACACCATTTCACAAACTGACAGATCAGTTCTTTGTACTCTGTTTCTTGTCCGTTGCTGATACACCCAACAACTGCAGAGTCATCAGAGTATTTCTGCAGATGACAGGACTCAGAGTTGTACTGGAAGTCAGAGGTGTAGAGTGTGTGAAGAGAAAATGGTGAGAGAACAGTTCCTTGTGGTGCTCCAATGCTGCTGACCTCCATCTCAGACACACAACCTTTCAGTCTCACAAACTGTGGTCTGTTTGTGAGGTAGTCATAAATCCAGGAGGTTGTGGAGGAATCCACCTGGAACTTATGGAGCTTCTCACATAACAACGCAGGCTGAATTGTATTAAAAGCACTTGAGAAATCAAAGAACATGACCCTCAAAGTGCTGCCTGATTGGTCCAGATGAGAGTGGGCTCTGTGAAGCAGGTAGATGATGGCGTCTTCAACCCCAAGCCCATTACGATATGCAAACTGTAATGTAATATAATAATATTATGAATATGACAATATGAATATATCATGTTCTAGTCTATTACATTTCATATTGTTGTTATTATTATTAGTGGTAGTAGTAGTAGTCGTAGTAGTAGTATCAATTATTATTTACTTATTTTGTTATCCATAGAGTTCTGATTTTCATTATGCTCTTCACTGGTGTCAGTGCTGCTCCAGTGAGCAGGCAAAGAACATGAGGCTGATCTGATTTTTCTCATTGCCAATGCAGGCAGGTGGTTCAATCAGCCCCATTTAGAGGTCAAAAGATAAATGAATGAACAAACTAAAAAATATCAATGGATGAACTCACAGAAACGCTGAGATTTAATGCTCTGAGAAGTTTATTTCAACAATATTCAAACTGAAGAGAGTGTTTAAAAAATTGATAAATACATTGTGGGTAATAGAGATGCACTGATTAACATTTTTGCTCCAGTTCCAATAAACTATTCCTATTTTAGGACGACAGGTTCACTGTTGTTGTTGGCATTATGTGTAAGATTATATGAGACTAGTAAATCACAGCACTTACAGGTTTCTGTTCAGCAGATAACAGAAGTGATGAATGCATCACTTTAATTACCAGTTATTTGCAGAAAACGACAATAAGATAACACAAAAATAAAATACGCAAATCAAATAAAACTGCAAGTTTTGCCAGACCTCCTTATTAATCAACACACATATTATCTTTTTAACACAAAAATGATGCAGGGCTCCAGCAATTCCATGTCAAGAGTTGGTGCTACTGTCATTTTTGTTCCTCTTGTTGGTTTAATTGGTAGTTTCCCTCTATTCCCTTCTTAAATAATACAGCCAAAGTAGCCCGAAGCCCATATAGCAGTCATGTAACCCACAGTTTAGGTGGAGTGAATGACAGGCTTCTACTCTACTGATGCCAGATCGTATCAGGAAGTATTGATCTCCTCTTCTCACACTATCAGACTGTATTTAAGTTAGGCTCTTAATTTGAATGTTTTAAAATTTTGATATGGAAGAATATCTGACAACCATCCATGTTCTCCAAATCACTTCTGTTTTTACCAATAGAAAGCCAAACTGAGACATAGGCATTCTATGTGGTCATGATATGGTTCAAAGTTACGTGGCACAATCGGCTTTTCTTCAGCTTTGTTTGATGGAACTTTTTTTTTTAAGTGGTAATTCTAATAGTTGCGAATTAGTTTCTGATGTTGCAGTTGGAAATTAAATATTTTTCAGGAACATGACGGGCTAAATGTAACCATCCTGTCCTTGTTTATTTTACAGTATGGACGGTCAGACAGCTACCGTGTGGCCACCACGCAGGACAAAGATGAGAAGGAGTCACCCAAGAAGAAGGGAGGCAAAGATCTGGATGACTTGAAGAAGGAAGTTCCCATAGTATGTACAGCATTCCCTACTTCCTGGGACCTCGTGGTTATTTCCCGCAACATTACATGGGATACTGATGTGTCCAGCACTCTTTCAATAATCAATAGTATTTCTTTCTACCAGCATGGAGTATTGATTTGGCACCATACAAATAGAAAAAAATGGTACATAAATTCAGAATGGTTGTCATCATTATCAGCTGAGAAATGAAAAATCTGTTGAGATTACATCCTGGCCACACTACGATCCAGCTGTAACATAATCTCTCTGTTTACAAAGGAGATAACACATGTTCTGTGGCAGATGGCGTACTGTGATGGTACAGTGTGGTTTGTGGTATTGCACCAAAGCATTTTATCACTTGTGAAATTTCTTTTTTTTTTTTTTTTTTTTTTATCGAGCAGTTGACCAAACCCACAGGGTACCCCCTTGACATAAAATTGTGTGAGATGCTTCAGACAAATAAAAGCATTTGCAAAATATTAACAGTAGTTAGAGATACTTTTGACAGTAAATTATGACCTCTTTGAATTTCCTTATTTGTGTTAATTTTTTTAATTTAGTAAAGGACAACTACACATTTTAACTCTAAACTCTACATTATTAATGACATTAATAATACATTTTTGATCTGTTTTAATTCATAATTCATCTTTGTCTTTACTCTTCTTAGACAGAACACAAAATGTCTGTTGAGGAGGTTTGCCGGAAATACAACACTGATATTGTACAGGTGAGTTGTTCTCTCGAAATCAAAAAACAACATCTTAGATTCATCACTTTATATGGCCGTTTCTTTGTTGATTTAACTCAGGACATAGTTGATTAATTATCCAAGGTCCACTCTTACTACAATCTTTCAAAATGCACTTTTTGAAATAATTGTTGTCATGCAAAACACTGTCTTTCTTTCCTGTTTTCTACATTCTTCCTCGATCTTGATTTTCATTCTTCCACTCTCAGCCTCTCTTTTCTTTCCTCTTTTCATCTGCAACTCCATTATTTACAACTCTACTACTTCTCTGCCACACCCAGGGTTTGACTAATGCCAAGGCAGCAGAGTACCTAGCTAGGGATGGCCCCAATGCCTTGACTCCACCCCCAACCACCCCTGAGTGGGTCAAATTCTGCCGTCAGCTGTTTGGTGGCTTCTCTATTCTGCTGTGGATTGGTGCCATCCTTTGCTTCCTGGCCTACGCCATACAGGCTGCGACAGAGGATGAGCCTGCTGGGGATAATGTAAGTAGAGGATTTCAGGACAGACGTTGGGATGAGCTCTCAGTCATGAAACATTTATGGATGCAAGGCTTGTTGACTTTATAAAGTTCATACTTAAAAATTAATTCAGCATTTTGCGTAACTTTTATGTACCTAGTGAAGTCATTCACATTGTAGAGGTACTGTCTTTGAAGACAGTACAATGTGACTAACAGCATGTGCAACAAGCCACATTACAAAAAAAACACACACACAAAAAAAATAAATAAATCACGAGCCCTCAGGAAAGGTCGGCACATAAGGCAGGGTGAGTGGTTGCTAAAGTGTGCCTGCTCCCCATGTCATCTTCTTTACAAAGCAGTTTACAGAGTCCTCGGGGATGAGGCTGTGTCAGTGATAAAACTTATGTCAGCTGTTTGTCCATATCAGGCCTTCTGACCCATCAGCTGACACTCACCATCCTGTTAGCATCCATTTATAATGCATTATAGGGAGCATGTCACTACTGGCATTGGTAATGGGAGGCTTGGAGGGGCTGTTCATGGGTCAGTACTATTTCATGAGGTCAAAGCACAGCGTCAAGCTTAGGACTGAGGCTAAACAGCTCTGACACGCAGCATGAAAGGACAAAATATTCGGCTCAGACCACAAGGAGGACTCGTGATGAACTGTTGAGTCAGGATGAGTGACAGAGTCTGTAACACATAACACATATAGTTTCTCCCTTTTATGACTAAACTCGTGTCATATGGAACAGGATATGGATGCTATATGAGAGCTTAGTCAAAAGATAGGATTTAGACCTTTTAATGGTGGTTCACTAAAACAGGGCTTATAGACAAGCTGGCATAGTCATAAGACCACTGAGTAAACAGAAAGTAACCTCTGACAGCTACAAGCTGCCAGCTACTGGATCTGAAACTGAAAGAAAAAGCATAAAGATTATTTGTGTTATTTTGAGAATTCAAACTTTCCAGTTTGCTGAAATAGTTGATTTACCCCTCAGATCCTGTATTTGATGTCAGGATTAGTCACTTATTATGTTATAAAATAAATTTTTGCCACTTTAGGTCTACTGCTCTATTTTTTTTTTATTTTGTTTCCTCTCATGTGATACATTTTTAGATAAAGGTGATGTCACTTAATTTGTGTCTGTATTGATTATGAAATTCA